>CM045743.1:33948939-33986439 GCA_024760905.1 Plotosus lineatus | reverse complement strand
TATATATATATATATATATACATACATATATATATATATATATATATATATATATATATATATATATATATATATATATATATATATATACACACACACACACACACACACACACAGGGATCCCTCACTACTTTGCGCTTCAATTCATGCGGCTTCAGTGCATCGCGGTTTTTAAAAAATATTAATTGAAATAAAAAAAATAAGGAAATTGTGGAAGAATAGGAGAAAAAGTTAAGGAAAATGCCACAAAAACAAGGCCGATTTTGCAAAAAAAAAAACCCAAACAACAACAAAAAACAATCCAATACTACCCAACAAAACCACTTACATTTTTATTTGAGGTTTGCATCTGTATGTGTTTGTATTTATACAGTGGTACCTCACCTTACGAAACTAAACCCTTCCAGAAGTGGTTTCGTAACCTGGATTTTTCGTAAGTTGAACCGCATTTTACATGTAAAACATGTAATTCGTTCCGAAGCTCCCAATACTACCCCCCCTAAACCCTTTAAAAATTATAAAAGTTTACCTTTTAAGGCCTCCTTCTGCTTCAATATCATACCGATGGTAGACGGGTTTGGCCATATTCCTTTGCGATATCACTCAACCGCATGCCATGAGCCCGCTTCTTCTTTTCACTTGCACCGGAAATCACGAGTGTGTGTGCGCGCATGTGTTGACCATGTCTTAGCAAAATTATAATCTTACAAATATTTGTGCAAGGTTAAAAGCCTGAGCCAAAAAATAAAGTTGCAATGAGCACACTCAAGAAACTCACGAAACAACAGTAACTGTCCTTTACACGAAAAGCATTAGGGGCATTATGGAGATGCAGCTCCATAATAGCCAATGGGAGGGAGCTGCGTCATCCCTCCTACCCAATGGGAGGCCAGCGGGGCGGGATGTTGAGAGATAGCCAATGGGAGGCCAGCGGGGCGAGATGTTGGGAGATAGCCAATTGGAGAGCAACTCGGTGCACTGTTTGAATTTTTGAGATGGTGCTTTTGTAATGTGAACTTGTTTCGTATCCAGAGACAAAAATTTTAGGAAAATGCATTTTGTAACCTGGATTTTTTGTTTGTTTGGACTTTCGTCAGGTGAGGTACCACTGTATTTTATTTACATCCTATGCATTATTTTTGAATGTTTAATTGTTATTATAAGCATTTATAGCATTGAATTCAGTATGTCTTTATTGATATTACATACACATATACCTGTACGTATATGTCAGTCACAGGGGGAGGATCCTACTTTGCAGAATTCAGCGGTCCCATGGGGATCTCGGTCCCATTTAACTGTGGAAAGTGCGGGATCGGTGTATACTGTTTCTATGACACCAAGTCAGGTTTATAATTAATTGAATTACGTTAGAATATTTCTGGGTTTGTTTTGTTTTATTTTTTGTTATCCACCACGAATTCCATGTTCCCCCAGTGCAGCGAACTGGGTTATCAAAGGCCGGCCATGTCTCTCACTGTCTATGGTGAGAGGTTCACGTAAAAGAACCATTGCTGACTTTCGTTAAGAGTAGGCTGCAAAGCAGTCAGCGTGTTTCTGCCCTGCGATAGCCTGGCGAGTTGTCCGGGGTGTACTCTGCCCTCGCCTGGAGTCGGCTGGAATATTCACTTTGTTTTTTTTTATACTGGTGAAAATTATTTGTAGAATATTATTATTTACACATTATAACTACTTGAAAACCATTTTAAAAATTAAATGAAAATGTTGCTTAAAGGCATCCATGTGGTGCATCGACAAAGTGCGTGACTATTGCACGTACTACCGGAGATCGCAAATTCAAATCTAGTTTAATGCCACAGCCATCCGTTGCCGTGAGTCCATGGGAGCTAATTGGTCAAGCTCTCATGGAAAGGAGGGATGGCATACATTCGCTTCCCTGTCACTCACAGCAATCTCCAGCCAAGAATGGATGTCTGCAAGCTCATTTGTAAGAGTAGCGGATCGCACTTTCCCTCCAAGTGTGTTCGACCGCTACCAAATACACATTGTGTCATGCTTTCGCACTGGTTGGTGGTGGTTGTGTGATCGGGAAAGCAATACCTGATGGGTGGGAATTGGACACGACTAAAATTAGAGAGAAAATGAGTACCACCCACCCACCACTGCAAAAAATTATATATAGCTTATAATGGATGTTGTGGTGTTTTATCAGGTACTATGTGCTAATGAGGGTTATGGCCAAGTGTGACGACCCCAAGGAGGCTTGCCTCAAGCTGCTTCACCTGTATGACAGTAGTGGCATCGAATGGCAGCTGGGAAAGACAAGGGTGAGAAACATGATTTCATTACTTACTCATTATGTTATACAGGATTGTGGTTGTTGTGGCTTAAATATGCCGTCATTGTACTTGTGTGTGTGTGTGTGTGTGTGTGTGTGTGTGTGTGTGTGTGTGTGTGTGTGTGTTTCTGATTTATTTTTCACTGGTAGGTTTTTCTAAGGGAGAGTCTAGAGCTGAGGTTGGAAAAGAAACGTGAGAAAGAAGTGCTTCATGCTGCAGCCGTTATACAGGCCCACCTGCTGGGTTACAGGGCAAGGTAAGAGTAGGACTAGTTTGATGAGCATGTGATAAAAATTTTTTTTTTTTTTAATTACTTTAGCATTCGTCAAATCTTTCTACCTGAACAACTCTGAAGTGCTGCAAGAACATACAGTTGTGTTCAAAATAATAATGTTTTTAAAAACTAGAATAAACCTCAAAATGCATATACAGGAATCCCTCACTTTCCGCAGTTAATGGGGACCGAGACATAGGGGTGTCATTGAAAACCTATTATTGATTTGGATATATTGATTAAAAAAAAAAATTCCGATGCATCGATACATTAGAATATTGCTGTACTGTTCCATAAATGCATTAAATAGAACAAACTAAGATATATTACAGTAGTTTGTATAATGCATTGAATACAGTGACTCGTCGACTTACGACCTATGCAAGTTTCATCTGATCGACTTTACGACCGCAAAAGTGGTGAAGCATGGTTCATGGCGGTGCAGTGCGAGTGTTGTGTACGACGGTTGTTTGTGCCGCCGGCAGCGCCAGCATTTTAAAAGGCCAAGCAGGAGATGATGCAGATTCACTTTCTAACTGCTCAGAGCAAATCTATTCATCTACTTTCAATGCCACGTCTTCTTGTTCAAAATGTTACGTGCTGTTGAGAACACGCGCTCTGACGGCACACTAGAAGCCGGGACGTACCATTTACCATACAGAGAGACAGGACGTACCATTTACTATACAGAGAGGCAGGACGTACCATTTACCATACAGAGAGGCGGGACGTACCATTTACTATACAGAGAGGCAGGACGTACCATTTACCATACAGAGAGGTGGGACGTACCATTTACCATACAGAGAGGCGGGACGTATCATTTACTCGGGGTGTCATTTGAAATGGCATTCACTACAGACGCTGTCATGAACACAGGAAGCTATAACGTTAGAAGTATCGATACCCCTTTTATAGGCATCGATTATCGATCGACATAATTATATCAGCGATATTCCGATTGTCAATGACATCCCTACCGAGACCCCCCTGCGACCACTGATTTCCGCAAGGTTGGATCGCCCCCCCTGACGGAATTATACGTACATGTATATGTGTATATAATATCAATAAATACATATTCAATGCTATAAATGCTTATAGTAACAATTAAACATTCAAAAATAATGTATAAGATGTAAATAAAATATATACACACACACACATGCTGCCCCGCACCGCACATAAAAATGTAAGTAGTTTTATGGGTTTTTTTTTTTTTTTTTTTTTCATATTTGGCCTTGTTTTCGTAGCATTTTCCTTAACTTTTTCCCTGTCTGTCTTCCTTTCGGCTTTTTCCCCTTTTACTCGGGAGTCGCCACAGCGAATCATATGATTCGCACGTTTGATTTGGCAGAGGTTTTTACGTCGGATGCCCTTCCTGTCACAACCCTTTTTTGCAAGAGACAGAAACACGCTGACGACTTTGCAGCTACTCTTTACGAAAGTCAGCAATGGTTCTTTTACATGAACCTCACCATAGACAGTGACAGACATGGCCCGCCTTTGATAACCCAGTTAGCTGCACTGGGGGGGACAGTGACAACCTTGTGGAGAGTGGGACTCAAAACCCCAACCTTTGGATCAGCGATCCAGCGCCCTATACCACTAGACCACCACTGCCCCGAGACCACTGCCCTATTTTCCCTTAATTTCCTTATTTTTTTATTTTTCAATGAATATTTTTTGAAAAACCCGCAATGCACTGAAGCCGCAGGAAGTGAAGCACGAAGTAGCGAGGCATTACTTTAATCGCTTTTATTTCCATACATACAAATGCACTGGGAACACGACACATTCTATTCCAAATCAAAACATAAAGAAAAATACATCAGATTTGTGTTGATCCTTTAAAGAAATTGAAGAAAAGTTAATATTACATTGTTCTAAAAAAATCAGTGTCTGCATTATTCTTTACAAACTCAAACATTCAGTGTATAAACTGAAAAATGTAAGATTTTGTTTTCCTTTGAATCACTGAATTAATATTTAGCTGCATAATCACCATTTCTGAGAACTGCAGCACATCTGTGTCCCATGGAGTCGGCCAACATCTGGCACCTGAGAACTGGTTTTCCAGCCCAGGATGGTTGGACCACATTCCACAGTTCTTCTGGATTTCTTGGTTTTACCTCAGAAACTTGGGCAGTGGTGGCCTGGTGGTAAAAGGTGCTGGATTGCTGAGCCTAAGTTTGGGGGTTCGAGTCCCACTCTCCATGGGTTGTCACTGTCCCCCCAGTGCATCTAACTGGGTTATCATGGCCACCATGTCTCTCACTGTCTTTGGTGTGAGGTTCATGTAAAAGAACCATTGCTGACTTTCAACAAGAGTAGCTGCATTGCTGTCAACATGTTTCTGCCCTGCGGTGGCCTGGTGAGCTGTCCAGGGTACCCTTCCCTCGCTCAGAGTCGGCTGGGATGGGCGCCAGCCTCCCCGTGACCCTAATTAGGATTAAGCGGTTACAGAAAATGAATGAATGAATGCCTCAGAAACTGCATTTTTGATGTCACCCCACAGATTTTTCTGTTGGATTAAGGCCAAGCTTGTTGGTCTGGAACCAGGATCTTGCCTGTTTACTGGTGTGTTTGGGGTTGTTGTCTTGTTGGAATCCATTTCAAGGGCATTTCCTCTTTTGCATAAGGCAGCACGAGCTTACCGAGTGTTGTGATGTATTCCAACTGATCGATGGTCTCTAGGATGTGATAAATACGCCCAACACCATAGTATGAGAAACATCCCCATATCATGATGCTAGCGCCATCATGCTTCACTGTCTTCACAATGTACTGTGGCTTGAATTCAGTGTTTCGGGGTTTTTCAAGTTCTTCCATGTCTTTCAGGTTTTTATTGCCATTTTAAATCATTTGGGATGATTTTATCTGAGCAGCCTCTCTTTTTCTGCTCTTCTTTATATGTTCCCCTCCAATCAACTTTTTAATCAAAGTACGCTGTTCTTGTGAACAATGTCTGGAGTGACACATTTTCCTCAGAATTTCAGACAGAAATGCTCATGTATCCAGCATTTGCTGCCTTCCCTTCCTTAAACAAAATACTTAAATACTCTATTACACCTGGAAGTAAATTATTTTGATGATTATTATTATTATAATTGTTATATTGCACAGAATATTAATTTTTAGTCTCAGGAGGATAGACATATATGTATGTAGCGGTATGTACTGTATATTTATATATACAGGGAGATATTTATACTTTTTAAGTTGAGACTTTTTTATCTTTATTCTTTAATTGGTATGGCGCGACGGCAGCAGTGACCTGGTGGTAAAAGCACTGGAGTTCTAATCCCAATGTCAGGGGTTCAAACCCCTCTATCAACGGGTCATCACTGTTCCCCCAGTACAGCTAACTGGGTTATCAAAGGCCGGTCATGTCTCTCACTGTCTGTGGTGAGAGGTTCATGTCAAAGAACCATTGCTGACTTTAGTCAATGGTCGCTGCATAGGATGGCCTGGAGAGCTGTCCAGTATATACTCTGCCCTTGCCCTGAGTCGGCTGAGATGGGCATCAGCCTCCCTGTGATCCTAATTAGGATGAAGCGGTTCAGAAAATGAGTGGATGGATGTAGCGACTGTGTGCACACGGTTTCTTCCAGGATCAATAAAGTATTGTGGTTCTGATGATGATACAGTATCTTTACCTGTCTGTAGCCACCTATGAAGTTCATAAACAAGGTGCAGAACCCTCTTTTTTTTCTCTTTGTGACCTGTAGGAGACAGTACAAGCGACTTCTACAATCTATTCTAGTGATCCAAAAAAACTGGAAGGCACTTTTCTGGCGCAGACGCTATTTGATGCTTCGTCGGGCCTCCATCACACTCCAGAAAAGAATTAGAGGTCAAAGGGCACGGCAGTTCTATGCACAGATGGTTAAAGAGAGGAAAAGAAGGGTGGAGGAAGAGCAGAGACAAAGAGAAGAGGAGGAGGAGCGAGAGAGGTGGGTAGGGTGTTCTGGGAGGAGCTGTTTTTAAAACATCCAGGGGGTGGGGTTTATGACCTGACTAAGTTGTCATTCATTTTGTGTGGGAGGGTGTTTATGTTAATGACCAGTTGGAAGGAGGGGTTTATTTCGTGCCCTGTATAGTTACATTCTAATAGAAAATTAATCTGGATGAATTGCACCTGCAATCTGAATGACACACATTCAATTTATAATCTCAGCAGACCTTTTATATCCAGGAGCATTTACATATTTTAGCATATTAAAGTTCACTGTAGGCGCCAGCCGCCCCACAACCCTAATTAGGATGAAGCGGCTCAGAAAATGAATGAATGAAGTTTACTGTAGTGTCATGCTGTTGGCTCCTAATATCACTGAGAACATTTTAACTGAACTGCATTGATTCTTCCATGTTGGGCTAAAACCAGCTTCTGGTTGGAATGATGTCATTCTGTAATTTTAACTAGCGTTTGGATTTGATTTAGATTTTAATGGTTTCTTGACATGATTTATTTTCTGTTTTGTTTAGAGAGAGAAAGAGGCTGGAGATGGAACAGAAGGCTCGAGAGGTGAGGCAGTGTTTCTCCCACATTAAAAAAAAATCCCTGAATAATAATAATTCTGTATGAAAGTCATAATTACTACATTTTTTTCTTCCCACTTACACAGCCAGCATAAATCCACCCTTAGGAAAGGTTATCGGGTTATGAAGTGGATATAATGGTAGCAAATTCTCACCAACAGTAATGGTGAAAACTCACAAAAAACATGCGCTTTTAATTTCACGTTTCTTTTTCTTTTTCTTTTCATTCTCCAAAGGTGTTAGAATACAAATAAAATCTTAACCAAAACAAAAATACATTTCTGTCAGTTTCGGTTCTGTCATTTTCCAATACTATCACTCTGAATTTATCTCAACCGGGAACCAGTAGACCTCACTGTTATACAAGGATCCCTCAGCTTCCACGGTTAATGGGGACCGAGACCCCCGTGACTGCCAATTTCCACAAAGTACGATCGACCCCCTGACTGACGTATATATGTACATGTACTAGTCCTTCTCAAAAAATTAGCATATTGTGATGAAGTTAATTATTTTCTGTAATGTACTGATAAAAATTAAACTTTCATATATTTTAGATTCATTGCACACCAACTGAAATATTTCAGGTGTTTTATTGTTTTAATACTGATGATTTTGGCATACAGCTCATGAAAACCCAAAATTCCTATCTCAAAAAATTAGCATATTTCATCCGACCAATAAAAAAAGTGTTTTTAATACAAAAAAAAGTCAACCTTCAAATAATTATGTTCAGTTATGCACTCAATACTTAGTCGGGAATCCTTTTGCAGAAATGGCTGCTTCAATGCGGCGTGGCATGGAGCCAATCAGCCTGTGGCACTGCTGAGGTGTTATGGAGGCCCAGGATGCTTCGATAGCGGCCTTAAGCTCATCCACAGTGTTGGGTCTGGTGTCTCTCAACTTTCTCTTCACAATATCCCACAGATTCTCTATGGGCTTCAGGTCAGGAGAGTTGGCAGGCCAATTGAGCACAGTAATTCCATGGTCAGTAAACCATTTAGCAGTGGTTTTGTCACTGTGAGCAGGTGCCAGGTCGTGCTGAAATATGAAGTCTTCATCTCCATAAAGCTTTTCAGCAGATGGAAGCATGAAGTGCTCCAAAATCTCCTGATAGCGAGCTGCATTGACCCTGCCCTTGATAAAACACAGTGGACCAACACCAGCAGCCGACATGGCACCCCAGACCATCACTGACTGTGGGTACTTGACACTGGACTTCAGGCATTTTGGCATTTCCTTCTCCCCAGTCTTCCTCCAGACTCTGGCACCTTGATTTACAAATGACATGCAAAATTTGCTTTCATCCGTAAAAAGTACTTTGGACCACTGAGCAACAGTCCAGCGCTGCTTCTCTGTAGCCCAGGTCAGGCGCTTCTGCTGCTGTTTCTGGTTCAAAAGTGGGTTGCCCTGGGGAATGCGGCACCTGTAGCCCAGTCCACTGGTTCCACAGGTCCCCCAAGGTCTGGAATCGGCCCTTCTCCACAATCTTCCTCAGGGTCCGGTCACCTCTTCTGGTTGTGCAGCGTTTTCTGCCACACTTTTTCCTTCCCACAGACGTCCCACTGAGGCGCCTTGATACAGCACTCTGGGAACAGCCTGTTCGCTCAGAGATTTCTTTCTGTGTCTTACCCTCTTGCTTGAGGGTGTCAATGATGTTGTTCTGGACAGCAGTCAGGTCGGCAGTCTTACCCATGATTGCGGTTTTGAGTAATGAACCAGGCTGGGAGTTTTTAAAAGCCTCAGGAATCTTTTGCAGGTGTTTAGAGTTAATTGGTTGATTCAGATGATTAGGTTAATAGCTCGTTTAGACTACCTGAACATGATGTGCTAATTCTTTGAGATAGGAATTTTGGGTTTTCATGAGCTGTATGCCAAAATCATCAGTATTCAAACCATAAAAGACCCGAAATATTTCAGTTGGTGTACAATGAATCTAAAATACATGAAAGTTTAATTTTTATCAGTACATTTACAGAAAATAATGAACTTTATCACAATATGCTAATTTTTTAAGAAGGACTAGTATATGTGTATATAATATCAATAAATACATCTTCAACATTTTTAATGCTTATAATATCAATTAAACATTCAAAAATAATACATAAAATGTAAATAAAATATAAATACACACACATACAGATGCACACACACTCAGATGTGCACCTCACATAAAAATGTAAGTAGTTTTGTTGGGGGTTTTGGGTTGTTTTTGTTTTTGGTTTTTTTTTTGTTTTTTTTTTTTTTGTTTTTTTTTTGCATAATTGGCTTTGTTTTGTGGCATTTTCTTTAACTTTTCCCCTATTCTTCCTTAATTTCCTTATTTTTTATTTTTCAATGAATATTTTTGAAAAAACCGTGATGCACTGAAGCCGCAAGAATCTGAAGCACGAAGTAGCGAGGGATCACTGTAGATATTCTACTTAATACTTAACCAACCATCCTTTTAAATCCTTTATGTCTTTCTGAGCCTGCTTTCTTTTACGCCAACGCTTCCTCGTGCACCACCGCATCGAATCGTGCAGATTCAAAGCACCTGATAGATACTGTAAGTATGAATAACTGGAGCTGTACTGCCCTATGACAGTGACTGACAATATAACCATGTGCCCTATTTATAGAGGGAGAAAATAGAGATTTGGAAGCCCCCACCCCCACCAACACACACACACACACACACACACACACACACACACACACACATACACACACACACACACACACACACACACACACACACACACACACACACACACACACACACACACACCAAAACCAAAACAAAAGAATCCTTGGCATCTTGGTTTTAATAAGTTGAGGTATTTGCGTAAAAGGAAGCTAATGGTGTCTAATAAAGTTCTAAATGCTTTGAGATGTCGGTTGTATTGTGCGAATATAGTGATCCCACAGTACTTCATGATTCAGTTTCTGCGGCTTCAGTGCATTGTGGGTTTTTCAAAAATATTCATAAAAATTTTTAAAAATTTTAAAAATAAGGAAATTAAGGAAAAATAGGGGAAAATTAAGGAAAATGCCACAAAACAAGGCCAATTGGGCAAAAACAAAAAAAAACCCAAACAAACAAAAACAAAAAAACAACCCAAAACCCCCCAACAAAACTACAGGGATTCCTCACTTTCCACTGTTAATTGGGACCGAGATCCCCATGTGACCACTGAATTCCGTGAAGTACGATCACCCCCCACACACACACACACACACACACACACACCTCCTCTGACTGACGTATATGTACATGTATATGTGTATATAATATCAATAAATACATATTCAATGCAATAGATGCTTATAATAACAATTAAACATTAAAAAATAATGCACAAGATGGAAATAAAATATAAATACACACACACAGACGCGCGCACACACAGATCCACATGCACGCACTCAGATGCACACCTCACAGAAATGTAAGTAGTTTTGATGGGAGGTTTTGGGTTGTTTTTTGTTTGTTTAGGGTTTGTTGTTTGTTTGTTTTTTTTTGTTTTTTTTGCATAATTGACCTTGTTTTTGTGGACTTTTCCTTAAATTTTCCCTAAATTTTTCTTCCATAATTTCCTTATTTTTTTATTCGATGAATATTAAAAAGAAAAAACACGATGCACTGAAGCTGCTTGAATTGAAGCAGAAAGTAACGAGCAATCTCTGTACTTACATTTTTGTGAGGTGCACATCTGTGTATGGTAAGGTAGATAAAGTCTGTTCGGTTTTTACACTCAAGCCTAGTGGCTTAGCCTCGTGGCTCATCAGGCCGGTGCTTATCGCCGGTTCCCGTAGCGTGAAGCGACCAGGAGTTCAACTCCTCCTGGATGGGACGCTAGTCCATCACAGGTTACCTTCCCAGTATATTGTTACTGGTACCCATTTATACTGCTGGGTGAACAGAGGCACACTTGTGGTTGAGACCTTGCCCAGGGGTCTTAGCACAGTGAGGGTCTCAGTGGGATTCGAACTCACAACCTCCTGATCATGAGCACAGCACCCTAACCACTACGCCACCGGCCCCACACATCTATGTATATGTGTGTATTTATATTTTATTTACATCTTATGCATTATTTTTGAATGTTTAATTGTTATTATATGCATTTATAGCGTCGAATATGTATTTATTGATATTATATACACATATACACGAGTGTATACGTCAGTCAGGGGGTGTCGATCCTACTTCGCAGAAATCGGCGGTCTCGGGGGGGTCTCGGTCCTCATTAACCGCGTAAAGTGAGGGATCCCTGTATGCTTATTATTGAGAAAAATGTGCGATGGAATTTTTTGCGTTGTAAAGAAGTAACGTATGTGAACATGTTTCAGGAAAGTCCCACTCTGATGAGTCCTGTCAGTGTAGTGCTGGTGTATATACACACGCATACAGACTCCTTAAATATTCTTGCTGATTATCATAAATTTCTCATGATTCAGACATATTATCATGTAAAAATAAAACAGTAAGAGAAATAGAAACACGACCTTATTTCAGAATCGGTCGCATGAGAGGTTTCCGTTGCAGGCCTGCCAACTTTATATCCACATTTGTGGTAGGTCCACGTATGTTGTGTTCCAATACCTCCTAATACTTGTCATCTCTCAAGGCAGGAGGTTTGATTAAATAAACACTGCGTTACAAGCTTTAGCGCGTAAATGACACGACTTACGCTGAGTAATACTTTGCTGATTGCTTATGCTCTTAAAATGCCTTTTGTGAAGAAAAAAGCTTGGGACGCCTCACGTTGTTTAGACGTGATTTAGTTTTCCTTTTGTACTTGATTTTAAGGTCTGGTGAGGTGTTCAGGGTGTACTCCACCTTCGCCAAGTGTCGGCTATGGACAGGCACAGCCTCTCTGACCATCTTTCTGAATATTTATTCCTACTAATGTTTGAACTTTAAGTCTTTAACTTAATCCAGCTTTTCATCATTTAGATTTGCGTTCCACTCTGCAAGTGTGTCAGGCTGGATAATGTCAGGTTTGTTTGTTTGTCTGTCGTATATCCGCAGGCTGACGAGATATTGAGAGTAGAGGAGGCTCTGAGAATGGAGAGACAGAGGAAAGTTCTCAAAAGTCATCTGGAGCCAACATCTGTTCTTTTTGAGAGCATGAACTCGGAGCAGTCGTTTGAGGATGAGGTTTTTGAAGAAGACGCTCGTCCCAACGAGGCTTCACAGGTGGAGGAAATTCTGCGCTTGGAGAGGGAAATTGAGGGTCTGCGGCGGCAGAAAGAGACACGGGAGCAGACCCTGACTGCGCATTCTCTGGCACGGTTGCAGCACCTGCGTGATCAGGAGTTGCTCAGGCTGGAGGAAGAGGCCTGCAAGGCAGCACAGCAGTTCCTCTCCTCGCTCAACTTCCATGAGATTGATGAGTGTGTGCGAAACATCGAGAGCACCTTAGTATTGCCAGATTGCTCAGAAGAAACCGATCAGGAACAAGGGAGGGGTGGGGATGAGGAGGAGGAGGTGGATGAAGGATTGGGAGGAGATGAGGAAGGCTTTAAAGATTCACCCAACCCTAGTGAACATGGCCACTCGGACGGCCAGCGCACCAGTGGGATCCGCACCAGTGATGACTCGTCTGAGGAGGATCCGTATGCCAATGATCGTGTGCCTCCACCCCCAGCCCCACCCACAGATATGCCTTCAGCTTATCATGGACTGGCTTGCCTAAGGGACATCACCTACTGTGGGGCACAACAGGATGAGGACTTGATTCCACCAAATGAAGATTCAGATTATGATGCTGATGAGTATGATGAAGGTGGCATTGTCCTGCCTCCCAGCATGTCCTTATCTGTATTCCAGACTGGCAGCTGGGCACATGACCAGCGCAGCTCTCTGGCGACAAGTACCAGCGCTAGCTCAGGGGCATACAGATTTAGCTCTGAAGGAGCACAGTCATCAGTAAGTCTCATATATATATATATATATACACAGCATGTGAGTGTACCAGTGCTTCTCAATTATTTTCTGTGGCGCCCCCCCCAGGAAGAAAAAAATATTTCATACCAACCCACCGTCCTGCGAGCAACTATAAATAGTATTATTTGTCTATAAAACTGTTATTAGTACACCTCTTCGTTACATTGTATCTTTTTAACATTAAAAACAAAAATATATAGTTCAACTTACAATAAAGAAAAACTTCATTAACATTGTTTTTTAATCTGTGATTGAAAAGATTTAAAGTGCACCAATTTGTCTGAATGTCTCTCACTGTCTATGGTGCGAGGTTCATGTAAAAGAACCATTGCTGACTTTCGACAAGAGTAGCTGCAAAGCCGTCAGCGTGTTTCCGCCCTGTGATGACCTGGCGAGCTGTCCAGGGTGTACTCTGCCCTCGCCCGAAGTTGGCTAGGATGGGCACCGGCCTCCCCGTGACCCAAATTAGGATTAAGCGGGTACAGAAAATGAACTGAACTGAACAATTTGTCTGAAATTTAAAAAATACATCCTTATTTAAACTCGTTCAACTTATTTATGTCTTAATATCTCCGTCTGTCTCTACCTTTCTCTTCATTCCTGTTACAAAATTTTCAGCGTTGTTTCTTGAGGTGTTGTTTACTGCACTTCATATCGTTTGCATGTGTGAAAAACCGCGACACCATAGCACAACAATGAGAGCAGCATTGCAAACTAGTGGAGTGGAGGTGCAATTACACTTAATTCTGGTACACAATTACAGAAAAGCATGTTACAGAAAACCAGGGTCATTGGCATCATACCACACCCCCCCTTGAGGGGCGTGCCCCACTATTTGAGAAGCATTGGTGTATACACAAGTATTTCTCTCAATATATGGAGGAAGGTTCATTTATATGAAAATCCATCATTGTGCTATGGAAAACAAAAATTACTTCATGGTGATGGTTTAAATTAGTATTTTGTTCATATTTTAAAAAATATAAACAGATTGCTTGATTAAATTTAAAGTAAAAAGTAATACACTAAATATATAAGCTTCAAAAACCTAGTCAACACCTCAACCTTGAAGGTTTCATAAATATTTATTTCTGTATGACACACACACACACACTAATTTCTTCATTCATTCATTTTCTGCAATCGCTTAATCCTAATTAGAGTCGCAGGGAGGCTGGCACCCATCCCATCCGACTCCGGGCGAGGGCAGCGTACACCCTGGATGGCTCGCCAGGCCATCGCAGGGCGGAAATACGCTGACGGCTATGGAGCTGCTCTTGTCAACAGTCGGCAATGGTTCTTTTACATGATCCTCCCACCACAGACAGTGAGAGACACCAGCCTTTGATAACCCAGTTAGCTGCACTGTGGGGGGGGGGGGGGGGGGGGACCACCTTGTGGAACCTTGTGGAGAGTGGGACTTGAACCCCCAATCTTAGGATCAGTGATCTCGCACCTTCACCACCAGGCCACCACTGCCCACACTAATTTCTGTAAACTTCAGTTTTCACTCCAGTGGAGTTCCTGAGTGATAAAGTTCAGTAATAATATAGTTTCAGGCAATAAAAGGAGACATTAAATGGTTAACTCTTTCTGTCTTTAGTTTGGCGACAGCGAGGATGACTTTGATAGGCTTGATACGGATGATGAGTTGTCTTATCGTCGAGATTCTGTCTACAGCTGTGTCACTCTGCCTTATTTTCACAGCTTCCTGTACATCAAAGGTACAATACAACTGTCTTTGGGGGTTTTTTGTTGTTGTTTTTTTCCCAACATTTTTCTTCCTGGTGTATACAAACATGTTTGTGCTGCAGGTGGCCTACTCAACTCATGGAGGCGCCGATGGTGTGTTTTAAAGGATGAGACATTCCTGTGGTTTCGGAGCAGGCAGGAGGCTCTGAAGCAGGGCTGGCTGCTTAAAAAAGGTGGAGGATTGTCGACACTCTCCCGCCGCAACTGGAAACGCCGCTGGTTTGTCCTACGCCAGAGCAAACTTGTCTATTACGACAATGATGCTGAAGAGAAGATGAAGGGTATGCTGGACATGCATGAAGCAAGGTATGGTTGCCTTATTACAAAGTGCATCATCAGGCCTTAGTGTTGGTAAAACGGTGTATAAAGGGCACATTGCTAGAGTTCCACACGACATGTAAAGGTTTCTGATAACATGCCGGGCAAAGGACACTATAGTGTGAGTGGGGTAGAGAAAAGAAGGGCTGGGGAACCCTATAATGGTGCAGGTATGTCGAGTTTACAAAGAGGTCTCGTGTACTTGGTAAAACTGGAAATACATACTGCATGATATTAACATAATCAGGTAACAGTGAAAAATTTCTTAGATTGTAAGTAAGTGCAGAGCTGTATAACAGCGTTTCTTTAATCCATTATAATAGTTACGGTATACAGTAGGGTGGAGTGAAACATATAGTTTTTCATAATCAATTCACAATAGGGTAGAAAAGACGTAACAAAACCAGTTATAAACATATGCAAAATATTAAAAATCTGTAAAAAAAAATTTCTAGGTTCCCCCAACTCACTCGAAATAAGCTTTGTCGGGTCGATTTTGAGAGCACGCGAGAACGCAATTGCCGACAAAGGGGATAACTCTAAGTAATTAGAACATTCACAGTTCACAGATTTGGTATGACTGGAAAGGTCAGGACTCAGTAGTTTAGTAGAGGAAACTATCGCCAGGTGGCGACAGCATATGGCACAGCATATGGCACATTCGACAGATACCCATGTCACACACAGGCTGTGGAGAGGGGCATCACGGTGGTGACTGAGGCATCACAGTCTGTATGTGGCAGCAATCGACGAGACGGCTTCATCTGTACAAGACTGGAGTCGAGGGCAAAAATGCCAGTTTTCGAGACAAAACGAGACTTCAATATGTGACAGTCATATCATTCATCTGAATATGTGTGGGTTTTTTGAGACAATATAAGTTAACACTGTACCAAACTGCCTAAAATATATGTTTTTAAAACTTTTAAAGTCCTTTAGATGACATCTCTCCATATTTTTTTTATTGCTATGCCAAGTAAAAATAATCAAAAGTTTAATTTTTCACAATTTTCACTCCACCCTAGTATACAGAGATCCCTCGCTATTTCGCGCTTCAATTCATGCAGCCTCAGTCCATTGCTGTTTTTTTTAAACAAACACAAAACTAAGAACAACCCAAAACCTCCCATCAAAACGTGTTACATTGTTGTGAGGTGTGCATCTGAATGGGTGCACGCGCATCTGTATGTGTGTGCATTTATCTTATTTACACCTTGTGCATTATTTTTTAATGTTTAATTGTTATTGTAAGCATTTATAGCATTGAATATGTATTTATTGATATTATATGCACATGTGTGTATACGTCAGTCGGGGGGGGGGGGGGGGGGTGATCCTTCTTCGTGGAATTCGGTGGTCGTAGGGGGATCTCGGTCCCAATTAACCACGGAAAGTGAGGGATCCCTATATACAGCGCTGAAACCTGAATAAAAACAAACTATAATGAAATTTTTGGCTCCTGGGTGGCACATCCACAAGGTGCATGACTACCATCCAGAAAATCATGATCTTGAACCCGGGAGGATAGATTCATGGTGTAATGGGAGCTGATTGGCTGAGCTCTCATAGGAGGAAGCGATTGGATGAACTCACCTTGCTATCACTTAAAGTGGTCACCAACCAATGCATACAAACAGGTGGATAGTGATTTCCTTCAGGGTGTGTTAATCGGGGAAATTTTTAAGAGTTTATAGTAGTTTATGTTTGTGTATTAATGTATTAATTTTGGGTTTTTTTTATTGTTTTGCTTTTTTCTTTTTAGAGGGGTTATTGATAACACGGGGAAAGAGAACGGAATAGACATTGTGATGCCAGAGAGAACATATCATCTTATAGCAGATAATGCAGAGGATGCCAGGTAAGGGTGTGTGTACGTCTGTGCAATGGAAATTTGTTATTATGTATTATTATGCACTTTTGAAAAGTGCTGGCCTGGTGGTAAGGGTCTGGATCACTGATCCCTCGGTTGGGGGTTCAAGCCCCATTCTCAACGGGTTCTCACTGTCCCCCAGTGCAGATAACTGGGTTATCAAAGGCCAACCATGTCTCTTACTGTCTATGGTGTGAGGTGTAAAAGAACCATTGCTGACATTTGTCAAGAATATTCAGCATAGCCGTCAATGTGTTTTTGCCCTGTGAGCTGTCCAGAGTCAGCTGAGATGGGCGTCAGCCTCCTTGCGACCCTAAATAGGATTAAACAGTTCAGAAAATGAATGAATGAATGAAGACAGGTGATACAAGTGAATGCAGAAATCAGCGAGTGAAAGATTGTAAAAAGTAACATCGGGGTTAACCTTTCCTGCTTTTGCTTCAGACTGTATTTGGGAAACTCAGAAGAGACTGAACTGTTAATTTCCACCAGGGCTGAAGTTGATTCCGAACTTTTAAATGAGCCGCACTACTTTTATAACCGAAGACCCGGCTACTGAGTGGCGCATCACTATTAACCCAGAGGTTGCAAGTTCATATCCGGGTTAATGCCAAAGCCGTCCATAACAGGGAGTTGATGGGAGCTAATTGGCCGAGCTCTCAATGGAGGACAGGAGGGAGGGACGGTATACGCTCACTTCGCTGTCACTTGCAGTAATCACCAGTCAGTGGTGGGCGTCTGTGAGCTCATTCGTACGATGAGGCAGATAGTGCTTTCACTTCGATTGTGTTAGACCGCAAACAAATACACATGTGCCACAGTTCAAAAAGAGGCGGGTGGCGAGCATTACATGTCACAGAAGGAGCTTGTGAGTGCTTTCACCACTCCCTGGTTTGCGGTCGTGTGATAGGGAAGGCAATATTTGATGGGTGGGAATATCTATCGAGAGCTCCTCATTTAGGCGGTGCCTAAATCTGTGCTATATTGCTTTGCATATGTATTCATCCTCTTAACTTTTTCATATTTTGTACTGATCTTATTTGGAATGTAAATTAACTTAAAGGTATAGTAGGGCATTTTTGGAGAAACCAATAAGACAACATTTTAAAACAATCCCACTTCCCCTCCCTTCAGCTGTCCTTTCAAAGCCAGTCCTCCTTAATGCATAAATACACACTTGCCAGAGGTTGGAGCCTACTTTTGCCTTCACTTTTTCAGCCATTCTTGTGGGACTAGCATACAATATATGTACCTGATAAGTGTGCATCAATACATCCAACCATTTTGTTCAGCTTGAAAGAGATGATTGGACAGGCTTTTACAGAGCTTCTCGTCTGGTCCCGTATGCAACAGGACACCTTCATCAGCTAGAAGGACAGACAAAGATTTGGAAAATGTTGGTGCCAGCACACAGCTTTATTTCACACCGCTGTTGATGCCAAATGCCTCAGGCATGTTTCGATCATATTGTCCAGTGCCCCATGTCCCATCATAAAATGACATGATGAAGTTCAGGAGTTTTGGAGGGCAACCAGTTAGAAGGATCAGTGCTTTGTTCTTCAGAATATGCTTGGTAACTTCATCAGGTTGGATGAAGAACGTATTCTTGGAGTTGGAACTAGAAGTCAAGATTGGAGCATAAGCAGAAAGCAAGTTCATAGTGCACGATTCAATGTTTAGTCTAATGTGCATGACATGCTTGAACGTGGTTCCACCATCTGGATCAGCTTATTGCTGACAGCAGAACCAACTCCATGCTGTGATGGTTCGTCTTCATCTTTGCCATGCCATAAAAATGCATAAATCCATTTTTTGAAGGCTCTTGGAACCAACTCGACAGATTTCCTGTAGATCAGCAATGTCAATGTTGAGTCTATTGAACTCTCTGCTGATTGACAGCTGTCTTGCGCAGTCCATCAGTGTCGCATATATCTTAGGTCAAGCCAATCAGCATCATTTGAACATTCCAACTCCCAAAGGTGTGAGCTGGCCTTTGCTTCGTAGATCCTTGATTCTTTGATGGGAGTGTCACAGGCAAACTTAGCAGTCTGGTTCCAGGCTTAAGATCTCCTCACCCGAGCAAGACAGGTGGACTGTAAAGAGAAAGTAGCTCATTTACTGGGGTCTGCCCAGTTTGAGCAGATGGTAGCTATCCAATTGGGCTAATGAGACCCTCTCACTGTTGAGAATGACCCCTGGTATCTGGCTACCTCCTGGTGCATGCCTGGGCAGTGTGTGCAGAGGGACCGACTTGTCAATATCCCAGAATCTCCTCTCGGTCTTGCTGTTAAAGTCTGTAGGACCGAAAAAACTGCAGGAGCTGCCACTGCCTCAAGGGGCTCCACTCTGTATGTTTAGGTAGGGTTTACCCATTTAGCCTTTGACTATACCTAGCCTCGTACAAAGCAGTGGGACCGTATCCCTGGTTGATGGCGGTTAGGGGTGTGCTGACACTTGCCAGAGGTGTCCACCCAGGCTAGTGGAGGGAAGGAGATTGCCTTCCTAGGTCATTCTAGACCAAAATAACTAATAATGTTTAGTAATAATAATAATAATAATATGTAGGTGAATAAATCTATACAGTTTGCAAAATCATTTACAAATAAAAACATCTAAAACGCTGCTATCAGATTAGATAGTGACATTTTGCATGCAGTTAGTGTCATGTGAGCACAGGTGAAATGTACCTGTTTCTGAAAGAGCCCAAGGTTTGCTAGAGAACATACTAAACATACAACACTATGAATATAAGTAAGTAATACTGTTCCTTGCTGATTCTTTGCATGCTCCATAGCCACTGGTTCAGTGTGTTGAGCCAGGTGCACACGTCCACGGAACAGGAAATCAGAGAGATGCATGATGAACAGGCCAACCCACAGAACGCGGTGGTGAGTACAGATAAACGTGAACAGATATACAGACGCTCCTCACTTTACGTTTTTTTTATTTTTTCGATTTTACGTTTTTTTTGTAAAAAAAAAAAAATTGTAAGTCCTTTTGAGTTTAGCACGCTCTCTGTAGTATGAGACATTCTTACATAGACGTAGTACGCTACTTACGCATGACGCTGCGTCCATTGTTTACATTGCACTGCGTCGTTCATTGTTTACAAACGACAGACTGAATGTGCCCTGCTTCTTCCCAGTTCACCCTGTGTTGTTACCCTTGTGGTAATAAGTGATTTGATTAAAATTTATTTATTTGAGATTATTTTGCTTGAATTTAATTTATTTGAAATTAATGTTGATATTATTTTATAATGTTATGTTTATAATTGATTTAGGGGTGTTTTATGAGATACAGTAATGGCATTTATGGATGTATAGTACAGTATGAACGATCATACGTCACTGGAACGTACAGTAACAACTTAGGTTTTTTTTTTCATCTTACGTTCGGCCGTTTGGAACGTAACTAAAATGTAAGTCGAGGAGCGTCTGTAATGCACACATTTACCACACCCACTTAGACAAACAACATAGTCACAGGGTTTGGCATAAGAAAACAGAGATGATGTTAAAGTATGTTTCAATTTTATACAATGCAATGCTTCATTTTTTTTTTTCTGATTATCCACACAGACCTGCATGAGCGTGAAAACATCTCAGAGGCTTGTTGCTCCCTCTCATGTCTGCATTTCTATATCATTCATATTATGTTTTTTCTTTTTGTAGGGTACATTAGATGTTGGAATGATTGATTCTGTGTGTGCTTCAGACAACCCAGAGAGGTATGCAAACACACACACACACACACACACACACACACACACACACACACACACACTTCTGAGGTCCTTATAGGCCATATGAGGAATTTTAGGCCATAGTAGTCCATCCTGTAATGTAATTAGACTTTATGTGCTTCTGCATGTCTGCTTTTTTTTCTTGTTTTGTTTTTGTTCCACGCCAACCATTTCCAGGCAATATCTCAAGAAGATGCTTTTTTAGACACTGCATACTTTGTGGTTTACCCAGAAACCAACTTTTTTCTAAATGCAACATTAAGATTTCATCTTTCACCTACTTTAAGACGTAGTGGGGCTGGTGGTGTAGTGGTTAGGGTGCTGCTGGACTCATGATCAGGAGGTTGTGTGTTCAAATCCCAGTTAGACCCCCACAGTACTAAGACCCCTGGGCAAGGTCTCAACCACAAGCGTGCCTCTGTTCACCCAGCAGTATAAATGGGTACCAGTAAAAATGTACTGGGAAGGTAACCTGCGATGTACTAGCGTCCCATCCAGGAGGAGTTGAACTTCTGGTCGCTTCATGCTATGGAAACCGGGGATAAGCACCGGTCTAATGAGCCACTATGGCTCAGGTGTAAAAAGCCCAAGGACTTACTTTATGACGTACATACTCTATGATGCTTACACATAGAACATTAAGCATGACTGGGTTACCTGGTTTAAGGTCAAAGGTCACGACTCACAATTTTAATGTCAAATTACCGTTGGATTGAAAGATACAAACAGCCGAGGGTAAATATAACCCAGGATCGGAGGTCTTTGTTCAATGAAGCACTCTGCTCATGCTCCTTCTGCTTCAATATCGTGCCGAAATAATCGCCTCTGTCACTGTATTTCCGCTTTAAGGTCTCCTTCTGCTTCAATATCGTCCCGATTGTAGAGGGGTTTCAGTGATAACGAAATGTAACGCTGCAATGATCTCAAAACAAGCCAACAGTCCTCTTCAACTCTCCTCACGTCTATGGCGGACAAAAGGTATGGGTACAGTAATGGGTACACGTCAGCTCCCTCCTGGCCAATGGGAGGCCAGTGGGGTGGGATGTTGGGAGACAGCCAATGAGAGAGCAACTCACACATCGTGTGAAATTTTGATTGGCACGTTTGGCGCTTTTCATGAGAGGGGTTGTTTTCGTATACAGAGGACAAAAACTTAGGAAAATGTTTTTCGTAACCCAGAGTTTTCGTACCCAGAGGGTTTCGTAAGTAGAGGGCTGACTAATCCTCCAGTGCAGCTAACTGGGTTATCAAAGCCCGGCCACGTCCCTCACTGTCTATGGTGAGAGGCTGTAAAACAACCATTGCTGACTTTCGACAAGCAGCATAGCCGTCAGCGTATTTTGGGCGCCAGCCTCCCCGTGATCCTAATTAGAATTAAGCAGTTACAGAAAATGGACGATGATGATGTAATAATCGCTTGTAAATGTTACATGATAATAAATCATTCCACTGTGCCCTGTTTCACAGTGTGTTGTTTCTTTTTATTGATTTGTATTGTGTTTCACTTTTTCTGTCTCTTTCTTCTGTGGTATTCCCATCTCTCCCCATTTGCTCCATATCTTTCTTTCTCCAGACCAAATTCATTTGTAATCATCACAGCTCACCGTGTCCTGCACTGTAATGCTGAGACTCCAGAGGAAATGCACCACTGGATCGCCCTCCTACAGCGTTCTAAGGGAGACACACGAGTCCAAGGCCAAGAATTCATTATTAGAGGTGAGGCATTGCATCACAAGGTCATACACTGGTCAGTGAAAGCTCTTCTGCCACTTTTATATCACAGTCAACTTCATTTCTTAATCGCAGGTGTTGTGGGGTGTTCCTGGTATGCAGTGTTACATACCGACCAAATATAGTCCAACAGAGGACAGCCAGTGAACTTGCAAGAGTGTCACGGGGCGCTCGTGGGTGCCCACAGCTTGTTTGTGTGGGGAGAGATGGCTAGTGCACTGTGTATGATACCTTAGCCAGGGATCCCAGATCGCCGCTATTTAACGGAATTCTGTTGTATTTATTTGCCTGTTTAGCGGAATTCCACTATTTTTTCAGCTTCAGGGACCCTGCGGCCCCTTTGACCGCCAGCTGAAATATTTCATGTCCTCTATTTTTTCTAAACCTCGCTGGGATCCCTACTTAGGAGACCTACTAAAAATTTCTAAAACTCAATACAGTGGTACCTCACAATTAATCTGTTCCCGAAGTGGTTTCGTAACTTGATTTTTTCGTAAATTGAGCCACATTTTACACATAAAGAGCCTGATTCTTTCCAAGGCCCCCAATACTACCCCCTAAACCCTTTAAAAATTATAAAAGTATACCTTTTAAGGCCTCCTTCTGCTTCAATATCGTACTGACGGTAGACGGGTTTGGCCATATTTCTTTGCAATATCACTCAACTGCATGCCACGAGCCCGCTTCTTCTTTTCACTTGCACCGGGAATCACTTTTCTCATGTGTGCGTGTGTGTGTGCGTGTGTCTGCTCACGTGTGTTGACCATGTCTTCTTAGCAGAGTTATAATCTTACAAATGTTTCTGCAAGGTTAAAAGCCTGAGCCAAAAAATAAAGTTGCAATGAGCACACTCGAAAACTTCGCGAAACAACCGTACCTCTGTCCTTTATGTGTGTTAGAACTCTGTGACAAACAATGGGTTGAAGGCACACGAAAAGCATCATGGGTATTATGAAGATACAGCTCTATAATAGCCGATGGGAGGGAGCTGCGTCATGGGTAAAGCCAATGGGAGGCCAGCGGGGCGGGATTTTGGGAGAAAGCCAATGGGAGAGCAACTCGCGCATTGTTTGAATTTTTGAGAAGGCATGTTTCATAGCACAAATTTTTTTCATATCCAGAGATGGAAATTTTAGGTAAATGCGTTTCGTAACCTGGATTTTTCGTGTGTTGGGTCTTTCGTAAGGTGAGGTACCACTGTACTGGCTTTGCTAGAAAGGTGAAAGAACGCACAGTGCATTGCAGTATTTGGAGGCTGCCTCGTAGGTGTCAAGAATGTGTACTCTGACTGGATTGGAGTGACACAGCCTCAGAAGACTGTGTTCTGCTTACACCTTCCTGTCACAGCCAGCATTAACTTTTTTCAGAAATTTGTGCTCTTCTCTGGGATCTTCTCTGGCCTTGCTGTCTGAAAGGAGACCTTCCTCTAGTGTTTCTTGGCTTCAGACTGCTGAGCAAGTGACTTCAAAGCTGGAGAGGCCTATCTTCACCGTGTTCTAAAGCTTCCCTGGTGTTCAGTTTGATACTCAGGGCTTTCATGGCTCTCTTGAGGATAGTTCAGCTGGGGTCTGCCTGTGAGGCATATTTCTTGTTCTAGTTCTCCATTGATGAGGTCCTTTGGGATTCGGCTATCATCCATACGTGCAACATGTCCAAGCCAACGCAGATGTCTCCATTTCAACAGGCTGTCCCTAGGGGTTTCTGCTCTCTCTTAGACGATGGTGGTTGGAACTTTGTCCTGCCAGGTAATGTTCAGGATGTGTCAGAGGCAGCGCAATGTGGAAGGTGTTTATCTTGTGTCCTTGCCAAGGACACAATACACTCTTGTATGCTGACATTCCAGGCACTGTAAACCTGACTCTTGGTGGGCTCTGTCAGCCTACTGTTTATGCCAATGGTGGACATGGTGGCTGTAAATCTGTTCCCGGTTCACTGTTGGTCCTTCCGTGTACTAATGTTGGAAGGTACCAACCGTTGCATGCAGAGACCACCCCCACAAGACCTGTGGTTATGGCTAATCACTATATTAGCAGTCTGTGGTATGAGCTCAGCCATGAAATCTCAACAAATATATTCAAGGCACATCTCCTGTTTCAATCATGTTCTTCCCTGATTATTTTTAGCCTTGTCCCACCTTCTGATCCTTCCCCTCAGGCTGGCTACATAAAGAGATTAAGGGCAGTACTCGCGCTAATCTGCGACTAAAGAAACGCTGGTTCCTGCTTACCCATAATTCATTGGACTACTATAAGAGTTCTGAGAGAAACGCCCTCAAGCTGGGATCTCTGCTGCTAAACAGCCTGTGTTCTGTACTGCCTCCTGACGAGAGAGTTTACAAAGAGACTGGTTAGTACACACACACACACACACACACACACACACACACACACACACACACACACTTGCACGCTTACAGGGACATGCACTTCTAGAAGGTGACCAAAAAGCCTCCCGCATGTCAAAGGTAAATAAATAATTTTAAAAAGCTTAAAGATAATCAAATTATTATTTGCACAAATGAAACTTCAAGAGAGGTGATGGTAAGTTCTGTTGGTAAAACAACCCCAACTGTCCATGCAGTCGGGAGCCCACAGCAAGATGGAACCATGTCGCTCACACAGGTCAAAGGTCATTGGAAGTGCTGAGGGAAATGTTTTTGGGTCTGGTGATCTCATTGTGTGACTAGAAACAGTGGCGGGTTGTTTACCCTAACCTTGACCCTTGTGGGGATTTTGTTTTTTTCTGGAGGGCTACCTTAAATCTACTTCAAACTCTCGAAGCCCTTAAGGTTGCTACTCAGGAGAGGGTAGTTGCTGTTTCATCTGACATGACCTGTTGAGACATTGCAGCCCTAGGAATCACCTCCAAGAACATAGACAGTGACGGCCACCATTTGGAGGCTCTTTAAAGCATGATGAATAAAAACTGTATGAAAGGAGCTTTCATTCATTCATTCATTTTCTGAACCGCGCAATCCTAATTAGGGTCACCAGGAGGCTGGTGCACATCTCAGCCAACTCCAGGAGAGGGTGGGGTTCACCCCGGACAGCCCATCAGGCTATCACAGAGCCAACTCTCTCATAACCATTTACACTCGTGCCTAGGGTAGTTTTGGAACAGCCAGTGAGATTACTGATTGTTATTGGATTAGATTATTGGACTGTGGGGGGGAAACCGGAGTCCCCAGAGGAAACCCATACAAGCATGGGGAGAACATGCAAACCACACAGAAACGCCCAGGCTGCGAATCGAACCCAGGACCTTCTTGCTGTGAGGCCACTGTGCCACACCTGAACGGTCACATGTGCAAATAATAAGTTGTCCTTAACTTTGTTTTTTTCATTCACATTTGAAATGTTGTAGGTTTTAATAATGTATTAATGGATGTTATAAAAAAAACAAAATCTGTAATAAAAAATGTTTTAATAAAAATAATTTATAATTATAAGGCCTCATGAATGAATGTGTAATCCATGTGTGTGTGTGTGTGTGTGTGTGTGTGTGTGTGTGTGTGTGTGTGTGTGTGTGTGTGTAGGTTACTGGAGTGTGACAGTATTTGGCCGGAAACACTCATATAAACTCTATAGTAAGCTGCAGAGTGAAGTGTGCCGCTGGGCCAATGCTGTGCAGAATGTCATTGATAACAAACCACCAATGGACACACACACACAGCAACTCATCCAGGACATTAAGGTAATGCCGAAAAACATCAATCAGATGCACAGACACATTGTTGGACAAGTATGTATTTTTCGTGTTACAAGCGTACAAGGAAGAACACAAGGAAGTTAAACTTGTAATTATATACACTCCCTGACTTACCTTCATTCGTTTTACGTTTTTTCAATTTTACGAGTTTTTTTTTTTTTTTCCAAATGTCAAATTTTGAGTTTAGCGTGCTTTCTATAGTACGAGATGTACCTATGTAGTACGCTGATGTAATGACGCTGCGTCCATTGTTTACAAACGACAGACTGAACGTTCTGTTACATGTTACCCTTGTGTTAAGACGTCTCTGTGGTCTTTGTGTTTACACTGTTTTGCGGACTTTTGAAACCCTAAGCAAATATGGTTGGTCAGAAGCTTAAGCCTACTAGCATGGGTGCAAGTTTTCCGGCATATGCTGGAATTTCCAGTTTTGCCAAGACTGAATTAACTATCTGCTCGGATCGGCAAACTACCATGCATATTCAGTTAATCAAAGAGAGTTATAAAATGACTGAAAACCTGAATCCAGAAAAGAAACAGAACTCTCTGCTCTGCTGGTATTCACATCAGTGCAGGCTGAGTACTAAACAAGTATTCAACGGCGCCCTTGCTCATTTGAAAGAACGGAAGTCCGGATAACCCGCGCTTTGTCTCAAGCACAAGCAAGTGAACTACTTTTGGTGGAGCGCCTCACATATTCTAAGCATTGATTGGCTGTTTTATACTTCATGTAAAGTGGCTCGGCTCAGCTTTATATAAAGTGATTCGGCTCAACTTCATGTAAAGTGACCATCCGTCGACCATCGGAACCATTTACAAGCAAAAAGATCGCATCATAGAGAATGTTAAAGGTTATATGTGTGTGTGTGTGTGTGTGTGTGTGTGTGTGTGTGTGTGTGTGTATATATATATATATATATATATATATATATATATATATACACACACACACACACACATACAGTGAACCCTCACTTTTGTTGTTAATGGGGACCAAGACTCTCTGCGAACACCGAATTTCGACCTCCCTGACTGACGTATACGTGCATGTATACAGACATTTTTTGTTTTATTTTTAATTATATTTGACCACAGTTTAAAAATCTAGAAATATTAAAAAATTGCATTAAAAAACTTGTGTGTTTAATGTTTTGTGTACTTGTCAGGAGAACTCACTAAACTCAGACGTGGTCGCTCAGATTTATAAACGGAACCCAATACTACGCTACACACACCATCCCCTACACGCACCATTACTTCCTCTGCCATATGGAGACGTCCACCGCAGCTGTGAGTATCTCAAACTCTGCAACTCTCCCAATACTCTGGAGGCATTCATTCGTCTAAAATTTGGACTTTTCTTTCTCTCAGCTGAAAGGGGGTGGAGCTACAGCACTTTGCAGGCTGAGGCCCTGAAGCTCTTTTGCACACTTCAGCAGCTTGAGGGCGTGACTGATGCCGTCCCTATTATCCAAGGTCTTCTGCAGGCAGGTCACGACCTCCGACTACTACGAGATGAACTCTATTGCCAACTTATTAAGCAAACCACCCAGCCCCCTGAACCAAGTGGCTCCGCCCATATCAGTGGCTGGAGAGTCATTGCCTGCATGTGCTGCACATTTAGCCCTGTTTCCAGGAGCATCTTGAAATACCTTAAATTCCACATCAAAAGGTCAGTTTTGTGTGTGTGTGTGTGTGTGTGTGTGTGTGTGTGTGTGTGTGTATGTGTGTGTGTGTGTGTGTGTGTGTGTGTGTGTGTGTGTGTGGGGGTGTGTGTGGGTGCTGTCATGAATTTTGGAGACAGTGTTGTTTGATCTTTCACTGTAATATTTAGGACACGTGAGTTATTCCCAGGCACGGAGATGGAGCAGTACGCTGCCTTTTCCCAGGAGGCACTGAAGTGTGTGCGCGGACGGGAATGTGTCCCATCACATGACGAGCTGAGAGCCATTCTCAGTAGAGAGGAAATGACAACCACTGTATACTGCCATGGAGGTGGATCTTGCAAAATTGCCATAAATTCACACACCGCAGCAGGAGAGGTAGTCACTCGTGAGGTGAACTATTAACAGCTTGGACTCTCACAGCGACTTTGAAATCAATGCAATATTTTTGTGTCTACGTCTAGGTGGTTGATAAGTTGTTAAAAGGCTTGGCGATGGAGGATAGCAAGAATATGTTTGCTCTTTTTGAACACAATGGCAGCACCGACAAAGCCATTGAGAGCCGCACAATAGTAGCCGATGTCCTTGCCAAGTTTGAGAAGTGAGTTTTGCTATATTCAGTTCTTTAGATGAGTCGCATGGGGGTGTGTGGGTGGTTCTAATCTGTGGATGGATGGTTAGCATTCATGTTTTACCTGTCAGTCATGTACACCGAATGTCTCTTTTCTTTCACACCTGCTGCACTGCGCCGTGATGTACTTTTAGCAGCGGATTGAAAAGATACTGTGGCAAGCACACGTTAGTCTAGTATATGCTTTCTATTACTTGGCATTAGATGAACGCATCAAAACAGTTCTGATTATTATATAATGATGGTTCTGTAGGTTGTGTGTTCAAATCCCAGTTAGACCCCCACTGTGCTAAGACGCCTGGGCAACATCTCAACCACAAGTGTGCCTCTGTTCACCCAGCAGTATAAATGGGAACCAGTAAAAATATACTGGGAAGGTAACCTGCGCTGGACCAGCGTCCCATCCAGGGGGAGTTGTACTCCTGGTTGCTTCACGTTATGGAAACCAGAAATAAGCGCCAGTCTGATGAGCCACTATGGCTCGTGCGTAACAAAGCCCCACTGACTTTACCTTTACCTTTCATCTGGGGGTAGTATGGTGGGATTGTGAGCTCGAGTCATTGGCTCGGTGAAGGCATTTCTGTGTGGAGTTTACATGTTCTTCCCATGCTTGGGTTGGGTTTCACCGGGTACTCAGATTTCCTCCGACAGTTCAAATACATGCACATCAGTCTCACTGGCCGTTCCAAATTGATCCTAAGTATGAGTGTGAGTGGTGATGTGTTATTGCCCTGCAATGGACAGGTGAGCTATTCAGTGTGTGCATTCTTTTTTCTCAGAGATGACTAAGATAGGCTCCAGCCTCTCTGCAACCCTAATAAAGGATGAGGTAAAGGTAAAGTCTGTTGGGCTTTTCACACCCGAGTTTCGTAGCTCATCGGACCGGTGCTTATCCCCGGTTATCATAGCGTGAAGCGATTATGAGTACAACTCCTGCTGGATGGGACGCTAGTCCATCGCAGGTTGCTTTCCGAGTATATTTTTACTGGTACCCATTTATACTGCTGGGTGAACAGAGGCACACTTGTGGTTGAGACCTTGCCCAGGGATCTCAGCACAGTAGGGGTCTAACTGGGATTGGAACACACAACCTCCTGATTATGAGCACAGCGCCCTAACCAATACACCACCGGCCCCTAATAAAGGATGAAGCGGGTCACAAAATGAAGGAATAAATGACTGTAAGGAACCAAAGCACTTTTTAAAACCCCCAGTTGCTCTCCAGGGTGCTGCAATATGACAATCCACTGCTCCTGAGCGTCTGTGTTCACTTTGGATGGGATAAATGCAAAGACCAACTTTCCCTTGTGGGATTAATACAATACCACAGTATCAAAAAAAATAAAATAAATACCATCAAACTTAAGTTTTGAGGGTGCTTGTGTCCAGTTTTTATGAAAGTATGTTAAAGTTATTTTCAGCTTTGTCATGTTTTATTATTTTTCTCCTCCAGGCTGGTGGATGAAGAAGACAATCAGAGTGGAGGATGGAAGTTATATTTCAAGTTGTACTGCTTCACGGAAACAGAGAAGATCGCTATGGACAGTGTGGAGTTTGCGTTCATGTTTGAACAGGTTTGACTTATATGTACACATGTATTATTTTTATTTTATATAATTTAATGTCTTTTTGTGGGCAGTGGTGGCCTGGTTGTAAAGGTGCTGGATCACCAATCCCAAGGTTGGAGGTTTAAGCCCCAGTCTCAACAGGTTGCCACTGTCCTCCCCAAGTGCAGCTAACTGGGTTGTCAAAGGCCATGTCTCTCACCGTCTATGGTGAGAGGTTCATGTAAAAGAGCCATTGCTGACTTTCGTCAAGAATAGCCGTCAGCGTGTGTGTGTGTGCGCCCCCCCCATCCCCCGATCCTAATTATAATTAAGCAGTTCAGAAAATGAGTGGATAATGTCTTTTTGCCTCAGAATCATTTGAGTGTTTTTTTTTTCTTCTCATCAGGCTCATGAAGCAGTGATTAGTGGACAGTATCCTGCTCCTGAGGAAACGCTGCAGTTCCTGGCAGCTCTTCGGTTGCAGCATCTTTATGGAGACTACACCATTCAAAACCAATTGCTAGACCTGGAGCAGTTTTTTCCCGTGGCACGCCTTCGTGCCCGTATTCAGCGCTTCACCTCCACCAGCAGTGCCACTGAGAAGAAGCGGGGCAGCTTTCTGGAGGGCACGCTTCGACGCAGCTTCCGGGGCTCTCTTGGGCGAAAACAGGGAGAGAATTCTGCTGCAATGGAAGTGTGGTTTCAGGACGAGAAGGCAGAATTAAGGAACTGTTTGATGGAGAAATGGAGGAAGTTGCAGGGAATGAGTCAGGTCAATGCCATGATCAAATACATGAATCTGGTCCGAGAATGGCAGGGCTACGGGTCGACATTGTTCAGTGTAGAGGTGAGTGAACATGCACACACCTAAAAGAAAAATCCTAGTTTTCTAATGAAACCAAAACAGCTCGTAGGCTTAGTCGCCTGTTTTACATCTTGTTTTGATTCTGTGACTGTTTATAATAACAATAACAATGCCTGTTGAGTATGTTATGAAACAAATCAAACTTCATACCCCGATTTCACTGGAGCGCGGAATGCAATGATACATGAAAGGCGCAGAACACACTCTACAGAGGAGCTTCGGCATTCTTACCCGGAAAACGGGTCAAAAACCTACGGAAAATTGTACCTTCAGAACGTTCACGGAATGCGCGGAAAAGACACGGAAAGACCGCGGTACAATGTCGGAATACATGCGTAAAAGTGCCAATTTCTACCATGTATGGTAATATATTTTGTTATTCTCTCTCTCTCTCTCTCTCTCTCTCTGTCTCTGTCTCTGTTCCTCTGTCAGTGTGTGGATGGTACATATCCTGCAGAGCTGTGGTTGGGAGTGAGTCGTAAAGGAGTGTGTGTGTATAAGCAGGGAGAGGCTTGGCCACTGGAGGTTTTCAGCTATGAATCAATTCTGTCCTTTGGTGCACCACACTCTAACATTTACAAGATCAGTGTGGAGGGAAGAGACCTGTTCTTCCAAACTAGCCAGGTAAAGAAAAACATACCTTACATAGTCTATGTAAATAAACCATCAGCCATGTTGAATGAAAATGTATTCTGAGAACTGAGAACATTTTGTAAATTTTTACTTTTACCTCGGCACATCTGCAACTCCAGCTAGCTAATAACATTTAAATCAATTTAATATTTGAAAATCATATGATGAATGGTTTAATAGCTAGATACCACAATACAGTACAAATTATAATTCTGTAATGCTTTAATTAATCTTAAGCATAATTTCATAAAACAAAACAAAAAAAATTCAGTTCATGATTGACATTGACGTTCACGGACACTTATTGACCTGAGCAGTTTACTGTTTGTAACATTTACTGAAATTTATAGGCTGTCTGTCTGTCTTCCTTTCGGCTTTTTCCCTTTCACTCGGGAGTCGCCACAGCGAATCATCTGATTCGCACGTTTGATTTGGCAGCGGTTTTTACGTCGGATGCCCTTCCTGTCACAACCCTTTTAGCAAGGGACAGAAACACGCTGACGACTTTGCAGCTACTCTTTACGAAAGTCAGCAATGGTTCTTTTACATGAACCTCTCACCATAGACAGTGAGAGACATGGCCCGCCTTTGATAACCCAGTCAGCCGCACTGGGGGGGACAGTGACAACCTTGTGGAGAGTGGGACTTGAACCCCCAACCTTTGGATCAGCGATCCAGCACCCTATACCACTAGACCACCACTGCCCCTATACTGAAATTTATAGGCTATAGCACTGAAATTCTCAAATCTGTTGACTTTGATAAATTTTCAAGAACAGAAACTGACAGTAGTTCAAACTGAAATCCAAATAACAAATTATATTAACCGTTTGAACACCAGCAGCTGGTTTACCGACCGCTAGGTTAGTGTGGCATCCAACAACCAGTAAAGCAGCCATTCAAACACCTGTTATCTATTATCACGCCTCGACCCCCTACAGCCAATCGTTGGCTGTCTTATCATTCAGTGGACGGTAAAGCGGCTGTACAAACACCTATCAGATCTTATTATTCTTCAGCATCCTACAGCCAATCACTGACTGTCTTATCATTCAGTGGACGGTAAAGCGGCCAATCAAACGCCTGTCGGCTCTTCTCACACCTCAGCACCCGACAGCCAATCACTGACTGTCTTATCATCCAGCGGCCGGTATAGCGACCATTCAAACATCTATCAGCTCTTCTCATGCCTCGGCACTCGGCAGCCAATCGCTGGCCATCTTATCATACAGTGGCCGGTAAAGCGGCCGTTCAAACACCTGTCAGCTCTTCTCATGTCTCGGCACCCTGCAGCCAATCACTGACCATCTTATCATCCAGTGCCCGGTAAAGCGACCATTCAAACACCTGTCAGCTCTTCTCATGTCTCGGCACCCTGCAGCCAATCACTGACCATCTTATCATCCAGTGGCCGGTAAAGCGGCCGTTCAAACACCTGTCGGCTCTTATCACACCTCGGCACCGTACAGCCAATCGCTGACCGTCTTATCATCCAGCGGCTGGTAAAGCAACCGTTCAAACACCTGTTGGCTCTTATTTTATTGTAAAATTCAATGGTCTTCTTTTTCCATATCTTGTGTGTGTGTGTGTGTGTGTGTGTGTGTGTGTGTGTGGGGCACAAAAGTTGCTAAGGGAGTGGGGTAAGGGGTGCATTTCAACTATATTTCTGATTATATTGTAATTTTTTGTGTGTTTAGGTGATGGACATTGCGAAGCTGATGAAAGCCTACATCAACATGATTGTACAGAAGCGTTTTAGCAACTGTCCATGGTAGCCATAGCACTCAGTGCGGTAAATGGGTGAAGACTGACCTCCTACAACCATCTGTTTTTAGCTCTGAATTATAAACCCGCATTGTATGCAACCAAGTGGCGATGAAATTGTTACATGGAGAGATGGAAATCTGGCAGGTTTTCTTGGTTCTTTTCATTAAGACATTCCGAGATTAAAGCCAAACCATTCAAGCCTTATGAAGCGCTCAGTGGACACTGCAGCAAGCAAAGTGGTTTAGGGTGTTCTGTGTAGATCAATACAAATGACCTTCATCGGAAAGTGCAAAAAGCCACTTTGCCTTTTACAATGATTTAAAAAAAAAAACCTGATACACATTGTAATCCTGTACAGACCGCTTCAATAACCCGTGCTGTTTGAATTTCAGAAGCTATCGTCGGTGAATATGACCAAAAGTGTTCTTGAGAGGATGTGTGAGCATTAAAGTTTTTAACCAATAGCGTTTCACTGGAGAGCTGCAGGCAGAATCTCCAGTCAACGAGCCCTGTGCCTTTTTTTTGCAAGTGTGTGTGACACACACACACACACACACACACACACACACACACACGTAAGCCCTCTGTATGTACAATCAATCAGTCAATCACACGTCAGCAAACACATACCTCTCCTCGGTGCCATGTTAAATGTATGTCTTCATTGTGCAATGTTTTGTCTTCTACTTAGAGAGTTGTATATTTTTAAATCTTTTTGTAACTAAATTCTTATGTCAGGGGATGGCTGCCTCTTGTTCCTTTTATAAAACTGTAATTCAAAATACTTTTACCATATCGTGTTATTTTGATTCCCAGAATCTAAAGAAAAAACACCAGCAATATGTAAGGTTTGACTTTCCTGTGTAATAACGGTGGTAGATAATAAAGAACCAATAAAACCAAAACACCCGTGTTGAGTTACACTATAAAACACACGGACTCATGGCTTTCTGTATAATTAACATACAAGGTGGTTGAGATAGGGATTGTTCTATTTAGGGATGATGAATAGGGACTATACAATTCAGTAACATCCACTGAGCTCACAGAGTATAATTGTTATAGTATAAACTTAAGGAACATAATGAAAAAGGACAATAAATGAGGTTTTATTTATTTATTTAATTTTTTTATTATTATGGGTTCATTCATTCATTATTCTAAGTCACAGGTAGGCTGGTGCCTGCCTCAGCTGACTCTAGGTGAGGGCGGGGTTAACTCTGACCATCTGACAAGGCCATTACACATGTATACACTCGCTCTCACAGCTATGGGTGATTTGGAACAGCCAATCAGCCTAGTGTGCATGTTTTTGGACTGTGGAAGGAACCGACGCATGTACAGGGAGAACATGCAAACTCCACACAGAAACACCCTAAAGCCTGGGAGTTGAGCCTTGGACCTTCTTATTGTGAGGTGCCACCTATAGGATTTTATATATATATATATATATATATATATATATATATATATATATATGTATGTATATATATATTTCTGTGTGTGTGTGTGTGTGTGTGTGTGTGTGTGTGTGTGTGTGTGTGCAGTAGGCCCTCGATATTCGCGGGGTTCGATTCCGGCCTCTCCCATAAATGAAGATAATCCGCGAGTTCTGTACCCGGAAGTAAAACCCCATGTATCATATTACATGCACGAATGAGCAACCGGAAGTAAAATACTATGTATCCATTACATGCAAATATGCTTCTTAAACACATTCTATAGACAGTCTTACTCATTAATACAGTATTAATGTAGTAAAATGTCGTAATGATTAAGAAAAACTTTTCAATTTTTACTGTTATATTTATTGATGATAAAATATAAACATTATACAGCATTTACTGTTGTAAAGCACTGGTATTAAAGTATTTTTCAATTATTATTTCAGTACAGTATCTAAGTTAATGTTTAGAATGTTTGTGCGTGAGATTTTAGGTTCTGTAGCATGTTTAACAAATGATACCAAAAGGATAAACTTTATTACGCTTCATGTCCTTCTACATTGAACTTGGAGTGACGTCTCCAAGATAGCGCTGCCTAGAGGGCAAAGTCACGGAGTTCTCAGAGTCAAATTGTTTCTTTGTTCGTTTTCATTTGTTCATGTTTTGCACTATGCTTGTCTGACCGGTCGACCCTACTACAGCTATGAGATCGGAGTCTTCGGGCAACTAAGCACGCTGAACTCCTATCCTGAGCTAATATGCTATGGTAGCTTAATGCTAGCCTAGATGTGGTGAAGGAGGGCGTGAAGGTAGTTGGAGTAAGAGTAGAAGATGCAGAGGATAGGGTGAGATGGAGGCAGATGATTCGCTGTGGCGACCCCTGAAGGGAAAAAGCTGAATGGAAAAGAAGAAGAAGCTCAATGCTAGCCGCACCCCGGCTAATAATAAGCCCAGGCGGAGTTTTCAGAGTCATGTTGTTTCTTTTGATTTGTTTTATTTGTTGTTTTGTTTGTTCATGTTTTGCACTATGCTCGTCTATGACTGGTCGACCCTACTACAGCTGTGAGATCGGAGTCTTCGATGCAATCACCTCGTCGGGTGTACTCTTCTCGAGCCATGTTTCGCAGAAACGCAGCATGGAGCAGTCTGCAATCGGATAGCGCTGCAGTCGGAGCATGAAGCTCGTCCAGCTTGTTTCGCAGGGACTGAACATTTTCAAGCAGTATGGCCAGACACGCTAACCTTCCACTGCTAACCAAGCATCAGAGAAAAGCTGAACACTGAACAAAAGCTCAAAGGAAGTCGGCGAAGCTGCTGCTGAGGGGAATCTCCATCATCTTGGCCGCTATGGCAGAGAAGATGAAAGGCAGGGCAGAAGGAAAAATGATGGTGTCTGTCTCTGCCATATGGAAACAGTAAGAAAAGCAAACTGAACTTAGCTTTTTATGTCTGTATGCCTCCTCCCCGACCCCGACCCGGACCTGTTTGTGTGTGTTTCTGCTCACCTTTGATGGGTTAAATGCAGGCTACTCTTCACGAAACTCCGCAGCGGTTGTTTTATATGCCTGTCACCACAGACAGTAAGAGACATGGCTGGCCTTTGATTACCCAGTTAGCTGCACTTGGGGGATATCAGTGACAACCCAGTGGCAGTGTGGATTGAACCTGCTACCTTGCGGGAATCCAGCATCGTACCACCGGGCCACCACTGCCACAAGAACCCATTTCAATCCAAAACAATAAGAATTCTTATCAGATTTAACTACGTGTTGTAATAATCTATAACGGGTGCCCAGTACGTCGATCACGAGCTACCGGTCGATCGCAAAGGTAGTGTGGGTGGAGCGCATGGCACTGAAACCTAGACGTCAGTCTCATATGCGCATTGTGAAATTTGTCACTTGATTGACAGTCGGGTCTGATCAATCTGACCTTTTCTGACGCCGGTGTCACTGCGCGTGTGCACATAACGGCACATTCTAGCAAAGCAAGTGAGTTCGCCTTCAATGTGTGTCTTCTAAATGTAAGGGGATAAAAATTAGTGGGAGAGCTTCAATAATAATTAAATATGTTTGTGAATAAATAAATGTTTTGTGACTTTATAGTTGGTAGATCATTTCGGTCGTTTTGTAAGGAAGTAGCTTGCTGTAAGAGTGAGTGCACTCCTGGCCTATATTGTGTAGTTATAATAATAGTTAACAGTTATTCACCGAAGGCAAGGTGAATGTTGCTGAATAAGGGATATTCAATTTAGCTGTGGTGTAGTGAGCGTGTGTTTGTGTGTGTGTGCGTGTGTGGTGTAGGTGGAGTGAAGGTGTGGGAGTGTGTGTGTGTGTGTGTGTGTGTGTGTGTGTGTGTGTGTGTGGCGTAGGTGGAGTGAAAGTGTGGAAATGTGTGTGTGTGTGTGTGTGTGTGTGTGTGTGTGTGGTGTATGTGGAGTGAGGATGTGTGTTTGTGTAAGTGTGTGTGAGGGTGTGTGTGTGTGGTGTAGGTGGACTGAGGGTGTGTGTGTGTGTGTGTGTGTGGTGTAAGTGGAGTGAAAGTGTGGGAATGTGTGTGTGTGTGTGTGTGTGTGTGTGTGTGTGTGGTGTAGGTGGAGTGAGGGTGTAGAAGTGAGTGTGTGTGTGTGGTGTAGGTGGACTGAGGGTGTGTGTGTGTGTGTGTGTTGAAAGTGTGGGAATGTGTGTGTGTGTGTGTGTGTGTGTGTGTGTGTGTGTGTGTGTGTGTGTGTGTGTGTGTGTGGTGTATGTGGAGTGAGGATGTGTTTGTG
>CM045743.1:33881439-33946439 GCA_024760905.1 Plotosus lineatus | reverse complement strand
TTTTGTTTTTGCTTGGCATATCAACATGATTCAGCTGGCACATAGATTAAAGTCTGCACTTCTGACACAAGTTGAAACAGACACTGCAAGAATATATTTTCCTGCTACATCATCTTAAGTCGGCCATGTGATTTGGACATGCCGGCGCGTTCAGCGACTCCAAAGTAAAGCACGTATATGGAAATACTGTACATAGTTACTCAGTGGTGGCTGTGCATTTGGTACCTGGGACTTAATAGACTTAATCCACCTCTAAATATCATCACTCTATCATAGCAATTATACAAGCATCAATAATACAGGCCTCGGTCAGTGCCGAAGGCTTAGCATTGCAGAGAGGACATTCAATGCTAGTAACTCTGAGCATTACATAACTTTCACTCGGATGGAAGCTGCCAGTAAATTGGTGTGAGCCAAATGTAAAAAAGGGTAAACCTCACCTCACCTCCTCGACCTCTCCTTACGATGTCTAGCTTTTCTGTAAAAGTCCCCCTTGAGAATGGATTTTTAAGAATGTCTGATATCAAGTCAAATTCTCCTCCTGAATCAGTCAACGTGGGCACAAAAAATTCTGACTTAAATGTTTCGTGTGCAGATTACTACAGACTATTCCGTTTCGCTCTGACCAACCAGAGGACGGAAAAATGCCGACATTACTGCCAGCCGCTAGCTGGGCCTGAGGCAAATCTGAAATCTGATTGGTTAAAGAAAACGCTCCATTGCCAATATAGTTTAAGTGACATCGGCCAGCACTACTGATTTTGAAGACCCTCGGCAGATTAGATTGACACGACAGCACGTAGAAGCTGAAACCTGATTGGTCAAAAAATACAACATCCACATACACAATGGAAGCAGTGCAGCCAAGAGACACGCAATGAAATGAAATGAAGCGAATCCACTGTTAGGAATAAATGAATACAAGGTCAGTACTTCTGAGTATTTAGTCCAACAGAGAAAGCCTTGCTGGCCCTGACGGCCCAACACTGATATAACTACAGTAATGGAAAAGTTTAATTTTTTTTTTATTTTAAATTACGATTTAAAATAAGTTTAGCTTGAATTCCTTGTTTGCAGATGACATTGTGATCTGTAGTGAGAGCAGAGAACAACTGGAGGAAAATGTAGAGAGGTGGAGGTATGCCCTGGAAATGAGGGGAATGAAGGTTAGTCTCAGTAAGACGGAATACATGTGTGTGAACGACAAGGACCCAAGAGGAACGGTGAGGTTACAGGGAGCAGAAATAAGGAAGGTGGAGGATTTTAAGTACTTAGGCTCAACAATCCAGAGCAATGGAGAGAGTGGAAAAGAGGTGAAGAAGCGCGTGCAGGCAGGTTGGAATGGATGGAGAAAAGTGTCCGGTGTGATGTGCGATAGGAGAGTATCGGCAAGAATGAAGGAAAAAGTGTACAAGACGGTGATGAGGCCAGCGATGTTGTATGGTTTAGAGACAGTGGCCCTGGGGAAAAGACAGGAGGCAGAGCTGGAGGTAGCAGAGATGAAAATGTTGAGGTTCTCTTTGGGAGTAACGAGGATGGATAGGATCAGGAATGAGCACATCAGAGGGACAGCACATGTAAGACGTTTTGGAGACAAATTTAGACAGGCTAGATTGAGATGGTTTGGACATGTACAGAGGAGGGATAGTGAGTATATTGGTAGTAGGATGCTGAGGTTGGAACTACCAGGCAGAAGGCCCAGAGGAAGACCAAAGAGAAGATTTATGGATGTGGTGAAGGCGGACATGAAGGTCGTTGGAGTAAGAGTAGAAGATGCAGAGGACAGGGTGAGATGCAGGCAGACGATTTGCTGTGGCGACCCCTGAAGGGAACAGCCGAAAGGAAAAGAAGAAGAAGAAGAAGAATTCTGTAGAACCATGTAAGAACCAGTTAACCCACAAAATGTTCATTTTGAGGAAACAAAACAAAAAACAGAACAGGCTTTAGCTTTTCTATGATTAAATTTTGCATTTGAACCTTCTTTTCTTCACTATCAGATCACGTTTGGTCAGGTTCTGACTGGGAACCCTCTTATACACTTGCCTAATCACTACTTGGCACGTGGCCAAATTGACTAATCCCCCTTGAGATGTCTCGGACTTGGGTTTGGGGATTGAAGGCTTCTGTTGAAATCCCTGTATTAAACAGAGATCTACTGTATTGTGCTGTGAACTGCTGGTGACGCTGTTCTCCTGTGACGCCTAAGGTCTGGAATCATGCACTGAACTCGCCTTTAATGGCCAAGTGGGTTATCTGGTAATCGCATGGTGCCAGTTCTAGGGTTAATTTTGTAAGAATAAATAAATTTTGCTTTCAATTCATGTACCTCACCTTACGAAGGACCCAACAAACAAAAAAATCCAAGTTCCGAAACGCATTTACCTAAAATTTCCGTCTCTGGATACGAAAAAAATTCACGTTACGAAACGCGACATCTCAAAAATTCAAACAATGCGAGCTCAGCTTTTATGTTGAAATTGGCGCGATACAGTTGCTCTCCCATTGGCTATATGAACAATGACTCCAGCACATAGCTGTGGAAGGTTAGCACTTCCGGTCATACTGCTTGAAAAAAGGTATACAGTACTTTTATCATTTTAAAGGGTTTAGGGGGGAGTACTGGGGGCCTTGGAACGAATCAGGCCTTTTACATGTAAAATGAAAACTTATGAAAAAAAATCAGGTTACGAAACCACTTCTGGAACAAGTTAATTTCGTAAGGTGAGATACCACTGTATTTATATTCTTTCTTATGTTTGGATTAAGGTACTGCATACAGCATTTCATATTTCACTGGACAGTTATTATCGATGAACAGAAATTTGTATCAAATTGAATGAAAGTAGAAAAAAAAATTAAAAATCTCAATCATTCTCTCTCTCTCTCTCTCTCTCTCTCTCTCTCTCTTTCTAGGCAGGTATTTTAAAGATGATGATCTGGGCATTATTCATTTCCCTTACATCTTGTACTGCTCTGATATCATGCTGTGTCTTGACCCTGAGTATGACATAATGATAAATTATGTCTACTGCTGGGTAAAACGTCTTCTTGTTTGCATAACATTGAACATTGAGACATTGTCCTTGCTCTTTCACTGATCTTACAATACAGGGGAACCCCCCCGGGTGACCACCAATTTTCACGAAGTAGGATCTATCCCGTGACTGACATATACGTACATGTATACGTGTACAGGGATCCCTCACTTTCCACAGTTAATTGGGACCGAGATCCCCCAGACCACCGAATTCCACAAAGCAGGAACCCCCTGTACATACATGTGTATATATATATATATATATATATATATATATATATATATATATATATATATATATATACAGTGATACCTCAGCTCACAAACATAATTGGTTCCCAGAAAGTGTGTGTGAGGCGAAAAGTTCGTCTTCCGAACATTTATTTCCCATAAGAAACCATTAAAATGAGAATAATCCGTTCCCAGGTCCCCATAAAACATAATTTTCTACTAAATAAGCCTTAAAACTACACAAAAATATACCTTATTTTATGTATAATAAATGTGCTATTGTATTGTAATTAAAGAAATAAACTGTAATGTATAATAAAGTCGTTTTATTTACCTTTGTGATGGTAGTTGATGGCTTGATGGAATGGAGTGGGAGGAGGAGGAGGGAGGGACTTACTGTTTGGAAGGAGAGTTTGGAAACGCCTACTGTTTGGAAACACCCTTAGCCACACGCGCACCCTTAATAGCTTCCTTGTTCTTAAGGATGGGAGCAATGGTAGACTTAGCGTACTGGTACTGGGGCCTTGAGTCACACAAACGCACACCTCGTTCGTGTTTTCAATGATCTCCGCCTGTGGTGGGGTCTTTTTCGGTCCCATAATAGCAAAAGTACACTCAATATGGTCCAAAATGTCTAGCAAACACAAACCACTTCCGCATTCAAAGAAAGGGGTGTGACGAACTGTGACGCCGTGAACGTGCGTCAGCTTCTCGTGGCCGCCACCGTGGCGCTGTTCGACCGCGTGGTTTGATTCATCCGCCGAAAACTAGTTTGTCAGCAGAGACAATATGATCGCAAATTTAATGTTCTTGAGGCGAAACATTCGTGAGCTTAAGCGTTAAGCCAGCGGAGGTTTTACTGTATATATATATATATATATATATATATATATATATATATATATATATATATATATATATATATATATATATATGTGTGTGTGTGTGTACATAATATCAATAAATACATATTCAATGCTATAAATGCTTATAATAACAAATAAACATTAAAAAATAATGCATAATATATAGATAAATATAAATACACACACATGCAGACACACACGCACTCAGATGTGCACCTCTCATAAAAATGTAAGAACTGTAGTTTTGTTGGGGGGTTTTGGGTTTTTTTTTGTCGTTGTTGTTTGTCTGGGGCGTTTTTTTTTTTGTTTTTTTTTTGGCATAATTGGCCTTGTTTTGTGGCATTTTCCTTCACTTTTACCTTAATTTCCTTATTTTTTAAATTTTTCGATGAATATTTTTGAAAAACTCGCGATGCACTGAAGCCGCAGAAACTGAAGCACGACGTAGCGAGGGATCACTGTACTTTGAATGTAAAAGGGGGGTTTATAAGTATTTTCTGCATTGTGAATGTCCCAATAAACCAAATCGTCCTGGGTTTTTTCCGTTTTTGTTTGTTTGTTTATTTAACAAACAATACCACGTATGCATAATTGCAGTGAATTTAACACTGTTCCAAAGAATTTTCCATGTATTCATTCAAATATGTCGTATTCTCAAAATTTTATTACGTGGCTATGCATTGTACAAATAATAAGGTAAAATAAAAATCTTATTTCTATTCAAATGAAAATGTCTTCAGCATATAATTTCCATACGTCAGGAATGTAAAGTTGCAAAGTGAACATAAATCAGTCCGGGTAAAGATCATCAGGGTGGACAGCCATCATATGCGCCAGTAGCCATGTGCAACCAGTAATCCTGGTTCTTGAAACAAACAAAGTTATAGAAGTTCTCTCCTCCCTTCAGGAAACCGTGTTCTGTTGTTCCCCAACACACGGGACTGTCCACAAAGCCATGCACAGTGAGAGAGACCCAATTGCTAAACTCCGGTGTGTCAAAATATCTTCTAAATGAGCAAAGAGATTGAGATAGTTTCGCACATCATTATTTAGTATTTCATGAAACAATTCCATTGCACACAACAGAAATATCACACACTGAAGACAGCAGACTTACCGAAGCTCTTGTAGTAGCGCAGAGACGCCTTCGGGGGGAACGAGTCCAGTTACTGTGCAAAGCAGGGCCTGGCTCACAGAACTGCACGGTTCCGGACATGCATATGTGGACAGGAAACTCGTGGCCGAGTTTTCACTGCAACACCATCAACGACACCATGTAGCCAATAGAAGGAACTGCATTTCCAACAAAATAAAATCCTCGGAATACTCACCAAGGGATATCCAGGTTAACCGCCCCCAGCCACTCCAGGAATTGCTTTGGAGTGCATGAAAGTCTCTTTCCCTGAAGATCCGAGGAGTGAAGAGAAGGGTGCATCAGATCACTTCGATTCTGGGTACTAAGAGTAGGGCGACACTTCTCATATGTGTACCGAGACAGGAGAACCTTCAGGTGTCCATCTTGATCTGAGCATGGGGACGACTCTGATTATTATCAAAACATCCGGAAAACAGTGGACTGAACATCCACAATCTCTAAAGTTGCTTCAAGTGAAGACGTATAGGAGGTCGACATGGGATTTATGCCTAATGCTATTTCATGTAGTAACTCTGATATACTTCACATGCACTTGAAACAATTATGGCGCAGTACGGTATATAAATGATTGAAAACATGAAAATGGATCCATGAGTGCAAGGCAGGGACATGTAGACGGGATGCGAGACTGGCGTAGAGCATCTGACACTTGCACACAACGTTTTCTTTTATGATGTATGTCAGAGAGCTTTATCCAGAGAGACTGATGTTTATCTCATTGGCGCATCTGAGTAGTTGAGGGTTGAAAGGCTTAACGGTGCCAGCTGCGAGATTAAATTGGTGCCTCAGTTTCCACTCAGTAGCCCAATGTGTTAACCAGTAAACTTCTAAAGTCACACACTAATTTAGACCAAGGGGCAATTGGCATGGTATGGGGCAGTTAGAGGAAAATTGAGAAACACGAAAAACAACCATGTTGCCATGAGATTAGATCTTCAACCAAGAACCTGGAACTGAGATGGCAACATTTGTTCTGCTCTACATGTAAAAAAAAAATAAATAAAAAATAAAAAATAAAATAAAATAAAATAAAAAAAACCCGAAATAAAAATAAAATAAATCCTTCGCTGGGATCTAGCCAAGCATACGGAGAGTAAAGCTTTGTACTCTGTCGATAGGAAAAATGGAATTATTTTGCTCTTTTAATCAGAGCGTCACTAACAAAACCAAATGACTGTGAGCTCCTGCATTTGGAGAAGTGAGCACTTCTCAGGAAGCATGTCTATGACCATCAGTCTGAAAAAACGCAGTGGCTGGTCTTATGCGTCTCAAAGGAAACACCTGCTAGCTGTTGTGTAAACGGGGGAACTAGCTGATTGGACATAGAAGACCATTACTAAAGCGAGGAGAAAAACAAATATGCAAAAGTAATACAGTGGTACCTTGACTTACGAGTGTCTTTCATAATGAGTTTTCCGTGATACAAGTTTTGATCCCACCAAAAATCTGCCCCATCCAACAAGCAATATTTTAATTTATGAGCTCTGCTGGGGAAATGGCTTTTCCCGGCCAATTAGCCTGGTATCTTTCCGCGTGTATTCCGTGCTCTGAGAACGCCTTGTGCAGTGTTTCTCAATTATTTTCTGTGATGCCCCCTATAGGAAGAAAAAACACACACACACACACACACACACACACACACACACACACACCCTACCCCCCAGCGCGCAATTATAAATATCGTTTACTGCACTTCATATCATTTGCTTAGTGCTTTTTTCCTACACCATACAGAACACATTGAGAGCGCCACTGCCACCTACTGTAGAGAATGCGCAATTACACTTAATTCTAGTACAGTATGGCAAAAAAGCATCTTCCCCTAGGTAACACCCCCCCCCCCAAGCATCACACTGTGACCTCTAAGGGAGTTGCGCCCCACTATTTGAGAAGCACTGGCCTTGCAGGAGCTCAACACGAGCCTTTCTCGCTGGCATTTGTAGCATGCACATGCACAAAATTCTCTTCCTCCTCCACCACCTCCTGCCTACCCACATGACATGTTCGTGCCCACGTGACATCCTCACCGCAGCCGATAATCGTAAGGGTCAGTTGACTTATTGTTTACCACTGTTTTATTATTCTTATTAATTATAATTAATGTTAATGTACACTGTTACGTATGCAGAATGGATTCTATCGGCGCCCCCAATTTTGTTATGTATGGAATTTAGAAGTAAATTGCCCGATGAAACCAGTAAAGCACGACAGACCACGACATAAAGTATATACAATTTAATAATATAAACAAGACAAGGCAAAATAATACTTACAGCTTAGAGCTAAACAAAATGCAAATTAAACAAAGGGTCCCATAGTCACCAAGCACCTGCAGCAAGGTAAAGTTAGAAGCGTGCACACGCTGGTGGAGAAAGGCTTGTCATCCCGCGTTAGACAGAAACAAATAATTAAAGTCCTCGCGTTGGCTGTGGGCTAACGTGGACGATGCACTTTGGCGATGAAGTCCCAAACGACAAAACTTTGGTGAAGTTTCCATGATCCTTCTTGGATGGGATGAGCCGCCACGATGAGGTTCCTTAGAGGATCTGCGTGCCAAAGAGACCCGAAGAGGCTGCACGAGACGGGAAGAGGCTCGAGCCAGTCGGCACCAGGTCCTTAATATAACCTCCCCAGAGTTCCAGGAAGTTCCATTCTCAAAGTTTCTGAGTCACCTAACCCGCCACCAGGGCGCATGCGCAACCAGGTCCATCTCAAAGTTTCCAGACCCCCTAACAGTGGAGTCATACCATGTGACACTAGTTACAGCACACTCTGAATCTAATTATGTACACCGTTCACACACTCACATTTATATACATGCCCCAAACAACATGTATTATTATTATTATTAATATTATTAAATATTTATTGTTTTTATATGTTTATCGCTAATATTTTAGGTCAAATATACGTGTTTGTGGCAGGGTATAAGAGTTTGGGAGGGGGACGGAATGGATTACTATAATTGGTTTTCTGTTATTTCCTATGGGAATAATTGTTTTATCTAACAAACTTTTTGGTTTACGAGCTCGCCCTCGGAACGGATTAAATTCGTCACTCAAGGTACCACTGTAATTAAATTTTGAACTAATTCGATGCACATTTTTCAAAACACAACTAAAAAACAAACATAGAAAAATGCATCACAGTCATAGTTTTCTGATACAGATCTCGGGTAATACCTGAACGGCAATCAGTTAAAAGGAAGTTGCTTCTCAGTGGCAGCCGTTCCTTCAAGCTTAGGAGAACACGCTGGTATCGCTTTGTTCCAGGAGCCAACAATTTATCAGCGAGGTCCACGGTTACAACTGTACATGCAGAATTTGATAATTTAATGTACATTGTTTGCTTTTCAGAATGAGAAAACTTTTGAGTTATATTATAGGGAAGATTGTGAATGAAATACTTCACCATATCTCATTGGCTTCCGGTGGTTGTATAGCGATGGTTTTCCCTCCAAGCCAAGCTGCTCATATGTGTCCTTATCAACAGACAATATTAACTTTCCTGAAGATAAAAAATAAATAAATCAAAACATAGTGTCCATGTTAATCTTAAACTGAGTTCAAGGGTCAGACTGTAAATGCATCATTTACTTAAAATGTATACAGAAGGCCCTTGACCATTTGCGGTTCAGCGCTCGCGCCCCCGCATACTTTCATTTTAAAACCGCGTCAATAACTCACGGATTTTCGTGATCTTGAACCATCGCGAAAAATAAGGGCCTAATGTATTTTTAAAAGGACAAAATAAATCATTTTATGTTTTAAACATATGTGTATAATTTATTTGAAAACCACATCTTCATTCATTCATTCGTTCATTTTCTGAACCGCTTAATCTTAATTCGGGTGGCATTGAGGTTGGTGCCCATCTCAGCCGACTCTGGGCGAGGGCAGGATACACCCTGGACAGCTCCCAGGTTATGCAGCAATGCTTCTTTTGGATGTCTCTCACCACACATACTTAGAGACATGGCCGACCTTTGATAACCCAGTTAGCTGCACTGCGGGGGACAGCAGTGACAAACCAACCATGGGATCAATAACCTAGCAGATACCACGAGGCTACCACTGCCCGAAACCCAGAAACTGACGTCTTTTATATGGGGAAAAAAGTCAAATAATAAAAACACTGGGGCTCCCAAGTGGCGCACCAACGAGGAGCGTGCTATTATCCCAGAGATCGCAAGTTTTGAATCCGGTTTAATGCTATAGCTGTCTGTGGCCGGTAGTCCATGGGAGCAAATCATCTGAGCTCTTACAGAAGGTACAGAATACACTCACTTCCCTGTCACTCACAGCAATCGCCAGCCAATCATGAGTGTCCGTGAGCTCATTCGTATGAGGGGGCGAATAGCGTTTTCCCTCCAAGCGTGTTAGACTGTCCACATATATGCATGGCATCGCAGTTCGAAAAAAGCCAGGTTGCACGTCACGGAGGGGGCATGTGCATGCTTTCGCCCTTCCCTGGTCAGTCGTGGACGCATGATAGGGAAGGCAATACCTGATGGGTGGGAATTGGATTTGACTGAAATTAGGGAGAACACCCCCCCCCCCCAAAATAAATAAATAAATAAATAAATAAATAAATAATGAAGATGCTGTCCTGATGAAAAGATGAATGGATACTATTTAATTGTACTTACTGCTGAAAACCGCAAAAACATTGTCTTCATCAAGTCGGGTTTTATACGAGAGTGCATAAATGCTGCCTGTGAAAATAAAATGAAAAATATTTTACAAAACAAGATAGAACTAGAATGAAATAAAGAACTGCTAAAAGAATGCACTCTCTGCCTTTACCTCTCCGAATTACATCAAGCAAATCCTTTTCGAGGAATCGGTATACTGGCAGATCCCGGACAAGGTAATACGAACTGAAATTATTGATGACATTTGCGATCTCGGCAGGCAGGACTCCACATCCAGGTATCAATAAAGAAATCTGCAAATTAAAATATTTCAGTTCACAAATTATATATAGAAAATTGTACCCAAACCAACCTGCCATTCATTTCATGTAAATAAATAATTAAATCAATCAATCAATCAATTGATGAAAAAAACCAATCAAATAATCCGAAGCAAGGCAGTGAGTTAAGAGCTGGGGGCAAAGTGCCTGGTTGCCTGGGACAGCTTGTCTCATTCTGCTGAAGTGATCACAGAAGCACTGTACTTATTTCCCCAGTGATATTCCTGCGATAACGGCATATAAAGCTCAAGGTTTGGGGGGGGGGGGGGGTGCTCAGCGCTTATCATGACTAAAGGTCACAGTAACTGGTGCCTTAGAATTTCAGTTCAACCATGAGGTCAGGTATTTCACTGCATGTTATCCCTGATGCATGTGCGGGATTCCTTCAGGTTCTTCAGCTTCCTCATCTCCCAGAAACATGCCAATCATGAGGCACTTGGAGGTTGTGAATTTTGATTGCCCCACCCTGGCAATGAAAAAAACTTGACAAAATTTGGATGCATTTTTAATGATATTTACTGGTAGCTTTGTGGCAGTGGTGGTCTAGTGGTATAGGGTATCACTGATCCTAAGGTTGGGGGTTCGAGTCCCACTCTCCACAAGGTTGTCACTGTCCTCCCCCAGTGCAGCTAACTGGATTATTAAAGGCCGGCCATGTCTCTCACTGTCTGTGGTGAGAGCTTCATGTAAAAGAACCATTGCTGACTTTCGTAAAGAGTAGTCTGCAAAGCCGTCAGCGTGTTTCTGCCCCTGGACATGTACAGAGGAGGGATAGTGAGTATATTGGTAATAGGATGCTGAGGCTGGAACTACCAGGCAGAAGGCCTAGAGGAAGACCAAAGAGACGATTCATGGATGTGGTGAAGGAGGACATGAAGGTCGTTGGTGTAAGAGAAGAAGATGCAAAGGATAGGGTGAGATGGAGGCAGATGATTCGCTGTGGCGACCCCTGAAGGGAAAAGCCGAAAGGAAAAGAAGAAGAAGAAGAAGTCATCCAGGTGCAGAAGGTTGTCTTCAAGTCCCATCTATGCCGGAGTTTAACCTGCACATATTTTAGACCCAAAGTGGCAACGTTTTTTGATCAGGAAAAATTAGTCTGAATCACCATCTGTAATGAAACCGATATCTAGGGCAACACCCTCCGTTCCAAAGGCAGCAAACAGACGACAAACCTGACTAATATAAGAACTATCCTTCATTCACGATAAGTGATGTTCGATGAGTTGAAAAAGACTGAGGAGGATGCCCCAGTGTATGACATCATCAACCATTGCCAACATCTATTCGATTGTTGTCAGACACAATCTTGGAAACCATGTATCCAGTCAGGTGTTCCGTCCCATTCCTGGACACCCACAGTCCACCATTGATGAAGACACAATTCAAAGATTGGAGGCTATCAATTTGAGGTTCACTGCATAACTATAGGGGGTGGGGAAATCGTTGTCTGCATGATGGTACATAAAACAATATAAATTGCATGCGTGCAAAAACCAAGTGTATTCAAATTTTCACAATACACGAGTGGTTCCCAAATGGTAGAGCACGTCCCTCTAGGGGTGTGCGGTGTAATGCCAGGGGGGCCGCGTGTGACCCCAGGGAACATGCTTTTTTTTTGCCGTATTAGAATAAAGTGTAATTGTACATCCACTACAGAAGGTGGCAGTGGCTTCCTCACTGTTAGTGTGCCCTGAGATAAAATAAGAAGTGAAATTAATAAACCCACCGTGGAAATTTTTAACAGGGACGGAAAGAGAAGCGAAGAGAGACTGAGATAGTGAGAGAAACAAAAGTATCCCGAAAATTAAGTGGAGGAGGTATGATGAAGCGGCTGTAGCACTCGGCTTAACTGTGCTGCGGTGAAAAACAAGGAAAGACCGCTGTGTTTACTGTGTCTGAAAACATTGGCAGCGGACAGTATGAACCCAAATCAATTCAGGCGTCACTTAAAGACATCACACCCCAATCATGTGATGAGCCGTGAGTTTTTTCAGCGAAAACGTGCCGAGTATTGCCAACAACCATCCCACTTTGTGAATGACATTCCAGCAAACCAGTGAGCTCTGTTAGAATCAGATAAGGTGGAGTACCAAACTGCTCTGTGCAGAGAATCCCACAGCACAGCAGAGGACCTGATCCGACCTGCAGCACACACGGCTCTGTCATGCTGGATGACGTCATTGCTGTGAAAATAAGTCCAGGTCCCAGTTCAGCATTGAGCAGGAGCTGAGAGGCTTTAAACCTGGCTTCGAAAAACTGTGCACTGCAAACATGCTCATTATAGCCATTAATCCGGACTTAATTATTTGGACAAAATAATAATAATAATAATAATAATTGTTTTTACTCATTTTTGTTTTGTAGGTTCTGTCTGTCTTCCTTTCGGCTTTTTCCCTTTTACTTGGGAGTCGCCACAGCGAATCATTTGATTTGCACATTTGATTTGGCAGAGGTTTTTACGTTGGATGCCCTTCCTGTCACAACCCTTTTTAGCAAGGGACAGAAAGACGCTGACGACTTTGCAGCTACTCTTTACGAATGTCAGCAATGGGTCTTTTAAATGCCTCTCACCATAGACAGTGAGAGACATGGCCTGCCTTTGATAACCCAGTTAGCTGCACGGGGGGGGGGACAGTGACAACCTTGTGGAGAGTGGGACTCGAACCCCCAACCTCTGGATCAGCGATCCAGCACCCTATACCACTAGACCACCACTGCCCCATTTGTTTTGTAGGTTAAAGTGTTTTATATATTGTGCTCCTGAGTTAATATTGCTGATCAATTTGAATTTATTATTATTTATTGATTTTATTTAATTTTATTTTTTTGTATAAAATGGTTCAAATTGTTGGTCAAAAATGTTTACAGTTTAAATAAGGATACTTTTTTTATTTCAGGCAAATTGATACACTTTAAATCTTTCTGTTTAAAGACTAAAAATTGTTAATAAAGTTATTCTTTGTTGGAAGTTGATCTATATTTCTTCCTTTTTTGTATTCATAATGATAATAAGGATTTATTATGTTAATAAGGATACAGTGTTATGCAGAGGATTACTTATAACAATTTTTAGACTAATAACACTATTTATATTTGGGGGGGCGAAATGTTTTCCTCTTCCTAGGGGGGGCGCCACAGAAAATAATTGAGAATCACTGCAATACACGCTTCCGCAGGCCTCTTTCCGGAATCCAGAAATTTGTGATTTACATTACACCGTAGGCCCATAAAATGTTGATGTCAGATTTCTCTGATGTTAAATAAAAGTGTGCACACACTCTTTGTTTTATTTCTGTAAACCAAGTATCATGTGTAGAAATCAGATTTTCTACATCTGACTCGGGTGAATTCACCACAGGGATGACAACAGGCTTGGAAGAAAAAGGAGGAAAATATGCAGGGGTCAAGAGAAACATTTAATGTGGGGAGCAACACCTCTGCCTGGGGGTTAACGGGGTGAAGGCCCTGAAAGTTTTTGGGCTTTTCTAGATAAAAACGAGGTGAAAAGATGTGCCGTAGAAGGAAATTTTCAATGGTCCTGTACATTTCCTGATGGTCCTGAGAAAGTTTACAATCCCTTCTCGCTAAGTAGTCAATAGCAGTCATTCTACTGCTGTTACAGCAGGAAAAAGCGAGAGTATATCATGAATCTTTAAATAGATGTTGACAGAGGCTTTAAGAATTTGACTGGTTTAACGTCGCTCGGAATTTAACTGATGGGACGCATCTGCCACCAATAAGCCAATCAGGAATAAATGTAAATAATACAAGTCTTCAGCGGTCAAGCAACTGCTTATCGGCATGTATCTACCGGCAGCACAGCAGCATGGGAGGTGATACGGGTCAAGCCCGCGCTGATGCATGGCAGGGTCAGCATATTACACCCGTTACGCACCCGAATGTATCAAACTCTTTCTCATAATCATGAAACAAATGAAACTCCATATACGTGAAAAAATGTCTCCAAGTGCGTTCAGTGGTATGGATGGCTGTGTGAATGAATTTTTTTCAGGGTGTATTACCAACTTTCATCCCAACGTGTTCCTGGGATGAGCTTCAGATCATCTGTGACCTGTGACCTTGACTAAGATGAAGTGGCTACTGAAGGTGAATGTATGAATAAATCAGAACTTAAATCTACTGTAGAGTCTCCGAAAGTAATATGCGAGCCATTAAGTCTCAAGGTCGTGTTTGGAGTAAGAGTCAACGTGAGCTGAAAATGACGTACCTGAATGAAAATGTGATAAAATACATCCTTTAAGGCATAATCTTCGATACAACCAAGTTCAAATATCCATAAATACAAGCTATCCATCCAAAAATACAGTGACACCTCAGCTAACAAATTTAATCCGCTCCGAGGCCAGCTCGTAAGCCAAAAAGTTCGGTAGATCAAACAATTATTCCCATAAGAAATAACGGAAAAGCAATTAATCTGTTCCAACCCCCTCCCAAACTCATACAGTATGCCCTTGACTATTCGCAGTTTTGCACCCACGGTTTGAGTATTCACTGACTGCCGAGCAACCGGCACGTGATTCAAATTCAGCCAATGGCTGTCCTCCTTTCTCATGATTGGTTGAGCTGATGTCCCGCCCCTTTTTCCTCATTCGCACACAAGTGCTCTTGAGAGCCTCTTTTTTTGTGTGTGTTTTAATTACCAGTTAAGCTCTATGATACCACTCAAACGCTGTGCGTCTTCTCTGGATAAGCGATAGAAAACGCTGGATGTCTCTTCTGAAGAAATAAGACTTTCTCCTGAGAAACGACGGTTTTCACTGAACTGTTGTATTCAAATCTTTTTCAATTATTATTCCAGTACAGTATCTAAGTTCATGTTCATGCGTGAGATTTTATGTTCTGGAGCATGTTTAACAAACGATACCAAAAGGATAAACTTTATTACAGTACTCTTCATGTCCTTTTACATTGAACTTGGAGTGACGTCTCCAAGATGGCGCTGCCCAGAGGGCGACGTCACGGAGTTCTCAGAGTCAAATTGTTTCTTTGTTTTGTTTTAATTTGTTTTATTTGTTCATGTTTTGCACTATGCTCGTCTACAACCGGTCGACTCTACTACAGCTATAAGATCGGAGTATCTTCGGGCGTGTATAACTAAGCAGAGCTAACATGCTATTAGCAGAGCTAACATGCTTTTGGCAGAGCTAACATACTATGGTAGGCAGCTCAATGTGAGCCGCATCCCAGCTAACAAAGAAGCCCAGGCGGGAAGGGGCTGAACGACGACCCCAGCACTTGGGATTGCAGGGGATGAAGACCGTGTAGCCGGCTGGTATAATCGCCTTATCAAGTGTACTCTCCTCGAGCCATGTTTCACAGAAACACAGTCCTGTAGATCTCTCTGCGCTGCAATCTGAGCATGAAGCTCGTCCATCTTGTTTCGCAGGGACTGAACATTTTCAAGCAGTATGGCCGGAAGTGCAAACCAAGCGCAGGAGAATGTGAGAACTCTGCCTGAACTTATTGTTAGCATTGAGCTCCCATAGCATATTAGCTCACGATAGAAGTTGTCGCGTGCTTAGTTGCCCGAAGCTGAAGCTGCTCATAGCTGTAGTAGGGTCGACCGATCATAGACGAGCGTAGTGCAAAACATGAACAAACAAATAAAACAAATTAAAACGAACAAAGAAACAATTTGACTCTGATAACTCCGCGACGTTGTCCTCTAGGCAGCGTCATCTTGGAGACGTCACTCCAAGACATCACTACAAGTTCAATGTAAAAGGACATGAATCGTAATAAAGTTTATCCTTTTGGTATCATGTGTTAAAGATGCTACAGAACAAAATCTCACGCACAAACATTCTCAGAATTAACTGAGGTACTGTACTGGAATAATAATTGAAAAAGACTTTAAAACGAGTGCTTTACAACAGTATATGCTGTATAATGTTTATATTTTATCATCAATAAAAATAAGAGTAAAAATTAAAAAGTTTTTCTGAATCATGACTATATTGTACTACATTAATACTGTATTAATGAGTAAGACTGTCTATAGAATGTGTTTCAGAAGCATATTATTTTACTTCCAGCTGCTCATTCGAGCATGTGACGTGATATATGGGGTTTTACTCCCGAGTACAGAACTTGCGGATTATCTTGATTCGCTGAAGGGATCGGAACTGAACCCCCGCGAATGTCGAGGGCCTACTGTATAACCTGCCACAAACACGGATATTTGACCTAATATATTAAAGATAAACATGTAAAAACAATACATATTTCATAATACAGTAATCCTCCGCCACTTCGCATTTCCTACTTCGCGTCCCCGCAATATTGCGGGTTTTCCCATCAGGAAATTAAAAAATTAAAGAGTATTCAAAATTCATGAGCACTACATGTATATTCAACTACGCTACCCAACATGCTCTGTTCTCCCACTTGACTTGAGTGTTCTTCGATTGGCTATGAATCCAGCAAGCTGATTGGTCGAGATGACATTTCCCAACATCCAATACACCTTTCCTCTCTCATGAAACACTGACTTTTATTGAGCTCAGACGAAGCACTGGGGTGTGGGAAAAATCGTGTTCACCAGCGTGGTGAGGGAAAAACAAAAACCAAAATCACTGGGAGATGGCAGAGTATCAACACGGAAACTGGTCGAGCACGGAGCTATTTATAGCTGATGGCTGAGTGAATTCAGGTACGCTCTATGAATTTCGCCTGTTGGTAACAGCCACGTCCCTCACCAGCGCATGCAGTTTATGGAGAGAGAGAAAGAGAGTTAAATGCCGCCAACTAGCTCAGACCATAACAGTTGTGAAAATGGAAAATTCCTTATCATTGTGCATTACGGACTACCATAAAAATAATGTGAGTTTGGACACTAACATGATACGTAGTAAAGCAAAGGCTCTGGAGGCGCTGATGAGCCCCAACCAAGCACCAGTGCCACCAGTGATTCTCCTCCTCGACGTGGCCATGGATTTGTTATTTATAAAGTTTGTTATACAGTATTTATATATATTTATTGTCTTTATAAGGTGTATAATTTATTTATATATTAATACACGTTGCCTGTATGCCATTAACATGCATAGAACACTTTATAATTAACTTCTATATAAATTTTATATAATTTATAGGTCGGTGGGTGTCCTTAAGAAGTGGCAGAAGTCATTTCGCGGTTTTTCGCATTTCGTGGAGAGGACTGGTCCCCATTAACCATGAAATAAGGTGAACTACTGTAATAATACATGTACATTAACATTAATAATAAATGATAATAAATGATAATAAAACAAGAATAAACAATAAGTCAACTAACCCTTCCAATCATCAACTGCGACGAAGATGTCATGTGAACCTACGAATGCCAGCAAGGAAAGGCTCGTGGTGAGCTCCCACAAGGCCAGTGCTTCTCAAATAGTGGGGCACGCGGTGTGATGTGGGGGGCGGGATGACCCTGGGGAGCATGCTTTTTTGCCATACTTTAGTAGAATTGAGTGTAATTGCGCATCCACTACAGTAGTTGGCAGTGGTGCTCTCATTGTCGTGCTATGGTGTAGGGAAAGTGCAAACAATATGAAGTGCAGTAAACACTATTTATAGTCGCGGGGCGCTGAGAGGGCATGAAATTGTTTTGGGGTTTTTTCTTCCTAGAAGGGGTGTCACAGAAAATAATTGAGAAGCACTGCACAAGGCATTCTCGGAGCACAGAGGAATACGCATGGAAGAATACGAGGCTAATCGGCCCGGAAAAGCCATTTCGTGGCGAGCCCGTAAAGTGAATTTTTCCTAGTTGGATGGAGCAGATTTCTGTTGGATACGAAGCTCGTATCATGGAAAATTCATTATGAGGGACATTCGTTAGACGAGGTACCACTGTACGTGTTTAAGAAAGGGTTCCACGTCCATGTTGTCGTAAAACAATAGAAAGATCCATTTATTTGACTGATTTTTCAATCTGCTTTTGTGATGCTCAGGGTATTACCTTTCTTCTTCTTCTTCTCCTTTCGGGTTTTTCCCTTTCTCGGAAGTCGCCACAGCGAATCGTCTGATTCGCACATTTGATTTGGCGTAGGTTTTTACGTTGGATGCCCTTCCTGTCACAACCCTTTTAGCAAGGGACAGAAACACGCTGACCGGCTTTGCAGCTACTCTTTACGAAAGTCAGCAATGGTTCTTGTACATGAACCTCTCACCATAGACAGTGAGAGACATGGCCCACCTTTGATAACCCAGTTAGCTGCACTGGAGGGGGGGGGGGGGGGGCAGTGACAACCTTGTGGGGATTCGAACCCCCAACCTTAGGATCAGCGATCCTGCGCCCTATACCACTAGACCACCACTGCCCCATACTCAGGGTATTACCCTATGATCCATATTCACTCCTAGAAACCTCTCCAGAAAGTACTTACAAAATCCCAGAAGCCCCTCCCCCTTCAACAACAGTAAACCAATGAGAAGCCTCACAACAGGCATAACTGGTGTGCTCTCATGTTACGTGTGAATCAACAGCTTTACAATGAGTGCTGATGTCTCCTTCACTTACAGACATGTGTAAGGTTGAAATCGAAATTTTATGCAATCACCTTAAAACACACTGAGACACCGTGCTGCACCACAACAACCAACAAATAAACCAACGAAAAGAAAACCATGACGAAACCCAACTATACACCGAGTGATACTGAAAGCCTGTGAAACTGCAGCGTCGTCCACTCACCTTATAGTTGAAGCTGTGTTTCAACACGTGCGCTTCATGACGTGAGGCTTCATTCAAGAAGTTTGATTTTTCACAGACTAATAAATTCCTCGGACATTTCTCCAAGCCTGGAGGCATTTTAAATTAAAGGGATTAATTTATAATCCATATACGGTACAAAAAATACTTAGAAAACTACAGTACTACGTTAGCATCTCTTTCTCCCTTTTTTCAGGCCGATTGACAAAAATGAACAAATCACGCTATTGCCCCCTAGCGCACTGGAGAAGCATTTAAACTAGCACCCAGAATCTAGCGAACAAAGTACAGTTGCTCACTATTGATCAATGCTGAAATATCAATTGGGTTTTTTTGTTTGTTTGTTTGTTGTGTTTGTTCTGTTTTGTTTTTTGGGGGATTTTTTGTTGGTTTTTTTGGACATCCTCGCTTTGTAGCAACACACTTTTGCCAGTTTTTAAAGCATGTCCTACACATTATTCTAATTATATATATATATATTCGGCCTGTGATATATTCGGCCAGCAACAGCGAATGATTCAGATGTTTGATTTGGTATAGGTTTTTACATCGGATGCCCTTCCTGACATAAACACGCTGACGGCTTTGTTACTGTTGTTTAAAGTCAGAAATGGTCTTTTACATGAACCTCTCACCAGAGACAGTGAGAGACATGGCCGGCCTTCGATAACCCAGTTAGCTGCACTGGGGAGACAGTGACCATACCACTATGCCACCACTGCCCCATATATATATATATATATATATATATATATATATATATATATATATATATATATATATATATATATATATATATATATAGAGAGAGAGAGAGAGAGAGAGAGAGAGAGAGAGAGAGAGAATGTTCTGAGTAGATCCTTCCGTAGGAGAGTGCTCAATATTTTTTGGTAGAGCATAAATATATAAATATATATATATATATGTGTGTGTATGTGTGTGTGTGTGTGTGTGTGTGTGTGTGTGTGTGTGTGTGTGTGTGGATATGAAAACACTTTCAAGTGTGAAATAGTTCTCTCCAAACTTATGTCAAATAACAAAATAGTAATAACGTCTATATAAATCACATCTCAACGTTTTCACTGTGTCTAAAAAAAATCATCATCATTTTCTGTAACCGCTTCATCCTAATTAGGGTCGCGGGGAGGCTGGTGCCCATCCCAGCCAACTCAGGGCAAGGTCAAAGTACACCCTGGACAGCTCGCCAGGCCATCACAGGGCGGAATCACGCTGACGGCTTTGCAGCTACTCTTGTCGAAAGTCAGCAATGGTTCTTTTACATGCCTCACACCATAGACAGTGAGAGACATGGCCGGCCTTTGATAACCCAGTTAGCTGCACTGGGGGGGACAGTGACAACCTTATGGAGAGTGGGACTCGAACCCCCAACCTTTGGATCAGCGATCCAGCGCCTTAAACCACTAGACCACCACTGCCCATGTCTAAAAAAATAAAAACCTGAATTAAAAAGTAAAATCTCAAGTGCAATGAGTGGCAACAGATATAGTTAATTTTTTTAAATATTTTCTGGACATTATTATGACGAGATGGCCAGGCTCTGCACACAATTCCAGGATCCATCAAGCATCCTCACTGACATGGAGATTTGTGCAAAGCAAAGGGATATTATTGCAAGTTAATGGTATTCACTTACCATGTGCATTTCATGAAATCTCGTCTTAATTTAACAAAACAAAAAGAAAAGAAAAGAACAACTTGAACTTCAACTTTGAGGAAATACCGGCTGGTTTTCTTTCTCATTTGGCTTCGTTGGCTTCACACTGTTTGCTATTGTCAGTGAAGGTCATATTCTTGCACTTCTTTAGTTGTTTTGTTTCATTCACTAATTTATTCATTAACTCATTTGCCAAACCACTTTATCCTTCTCGGGTCGTAGGGAGATAGGAGCCTACTTATGCCAACACTGGGTGAAGGCGGGGTAGACCTTGCACAGCTCACTAGTCCATCGCAGGACCAACACACAAACAACCATTACACTCACAGCTCAGGCAATTTGGAACAACCAGTTAGATCAGTCACCATGTGTTTCGACTACAAGAGAAAAACTTAGTACCCTGTCGTGGAAAAACAGGCAAACGCCACATTAATGCCATAACTGAGGACTTGAACCTTTTGAAGAAGCACTGAAGGGAGCTGTGTGTTTGGCTGTTGAGGTCAAATAGTAATGCTACTTTTTCAGAATCAATGACTATGTTTATATTTCCTCCAAATTAGCATAACAAATTAAAATGTGTAGTAAAATGTACAAATATATCAGAAAAAAATAAAATTAAACTGGTTTCAGTGCAACAGTTCCCACCATTAAAATAAGCAATACAATTTTATTCTTTGACTTGACAAGGATTCCACAGTTCATGAGGACCGAGGGAACCCCCCCACCCACACCACCCCCAGCCCGACTGCCGATTTCCGCAAAGTAGAATTGACCCCCTGGCTGACGTATACGTACATGTATGTGTATATAATATCAATAAATACATATTCAACATTAGAAATGATTATAATAACAGTTAAACATTTAAAAATAATGCATAAGATGTAAATAAAATATAAATACACACACACACACAAAGACGCGCGTGCACACACACACACACACACACACACACACACACACACACACACACACACGGATGCACACCTGATATAAAAATGTAAGTAGTTTTGTTACATTGGGTTTTTTTTTGTTTGTTTGTTTGTTTGGGTTGTTTTTTTTTTTGTTGCATAATTGGTGTTGTTTCGTGGCATTTTCCTTAACTTTTCCCCTATTTTTCCTGATTTTACTATTTTTTTTAAATTTTCAATGAATATTTTTGAAAAACCCGCGATGCACTGAAGCCACAGAAACTGAAGCACGAAGTAGCGAGGGATCACTGTACTGTATAAAAATGGGCAGCAGTGGCTTAGTGGATAAGTCAATGGGTCGCTGCTCAAAAGGTACTCAAAAGGTCCCACTATCAGAGATGTTGGGCTCTTGAGCAAGGCCCTTAACCCTTTAATGCCCAGTAGGACCATATGGTCCTCTTTCAAACAACGCTAATCACTACTAGATGCATTGTAGTCAGTGCTGCTGCCATTCAGAGCGTGTTCTATACTTGTTGTGGTATCACCTGATGCAACACAACTTGGTCCCACATGCCTCAGTCAGCTGTGAGACGACCTTGAGTGTGCAGGATTGTGTTATTCACAAATTGTGAGAGTGTTATTATTTGTTATTATTATGTTATTATTATTATCATTATTAGTGTTATTATAATTTGTTGAAAGAAATGTATTCAGGGTGTCGGGGTGTTTCCTTAGGCCTTTTTGATTAAAAAAACTTGTGATTTTTTTTTTTAACTGCAAAAAATAATCTGGGTGTTAAAGGATTAACCCTCAATTGCTCAGTTGTATAAAAATGATGAGAATTGTCGCTGTGGATAAATAAATGTAAAATACAACCAAAAATGCCTACTATGAGTCATGTAGTGCCAAGGTTTTGATATAAAATACTGAAGTGTGTGCAGTTGGTGGACAATTTACTGTACATAATCATGATGCATCTGGTTTCTGCCGCCATATCCGTTTTCACATGAGAGTGTTGGAATCCCCTGCAGAACCTGTTCTCAAGGTCACACATTCATTCACACTCACATCTAAATATAGGGGCAATTTGGAAAGGCCAATTAGTCTAATATGCATGACTGTGGGTTGCAATTTGAACACCCAGAGGAAACCTACATCAATATGGGGAGAACATGCAAACTCCACACATAAACACCCTCACTGACTTTTATTCAGAGCAGCACTGATGGTTTTCTCCCTCTTATTTTTTATCCGTTAAGTATACCACAATAATTAAGGTAAACTAGATCAATCATTTTAGAAAACATAACTTTTGAGTGACTTGACTTGCTGTAGTCAGTGGCGGGCTGTGCATTTGGTACCTGGGCCTTCAACAGACTTAATCTATATCTTAATAACATCACTGCTGACGCAATTTACAAGCCATCAATAATGTACAAAATCACAATAAAGGAAGGCGTGGAATTTTGCACTGCTGGTAACTGAGCATAATGTAACTGACACCAGCAATCACTGGTGGGAATCTCGCGGTAAATCTGGCGGCAGGCCAAATGTCCCAAGCATAAACCTCAAACTTCTCGATTTGTCCTTACAATGTCCAGCTTTTCTGGAAAAGTCCACCTTGAAAATCCATTGTAAAATCCATTGTATGGATTGAAAATCCATAAGTAAGTCAATTTCTCCTCTGTCAGCCAATGTAGGCGTAAAATATTCCAACTGTAATGTGTCAGGTGCAGATCGCTGCAGACTATTCAGCTAATCAAATTTTTGCTCTAACCAACCAATCAGAGGACGGAAAAATCCCGACGCTATTGTAAGCCCACGAGCTCGGTCTGTGCGGAGAATCTGAAATCTGATTGGTTAAAAAAATCAGCTCCATTTCTATTATCATTTAATTGACATCGGCGAACACTGCCGATTCTGAAAGCCCTGAGCAGATTAGACTGACATGGCAGCAGGTAGAAGCTACCCCATCCCCAACCCTCTACCCAGTGCGGCTAACTGGGTTATCAAGGGCCAGCCATGTCTTTCAGTGTCTGTGCTGAGACACACGTAAAAGAACCATCGCTGACTTTCAGAAACAGTAGCTGCATAGCCGTCAGCATTTTTTTCTGTCCTGCGAGGGCCGGGCTCGCTATCCAGGGTGTACTCTGCCCTCGCCCTGAGTCGGCTGAGCTGGGCGCCAGCCTCCCTGAAACCCTAATTAGGATTAAGCAGTTTAGAAAATGAATATAAAATGGTTAAAATGGTGAAATGGTTAAAATATATTTACAACCTATATATTTATGAAGTTATTTTATTCGTATGAAGTGTTGTGGTTGTGTAAGTCGGCAGGGACAGTGACGTCGGTCGTGGTAAATCGCGAACCATTTAACAGAAGGATATTAAACAACTAAACTGACTCAACTAATAAATTACAGCTGACATCAACAGCTGACTCTAAGAATAGAGAAAGCAGGAGACATGGAAAGGACTAAGTACAGTACATGTCCTATATATAGTAAACTGCGCGGAGGGGGGTAGTGGCGTAGAGGTTGAATATGAACGTTCTGGGTACATGTATAACACATAATACACTAACAAGCAGGGCATGGACATGCACTAAACAGAGAGCGAACTTTGGAAAAAGAAACAATATGTTGGATCAATCGTTAGAATACGTGTAGCCTATAGTTGGAAGCAGAAGAGTTTTTTGTTTTTTTTTACAGTCCATCTTTTACAGTAAGGCGGTTGTGTCTGCCTCAGTTCTCCGAGCTTGAAATGTTTCTGAACTCTTTACTTGTGGTTATAACAGACCTGGCAGCTGCACTGCTAGGCAATGTATTATTTCGTCGGCATTTCCACTTGTTTTTGTCAGCAATGGTCATGTTTGGACCCTTGATGAACTTGTGGGTATCCCACTACAGTGTTTTTGCAAAGAGGAGTCATTATCTTTACAGGTCAGTTATACACATAAACCTACATACGCCATCAAATACACACGTATACTGTATATGTGTATCCAAACGCAAACAACAATAATGTTATGTACAAAGGTATACGATAAATATGTGTATTTTTTATATATTTTAATAACTGTGCATTGAAAATCTTTAAAAATATTCAGGTTTATAACAAAATTAATTGTGCTGCAGTATAAATAAGCACCCCCAGTGCAGGGAGCTGGGTGATCAAAGCTCGGCCATGTACTGTATTTCCCTGTCTGTGGTGAGAGACACAAATGATGTCACTTGAAAAGAGTAGGCCGTTAGATTGCCATCACAGCCCAGTGACGGCCTGGTGAGCTGTCCAGGTGTACACTGCCCTCAGCCAGAGTAGGCTGAGATGGGCACCAGCTACTCTAGTTAGAATTAAGTTGTTCCGAAAATGGTTGTCACCATCATATGGTGTGTCTAGGGCAAGTGTCGCATGGCGGAGCCCATCCCTCTCGTCCCTCTAAGTGAAAAAAAACGCAAGCTCAAGTGGTTCGGACATGTCACAGGATCATCAGCACTTTCCAAGACAGTCCTGTAAGGCACAGCTCAGGGAGGAAGGAGGAGAGGAAGACAAAGGAAGAGATGGGAAGACAACATCCCAGAATCTATCTATCTATCTAGTGCCTGAGTCGTAGCACGACCATTGGCGACCCGCCATGAAGGAGAACACCCTGGTTATCATCTTCATGGAGGTTTTCTTGGCAGGATTAGTGCAGTGGTTTGCCATTGCCTTCTGCACGATGCGAACCTACGGGCAATTTTAGAACAGCCAATTAACCTACTGTGCATGTCTTTGGATTATAGGAGGAAACCCACGCAAGCACGGGGAGAACATGCAAACTCCACACAGAAACGTCAGGCTGGGAATTGAACCCAGGCCTTCTTGCTGTGAGGCGGACATGCTAACCACTACACCACCGTGCCGCGCTCATCCCAAAATGGACAGGCATAAAGCTGAGCAACGCAGTGAGAGAGTCAGAGAAACCAGGAATATGGCGGGAGCTGGTTGGCAGATCAATAATGGCGCCCCAAACGGTCGTTCAGACTACAGGATAGATAGATAGAGATTGAGGTTCCGAAAATGAAAGTATGTATGAATGAATATAAAGAAGTAAAAACTGCACTTTATACTGTGTCTAAGAATAAATGGGTCATTTGTGGGTCTGTGGTTAAGCCTCTCTCTGAGTTACTGATTGAAAGGTCAGGGTTCAAGCCCGAGTCCCACCAATCCCAACCTCTACCAATCCCACTGTTGTGGCCCTTAATCTGCTTAGTTGTGTAAATAAGATGCTGTTGTTTGATTAAATATAAGTGATTCTGGATAAATGTGGCTGCCAAATGACTGGTTTATGTTTAGATTACATCACATTATGTCCACACTTCGAATTTTCACTCTTGTAATACCATACAATGATTCTTTACAATTTAATTATTAACTTTAGTGTTCAGTGTAATCCTAATTAGGGTCATGGGGAGGCTGGCGCCCATCCCAGCCGACTTCGGGCGAGGGCAGAGTACACCCTGTGTGTGTGTGTGTGTGTGTGTGTGTGTGTGTGTGTGTGTTCCCTTGTGATGGTCTGGCAAGATGTTCAGGTTGTACCCTGCCCAGTGTTGGCTGAAATAAGCATCAGCCTCGTCACTGATTAAGTAATTGATTGTTTTGATTGATAGATGATTGAATTTGTGTCATTTTCCACTGACTTCAAAGGTATATAAAAGACTTTCCTCAGGGTTACAGGAGGCCGATTGTATTCACTGCTTTTCCACATGTGTAGAGCAGTACAGTCTTTCACATCAAAAATAAACAGGTTTCCAGATATAATTTCATAATAAACTGTGTTATAAAAACGTTAGAATGGTTACCGTTGTCCAAAATTATGAGTGGTAGTGTGAATAGTTTCATGTCTGTGTTGGCTCTGGATGGATTGGTGCTGTTTAGAGTGTGTCTTGACCTCACATCGGGTTGGCTGGGATAGGCTCGAGCTTCCCTGGGACCATAAATAGGATGAGACTGTTCAAATAATTAAACAATATTAATAGAAGGATATTCCAAGAAACATATTATTCCACTAGGGGTTATCACAATGTCTGAGATCGACTTATTGCACTGCCATGGGTGGTCTGGTTTCAATGTTACAGTGCTGAGATTGTGAAATGACTCGCCCCTTTACATGAGACACGCCCCCTCATTCACAATCTATTGTTTCTCTGGGCGCAGTTTAGAAATGGGATTTATTGTGCAATTATTAATGAAATTTTCTTTCTTTGTCAACAGAGTTTTCCTGCGCTCAGGCTGGGGCTGGACCTGTATCTTTGTAGGCTCTTTTGTCTTCCTCCTGTCTTTAACTGTGCGGCGATCCTTAACGCTCACATTACGGCATCTCTCGCGGCTGGTTGTGGCAAGCGGGCTGTGGCTGACCTTCCGTAAGCTGCTCAATTTACTGGAGAATGCCACAGGGAGCTGCTACGAACCCCTCAGTGGAGCGCATGATCTCACTGTTGGGGCGTCTGGCGAGAGACAGCCTTTATTACTGTTACGGGAGGGAGAGACGAAGGCTGTATGCATCAGCTCTGGCATGCTGTGGAAGGGGTATGAGGTTTCTGAGGACATCTTTCTGCTTTGTTTTTGTTGCCTGCTGCTGGCTGAGGAGACGGCTGTGTTCGGACCCTATCTGAGCTTGGGTGGGATCTCTGGAGCACCCCTGCGTATTCTTTTCTTGTTCTGTGTCCTGTTGCTGAGTCTATGGATATTTCTTCTTTTTTGTCTCCTCGCTTACTTTCCTCAGTTCCCAAATCAGCTCTTGGGAGGAGCTCTGGGTTGCCTGAGCTGGAGGGCGATGTACCAGGGCTGGTACCATATGGGACCAAGTTGGTACTGCCCTGGAAGGCCTGGGGTTGGTCTTCTGGTGACATAAGGACAAAATAAATAATTGAAAGAATTATTATAAAAAGTACTTTCAAAATGTTCAATTGAAATGTCTGAAGAATTGTTTTATCCGTTTAATCGGGATAATTTAGTTTTGAACTATAAAAAAGTTTGATACTGTACAAATGAGATGAATAACATTTTAAATAAAAATATTTATTCTATTAAGTGATACCAGCACCTGTGGTAGAAAAACTACCACTTTTATACCATGTTATTACACAGCACATTGTAATAATTAACCCTTTAACGTCCAAATTATTTTTTTGCAGTTAAATAAAATTTATCATTAGTTTTTCCTAATTAAAAGGGCCTAAGGAAACACAATGAACACATTTCATTCAACAAAATTATACTAACATTAATAATAATAACATAATACAGTGTTACCTCACTTTACAAAAGTCTCACCAAACAAAAAATTCAGATTACGAAACGCATTTTCCTAAAATTTTTGTCTCTGGATACGAAAGAAGTTCACGTTCCAAAAGCGGCATCTTAAAAATTCAAACACGCCATTCAAACATTAAAACGCGCCATTCAAACATAAAAATGCACCATTCAAACATTAAAACACGCCATTCAAACGCACCATTCAAACATTAAAACGCGCCATTCAAACAATGCACGAGCTGCTCTCCCATCAATGACGTTCAAACATCCAGCCCCGCTGGCCTCCCATTGGCTAGGAAGGATGACACAGCTACCTCCCATTGCCTGTCTCCCAACATCCCGCCCCGCTGGCCTCCCATTAGCTAGGAAGAATGGTGCAGCTCCCTCTTATTGGCCATCTTTCAACATACCGCCCCGCTGGCCTCCCATTGGTTAGGAGGGATGACACAGCTCCCTCCCATTGGCTATTGTGGAGCTGCATCTAACATAATGCTTTTTGTGTAAAGGACAGAGTTACGTACTGTTGTTTCATGCTCTATTTCTTGACTCAGGCTTTTAACCTTCCATAAACATTTGTAAGATTATAACTCTGCTAAGACATGGTCAACACACGCACGTGCACACTCACACACACACACACACGCACGCACGCATGTGATTTCCGGTGCGAATGAGAAGAAGAAAGTGATATCGCAAAGGAATATGGCCAAACACGTCTACCATCGGTACGATATTGAAGCAGAAGGAGGTCTTAAACGGTATGCTTTTATAATTTTTAAAGGGTTTAGGGGGTAGTATTGGGGGCCTTGGAACAAATCACACGGTTTACATGTAAAATGCGATTCAATTTACGAAAAATCCAGGTTAAGAAAAAGGCTCTGTAACAGATTAATTTCGTAAGGTGAGGTACCACTGTATTAACAAATAATAACACACTCACAAATCCATAAACAACACAATCCTGCGCACTCAAGGTCGTCTAACAGCTGACCGAGGCATGTGGAACCAAGCTGTGTTGCATCAGGCGATGCCACAACAATTATAGAACACGTTCTGAATGGCAGCAGCACGCGTCAAGTAGTTATTAGCAATTTTTAAAGAGGACCATATGGTCCTGTTTGGCATTAAAGGGTTAAAAGAGAACAGACATGCAATCTGTGAATGTTTTACTTCAACGTTTAACCGGTATCTGTAATGTGAATGCAGGATTTATATATTTCTGAACCCTTCCTGGTGCAAAGGAGTCCCAGTTTGGTGTAAGAGATACTGTCTCAACTCAAAAGCTGTTAATGTAGCATGCATGGTGTCATACTGGGGAAAATGATCTCCGTAGTTAATCGAGGTATCCAACAGGAAAATGTCAGGACGAAGTGACTGTCTGCAAAATTATACTTGGTAGAACTTGGCTGATGTAGCATAATGACCCTAATTTTAAGTAAATCCATGAGAAAATGACAAAAAATAAATAAATAAAAAATAAACCAAATAATAAACAATTCACTGACACAGTCAGAGCATTGAGCTTGACCCCGGTGCATATGCTCGTCACATCAAAGATTTTAAGAATATCTTGAATGTTGATTCACAGTCTCTGGAAAGGCGTGTTGCCAACAACGTCACAAACTTTTCTCCATCAGAACTATAAATATTTTTGGGTGTGCTTAATAAATACATGAACGATTAGAATTAGGGGTCTGAGTCCATCAGGGCTGGCAATCTTACTATTTTTAGCTTTTTATTCTTCTGCCCTTTTGTTGTTATTGTTTTTTTTACATGAACTGTTGGATGTACAGAGGGAGATTACTGCAAAAACGCAGGCCTACAGGAGGCACAACAGAATCTTTTTTTTTTTCAATTAAAAATGACTGACAATATAGGCCACACCCATTCCCACCTAGTCTTTCCTAGGAAAATGTACTCCATTTTTTACCCTACGTTTTTTTATACATGTAGCACCTCTGAGATTTTTCCCTATCTGCATAAAACTTCAGACAGTCAAGCTTGAGTGACCGGACAAAAAGTTATTAAAATTATTTTTAAATATTTTTTTTAAAAAAGTGTTTATGATTAATGTACCAATTTTAGCTAACATGCTACGGTAATTATAAAGTCTCACATATCTTGAACATAGTCAATACTAATAGTGTGACACTTAAGAATCTTGTTTAAAATGAGATATTGATGCTCTCGGTCAAATTTGTTGGGCTTCTAGGGCGTGATATAAATATGACAAGCCCATATCTCAAGAGTGGTTCATCTGATTTGTACAAACGTTGGTGAGTAGAATCAAGGGTCACTCCTGTGTTTACCACTAAAGTGGTGTTCTGATCACTTAAAATGGGCTTGGCCTGTTGTGAAAAGAACTGGGCAATGGTGGCCTGGTGGTATAGGGCGCTGGATCGCTGATCCTAAGGTTGGAGGTTTGAGTGCGACTCGCCACAAGGTTGTCACTGTCCCCCTAGTGCAGCTAACTGGGTTATCAAAGGTGGGCCATGTCTCTCACTGTCTATGGCAAGAGGTTCATATAAAAGAACCATTGCTGACTTTCGTAAAGAGTAGCTACAAAGCCGTCAGCGTGTTTCTGTCCCTTGCTAAAGGGTTGTGTCAGGAAGGGCATCCGACGTAAAAACCTCTGCCAAATCAAACGTGCGAATCATTCGCTGTCGCGATGCCTAAAAAAGCCGAAAGGAAATCTCATCTCATCTCTCCTGTTGTGAAAGAACTACAGTGGCACCTCAGTTCTCGACCACAATTTGTTCCAGGGGGCTGGTCGAATTCCGAATCTATTTTTCACATTCCAAATAATGTAAATGGTCTTAATCCATTCCGTCGTATTTTGAACAGAAGTTAACAGTACCATAACTCATACCATAGGTCCGCAAATTAAGTGAAAAATGATTGAATACAGCACACTAAAATAAAGTCCACACAGTACATTAAAGCATAAGAACAATAAAGATAATAATTTTTACCTCTGAGGTGGTGAGCAGTTGGCATATGTAAATGTTGGAGAGGGAGAGAGGAGGAGGATCCCCTTCCATAACAGAGAGGGAGAGAGGAGGATTTCCTTCCATAACAGGTTCAGGTGAATCAGGCAAAGGTGTTTTTTTTCTCTTGCTACTCACTTTTGGCATGGATGACTTTTTCAGGATGTCCCTTTCTTTTCTTGAAGAACATTTCTAACATGGCTTGTTTCTGCTTTCTTTTCAAAACCTTACAGATGTGGCTCATGTCCTCATCATTAAAGGTGTTCACAGCGCTGCTAGCTTTAGCTTTATCAGGGTGATACAGATCAACAACTTCCGGAAAGCGTGCCTTTTTTGTCTCATTCTCGGTATCGTTTTTTCTCGTTCATTCTCGTGCTTTTTTTAGAGTTCGACTTCCGGGACAAAAAAAAAAAAAATCCCAATTTTTTTTTTTGTCGAATTACAATTTGTTCGACCTCTAAAGTGTTCAAGTACCAAGGTTCCACTGTACACTGTTTAGAACTCAGCAGTTATGTTCAAGAGAATAGTCAAATCTAAAGCACAGACAGGAAATTCCCAAAATTAGCCTGCCAAAACGTGTGTACCACCAGGCATGATAATCACTGCAAACACGTTACGGACCCTGACAACTGCCAGATTCCACACATAAATGCAGGTAATCCAAAAGGGCTGTTACTTTCCTTGTATCATGCAATTCCCCTGCAGGAAACAAAAGTCAGAACCGTCATGATGGGAGATGTTTTTCAGATTGAGAGAAAAGCAGTTTATAGTAAATAGCTAGCTGCATACATAGAATTTTGAATACATGTACGCCCCATTCTAAAATCTCAAATTCTGACATTATGGATTTCAATACTTATACAATATACTGGTCTATTTTTACATTTAATTGGAAATTAATCTTAAAAAAAAAAAATCAACAGTGCCAATCAGTAATTTCATCACTGCTCTCAATCTTCCTAAAATTCTTCTCCAACAGAGGTATGGAAAAAAAAAAAAAAAACCCAGGAAAGCCAAAACAGACTGAACTGTAGGCACATGCACTTCTCTAGCTATACTTACTATTACTAATTACAACAGTCGAGTGAAAAATATCAGTTCAGGAAAGGTGGGGGGGGGAACAAAAATCACAAGATGGTTAAAGGTTCACCATCCTCATTAAAATACTTGTAAACTTAATCATGTGTAACTAATCACCTTTCCCCATTGCACACCCAACTAGTAATGGGCTTCTACCTGTAACTAACCATAAGGTTTCTGAATATTTCAGTTTATAAACATTCAATACATTCCTTGTACCCTTCCAGTGCTTGGAAATGTAACTGAAAGAAATCAATCAACTATGGGTGGCAAAGCACTGTCAAAAGATTTCATGGATAATGTTTTGGAAAAGTCAAAGTTCGGAGACAGGAAAAAAATGTTCTCACGCTGCAGACCAACAAAATGTAAATATTTTCTACTTTTTTCTATTCTAAATGTATTCTGTTAGCATTGTATACACTGTATATATTTGCTGATTGAAAAGTTCTTTTGAATTTAAAAAATTTTTTTTAACCATTTCCATGGCAGGAAAAAAAATATAAGGACTCAAGTTAGTTTCTAGCCAAGAAACAGTACTTGGAGGAAGGATGCCATTATTTATAAGGCTAAATAAATAAAAAATAATAATTAATAACCCCCCCAAAAAAATAAATAAATAAATAAAACTTATGCTACCCAACAATAAAGAATTGCTAATGAAGAATAAATGAATCAGCACACCACAATAAAAACTCATTTACTTAAATAATGTTTTATTCAGGTAAACAAACAAGCAACTTTTCGCTTTTGCTCCTCCCCCATCAGTCAGCTTGAGTTGACTAGGTGTGATTCAGTGTGTTAGAGATTTTCTTCCTTTCAGCATTCTACGGAGAATCACCTCGATGCCACCCTTTGTGCTGATCCTTTTCAGCCAACCGTGAGTCCTTATGCGCTTGATGTTGTTTGGCTGATACTCTGTGCCTCTTTTTTTCGTACGGATCTGCTGGTAAAGCCAGGGTGGTGATTGAAAAACCTCATTTCCTTTTGTCTTGCAGAGAACTGTTTTTTCTTCCCCACCCATCCACGAGGAGACTGAAGAGCTGATATTTCGTGGTTTGCCGCAGCTCGCACCATTGCTCCTGAAAATTGTAAACTATGATTAGCCACAACGTAACACACGATTAAGTGTCAGTGAACTTGTTGCAAACCAGTCTAGACATGTGTCGTACTCGTAAAAAGCTAACATCACTGAGCAATCTTGGTTATTTTAAAAGTTCTTTTTAATTATTCAGGGAAAAACTAGTTTTAGCGTGAACACAGGCTGAGGTTGTCACAGGGTATCGTTACCTGATAATTTTCCAACTTCCTTATTACTTGAATAAACTGATCAATAAACGTTTGGGACACTGACACGAAGTCAGATGGGCTTCACATTAGCAACCCATGATCCTCCAAACCTCAGCTTACACCTCACAAGTTATAATAATTCATATCCAAGGCAGTGGAATGAGGTTTCTTTTTTAAATTCTCTGGATTAAAAGATGTAGTATTTTTATTATTTTATTCAAATTCTTGCAAAAATTAAGAAATAAATACAATATGTTCTTACCATAAAATACAGGAAAGGCGGTAAGCACAGAGCTCGCTGGTGCGGAGCTGAATATACACGTTCACACTTTATGTAGTCTAGCGTGTCATACTTGTCTACAAAGAACAGGTTGATTTACTAGGTGAAATTTTTTTTTTTTTTTTGCTGTACTTGATTTTGCTTTACTACACCACATGGGAAATTATTCATTCTGCATTTAACCTATTCAAGTAAGCACACATACACTGTACTCAAGGGTACTTCAGTCATGAAGATGGAGGAAGAGAAGGTGCAGGAGGAAGAGAAGCCCCCCCCCACACACACACACGCTTTTCTTGTTGGTTCGGGAATATTCTCTAACTATTATGCTACTGTTGCCTCCCAGGTAGAGTGGCAGGCGAGAGAGCAAACTAACAGTCTAATCAGAGCCGCTGCTCCCTGCTCAGAATCATAACTCAAGGTCAAGTTTGATGCTATCGAGACCGCATCTGTTCCCCAAACTAAGGGAAAAAAAACAAAAACCCACAATCTGGGTTTAGGGACCGCACACACTGGACTCCCTTAGTAACAGACATCAGAAGATCAGGATAGGAGACCAAATCTCATCCACTCTCATCCTGAAGCCTGGAACACCACAGGGGTGTGCCCTTAGTCCCCTCCTCTTCTCCCCCTTTACAGACGACTGTTCCCCATTAATACCAGCAACACCATTGTCAAATTCACTGAGACACAACCATCATAAGTCTGATAACACAACAATGAGACAGACTACAGGAAGAAGGTAAGGCATCTGCGGTGATGGTGTGAAAACAATAATCTGGAACTTAACACATCCAAAACCAAGGAAATGATAATGGACTTCAGAAATCGAAATAAACTGAGCACTCTGTCTTCTCCATTGATGGAGAGGAGGTAGAAAGGGTGAAAGTTTAAGTTTCTTGAAGTCCACATATCTGCCAACCTCACTTGGACCAGAAACATCTTCCACCAGGTGGGGAAAGCATAACAAAGGATGTACTTCCTCAAAAAGCTCTGACAAACCCACCTATCTCAACTGAAAATTTTACCCCTCCTGATCTACCGCTGTACAGTGTGGTTTAGCAGCTGTATTTCAGAGGACAGGACGGCCTTGCAGCAGGTGGTGAGGACAGCAGAGTGTTTGGTTTCAAGAACACTACCCTCCCTCAGTGACATTTACACTGACATTCTGCAGAAGAGGGCCAGTGAAATTATCAGAGAGCCCACACACACTGGATGCCCCCTACCCCCCTCCAGAAAAAGCTACAGGAAACTGGGTTATCAAAGGCGGGCCATGTCTGTCACTGTCTATGGTGCGAGGCATGTAAAAGAACCATTGCTGACTTTCGTAAAGAGTAGGCCGCAAAGCCGTCAGCGTGTTTCTGTCCCTTGATAAAAAGGGCTGTGACAGGAAGGGCATCCGACGTAAAAACCTCTGCCAAATCAAATGTGCAAATCAGATGATTCGCTGTGGCAACTCCCGAGTAAAAGGGAAAAAGCCGAAAGGAAGACAGACAGACACTAACAATACAAACAGATTTAAGAACAGCTTTTACCCACAAGCTGTTAAACGTGCAACTCCTCCCCCACCACACACACTGATGGAATAAACATCACCAGACCAACATCCTGGACAGTGCAATACTCATGTTTAGATCAGGTCCTGAACATCATACAACATTATGGCATTATGCACCTTAAGACTAAGGTGTTTACATCTTAACAGATGTACATCATGCACCACTGATCTATCACGCACCCCTCTGTGTATGTGCGTAAATGCGTGAATGGGAGTACAAGTCTGTAAATGTGTAATTATGTGGATAGATGTATAGGTGCATATAAGATAGGTATGTGTGTACATGTGTATGTAGGAATATGTACATACAGGGCTCAGTGTACTTCCTTAGTTGTCTTTTGTTCACTTTCATTTCATTCATTTTCTGAACCGTTTAATCCTAATTAGGGTCGCGGGGAGGCTGGCACCCATCTCAGCCTACTCTGGGCAAGGGCTGAATACACCATGGACAGCTTGCCAAGCCATCACAGGGCGGAAACACGCTGATGGCTATGTAGCCACTTATGACGAAAGTCAGCAATGGTTCTTTTACAGTGAGGGACATGGCCGGCCTTTGATAACCCAGTTAGCTGTACTGGGGGGCAGCAGTGACAACCGTTGACAGTGGGGCTTAAACCCCGACCTAGGATTCGCAATCCAGCACCTTACCACCGGGCCACCACTGCCCTTTTGTGAAAATAAAGATCACTTTATTGATCTATGGAGTCAATGCGAGCGCTTGGCATTTATTAAAGAGTTGCAGAATCCACCAATAAGAAGGTGGTTGGCTCCAACACTAATATTTGACTAGCTAACTTAGTTTTGGCCATTAATGTGCACCTCAAAAAGTGTTTGGCGAGTGTTGTAGATTTATGTTATTTCCGTGTTAAATTAATTGGCTCTTGTTGCGTTGTTGGCTATGAAAACCGTGAAGATTGTCACAAAGAAATCTATTTTCACTGGCAAGTGTTTTTGTAATTCTATTCAAAATCAGAGTATTGCTAATATTTAAGGATAATACCATAGTATTCCAGGCACAAGCGCTTAATATTATAGACTACAACCGGCTTCTGGAAGCACAGCGGGATCTGCATAACACACAGTGGCGAGAGAAGCGAGCCAATTTCTATGCTACAAGAGCTAACTGAGCAGAAGAAGCTGTCTGAATATTTGGGCCATTTAAAAAAGATACTACAATGAATGTCTATACGCAGTGCATACATAAGCTAGTTTCTTGATGCTTATCCCTGCCTCCATGACCCCCATTTGACCCCAGCAACCAGATCTAGCACCACTTCAGCAGGAATGTTTCTTTTTAAACTGAACATCCATGCACAGCTCATATCCGCTCAACTTGTTTTCTGTCAAACAAACATTCAACCAACATCACATTTGTATTGTAAACAGTGGGAAAACTATAACTATAACTAAAACTATAACTATTTAACAAATTTCCAGAGACAAATCTATTTATCTACATAAGACATATTTATGTGACATCTGTGTAAAAATGCCAAAACATGAAAGATGGTTGAATGAGTAGCTCAAATGGTTCCTTGCAAAGATTCTTCAGCAAAATCGACTCATGACTGTGACATATAAGCTTCGATGGAAGGATTTAACCTCAATATTTTAATCTCTGGCTCATAGCTGACCCTTGATGCAGTCCCACCTCCACCTTGAACTCTTCTGTCACACCGACAGCACACCTCACCACTGTCTGACATCTCTCATACATGTCCTGCACCACTCTAACATACTTCTCCGTCACTCCAGACTTCCTCATGCAATACCACAGTTCCTCTCTTGGCACCCTGTCATATGCTTTCTCCAGATCCACAAAGGCACAATGCAGCTCCTTCTGACCGTCTCTGTACTTCTCTACTAACATTCTCAAATCAAACACTGCATCTGTGGTGCTCTTTCTTGGCAAGACTGTCTATAGAATGTGTTTAAGAAGCATATTTTAACGCATGTAATAGATACATAGTATTTTACTTCCGGCTGTTCATTCACGCATGTGACATGTTACATGGGGTTTTACTTCCGGGTGCAGAACTCGCGGACTATCTCGATTCGCGGGAGGGCTCGGAACCGAACCCCTGCGAATGTCAAGGGCCTACTGTAGTCTACCTGTGTGCTCCTACCTCCGCTTTTATAAGCCACTCTATGCTCCTCTCTCTTCTGGAAGAAAGTATTCACCACGGCCATTTCCATCCTTTTTGCAAAGTCTACCAACATTTGTCCTTCTGTGTTCCTGTCCTGGATACCAAACCTGCCCATCACTTCCTCGTCCCCTCTATTGCCTGCACCAACATGTCCATTGAAGTCTGCACCAATGACCACTCTTTCACCTCTGGGGTTACTCTGCATCACTTCATCTAACTCACTCCAGAATCTCGCCTTCTCTTCTAGCTCACGTCCTGCCTGTGGGGCATAAGCACTAACAACATTGAACATCACGCCTTTGATTTCTGACTTGAGACTCATCACTCTGTCTGACACTCTTTTCACTTCTAGAACATTCCTGACCAACTCCTCCTTCAACTCCTTCCCATCCACACCATGATAAACAGCTTAAACCCTGCTCCTAAGCTTCTAGCCTTGCTACCTTTCCACCTGGTCTCCTGGACACACAGTATGTCCACCTTCGTCCTCTGCATCATGTGAGCCAGCTCTCCATCTTTCCTGTCATAGTTCCAACATTCAAAGTTCCTACTTTCAGTCCTAGACTCATGCCTTTCCTCTTCTCTCTCCGCCTACGGACACGCCCCCACCTCTCCTTCTTCGACCAATAGTAGCCCAATTTCCACCAGCACCCTGTTGTGGTTAACAGCACTGATGGCGGTCATTGTGAACCCGGGCCTCAACCGATCCGGTATGAAATTTGTCTTTACGGTTTGCATTTTGTATTCTGGCAAAAGTTTTACGCCGGACGCCCTTCCTGTCGCAACCCTCTGCATTTATCCGGGCTTGGGACCGGTGTGAGGGCGGACACTTGTTTGTGCCCCCCCCCTTTCCGGCTGTATTCCTTAATGACGTTCAGGGTTATTAAAACAATCACGGTTGATGTATTTTATCCGATAACCTCCGTCTGAGGTTTAATGTTTATCAGCTGTTATTAAAAAAAAGTAATAAACGACGGTTACGCTAAACTCCACGATTTAACATTGGACTTTAAAATTAAAATAAATAGGTCACACAGCCCACACGCTCTGGTAAGGAATGTAAATCAAAAGAAAACGCCACATACCTACAAAAAATCCTCTTTCCTGCGAGGAGCAAACATGTTCGAGTGATGTTCATTTCGTTCCGCAGTATTAAAGAAAGCAGCAACGCTGAACACGCAGCAGGAAGTTTCACCGGAAACCGGGGAGAAATATCTCCTGCATCCAAAATTGAATTTCGAGGCGATCTTTCAAAATAAAAGCCCGAGCTAATTATTATTATTATTATTATTATTATTATTATTATTATTATTTTGAACAGCCACGCAAAAGGAAATACTGTAATACAAATCTAAAAATTTTAAGTCATTTTTCTACTTTCCTAATTTTTAAAAAATATGTCTTACATTCTTTCTTGTAGACTTTTGGCTGTTCCCATTCAGGGGTCGCCATGGAAAATCATCTGCCTTCATCTTCATGGAAGTCATATTAATGATTGGCATAGTTTTTTTTTTTTACACATCAGATGCCCTTCCTGCCACAACCCTTTAGCAAGGGGCAGAAACATGCTAAGGACTATGCAGTCTACAAAGGTCAGCAATGGTTCTTTTACATGAACCTCTTACCATAGACAGTGAGAGACATGGCTGACCTTTGATAACCCAGTTAGCTGCACGGGAGGGGGGGGGGGGGTAACAGTGACAACCTTGTTGAGAGTGGGACTTGAACTCCCAACCCAAGCATCAGTGATCCAGCACCTTTTACCACCAGGCCACCACTGCCCTTCTTGTTGGATGTTTATCGAACTGTGTTTAAGAACATTATATGAAATTTCTATGAATTTTGAATGATAAGAGGGAGTGGTGGCCTGGTGGGTGTGTGCTGGCATACTGATACAAAGATCGGCAGCTAAAGCATAATTGTCCTTGAGTTGTCACTGCTGTCCCCCCCAGGGCAACTAACTGGGCTTTCAAAAGCCAGCCATGTACTGTCTCTTACTGTTTGTGGTCAGAGGTGTGTAGATGACCATTACTGTTGTTCATAAAGAGTAGACAATTTGGTTGCCTGCGATGGCCTGCCGAGCTGTCCAGGATGTATTCTGTCCTCGGTCAGAGTTCATAATTAGGATTCGGAAAATGAATGAATGGATACAGACTTTCAAACCGTTTAATTGTGGTCAAGTCACTACAGGCGGGTCCTCAGTCCTCGGATCTGCCGAATGCATTGTGCTGGCTGATTGTGTGATGTTTATAAATGGCTTCCAAGGTGTCTTTGGGGTTGCTCCATGCATAGTTGTGAGACTACGGCGAGCAGCACCTCCGGCAACATACCTGCACACAAAATACATCATAAATCATGACTGCTTGAAGCACTTTCCTGATGATACCGAATACAAATCATACAATAACATCTATAAAGAACAAATGGTTTCATACAGGAATTAAGACATTTTGGTTGTCTGTGTATTTCGAACTGGATGATTGTCCCGGCAATGTCATTGATGGACTTTGCCAGGTCTTGCTCCAAGCCCCGTCAACCAAATCATCCTGTGTGAGATGGAAAAAGTACAAGAGTTAAAAACTGAAGGACTCAGAAATAATGAGAGATGATGCATTAAAGCAGGATTTCCAGAAAACTCCCCAGGAAGTCTCCAAATTACGGCTATACAGACTTCCCGAACCAGCATTTGCTGTGATCTTGGTTGTCTCAGCTATATATTCAGAACCGTCCATAGCTCATTTCTGGGAAATGAAAAAGATGGGACAGCTATAATGAGTGTCTTTGTATTGGTGGAGGATCAGCCATTGTAGTTCTCTGAGTGAAAGATTGTAAGTTTAAAGTGACACAAGTGCATAAATCTGCAGCATTTCCAAAATATAACAAGAACAGAGAATGTCTGCGTTATAATAATTGAGAATCATGTGCTTTGAACATGTTCTGATATATTACGTGACCTTCTTCTTCTTTTCCTTTCGGCTGTTCCCTTCAGGGGTCGCCACAGCGAATCATCTGCCTCCATCTCATTCTATCCTCTGCATCTTCTTCTCTTACACCAGCGACCTTCATGTCCTCCTTCACCACATCCATAAATCTTCTCTTTGGTCTTCCTCTACGGATTCTGCCTGGTAGTTCCAACCTCAGCATCCTACTACCAATATACTCACTAATCCCTCCTCGGAACATGTCCAAACCATCTCAATCTAGGCCTCTCTGAGTTCTCCATCTAAATCCCAATTGAGCACACAAGAGATCCAGTCTGAAGACGTATGTCCAGAACGCAGGGCAGAGGCCATCTCTGTGCTACTCTGACCTCTTGAAAGTGAGCCGGGGGGAAAGTGAGTCAGAAGGAAGAGCCATCAGGTTGCTGTCGATTGTGCTGTGGACGCCTTATGGACGCTTTGTAAACAAAAACACAGTGAAACCAGTTCAATGACATGTTGTTCTCACTGAAAGTAAGAAAGAAAGAAACATAGAAAACCAGTGTAGCAGATTTATAAAAATTGACAGCTGCGTGTTCTCCCCATGTTTGCGTGGGTTTTCTCCGGGTACTCCAGTTTCCTCCCACAGTCCAAAAACATGCACAACAGGTTCATTGGTTGTTCCAAATCTCCCCTAAGTGTGAATGGTGAATGTGTGAATGTTGGCCCTGTGATGGCCTGGCAAGCTATCCAGTGTGAACCCCGCCCTCGCCTGAAGTCGGCTGAGATGGGCGCCAGCCTCCCTGCGACACTAATTAGGATTAAGCGGTTCAAAAAATGAATGAATGAATGAAAAGTGACAAAAACAGTGAAGTGTGTCTTCATAGACCCACCCACACCTGACAGAGAGACTGCGGGACGGTGGGCTTCATCACTGCTCTCTTCTTCTTCATCTTTAGCAACATGGCTGACATGAACCTCTCTGTTGGGGTCTGATTTCGAGGGAAGAAGAACAGTATCAGCAATGTTTGCATGTTGTCACTGTTCTTGCGGGAGGTTCCTCAGGTAGTCCGGTTTCCACCCGCATTCCAAAAACATACACAGTCGGCCAATCAGAAGTTCCAAATTGTCTCTAGATCTAAGTGCGCATGGTTGTGTGTGTGTGATGGACTTTGGCGAGCTGTTTACAGTGAACCCTACCTTTACCCAGTGCAGGCTGACATAGGCTGCAGTCTTCCTGTGACACTTTTAAGATTAAGTGGTTTGGCAAATGAATGAATGATGAAATTATCTATAAACTTAATATTTGGCTGTAAGACCAGAAATCAAGAATACTTGTTTTTGTGGAAGAGTGTTTAGCTTTACATGTCAGAGAAGCTTTTGTTTTGTAGTATTAATACTCATAACTCTACTCTAGGGGCAGTGGTCACCTGGTGGTGAGGTGCTGGATTACCAGTGGTAAGGTTGGGGTTGTCTATGGTCACAGTCTATGGTGAGACACTGTAAAAGAACTATTGCTGACTTGAGAGTAGGCGGCATAGCCGTCAGCATGCTTCTGCCTGGCGCTCTGTCCAGGGTGTACTCTGCTTTGGCTGAGATGGGCGCCAGCCTCCCCATAACCCTAATTAGCATTGAGTGGTTTAGAAAATGAACAGATGGATGGAACTATACTTTAAAGTTCCTGGGTTTGAGTCCCAGCTCGGGCGTGTCTGTGTGGAGTTTGCATGTTCTCTCCGTGCTTGCGTGGGTTTCCTCCGCGTACTCTGGTTTCCTCCCAGTTCAAAAACATATACACAGTCGCTTAACTGGTTGTTCTAAATTGCCTCTGGTGTGAGTGGGAGCATGAATGGTTGCGTGAGTGCTGGCAAACAGTCCAGGGTGTACCTTGCCCACCCCCAGAGTCGGCTGAGATGGGCGTCAGCCTCCCCGCAACCCGAATTAGGATTGAGCGGTTCAGAAAATGATTGAATTAACGACCTCAGTCTGTGTCAGTATTGTCCCATCCACAGGAGTCTGGAGTGTTCACATTTCTTTATATGTATGTGCAAGTTTCCTAAAAATACAATCATCTACCAAAATATAGATATTAATAAAATAAAATATCTCATAATGTTTATACATTTGTATGTACAATGTTTTCCTGTAAAAGATGCAACTCCCCGTCGGGGAATCGAACCCCGGTCTCCCGCGTGACAGGCGGGGATACTCACCACTATACTAACGAGGAGACAGTGCACATTGAGTAATGGCCGCCACTTGTACATATGCCAGGTCACGTGAGCCCTATAATTAAAAGATTGTAATTGGAATAATTATTTGAACGTGACGTGCATTTGTTGTTTCAAGAAGCATTTAAATCATAGTTTGAAGAAATGGGCAATGAAAAACGCTGAGATTCTAAATTGCACCACATTTCTGCTTTCTTTACACGATTCTAGTTTACTGGTTCGGTCACAACAAACATCTCACAAGGCCGAACACGTAGAAACACTCTTTGGTCGTGCGCTCCCTCTAGCGGTAAGAGTACAACATTACACAGAATACAAACAATGGGAAGATGGTACGATCACAGCGAGGTTATGTTGTCTTAAATCAATTTAAACTTTTAAATGTATTAATTAACAAAAATGTATCGAGTGTTGAGTTCCAGAAGATGATCCAAGTTTCTTTTTTTCACGTTTTGCTTTTCTGTAAATTATTTTGTCTTAATACGAATGTCTGCCAGTGCACACTGGTTTTTATTATTATTATTATTATTATTATTATTATTATTATTAATGATTATAATCACAACAACAACAATAATAATAATCAACATTAATGATGTAATCCCTACAGCTAAGCCCCGCCCCTCAAACGCCATCACACGTCTTTACGCGTTGAATTAATAGTTTGAATACGAATCCCACGAATAAATAAGTAATCCCTGAGACTGCTGTGATTACATCAACACTGATGATAAATTATAACACACATAAGTACATTTTATAAATACAAAGCGGGAGTGAAGGGCGGAGCTGGAGTCAGCGACAGGCTGTAGCTCAAACTGCTCTCTTCTGCCTCTACAGGAGCAATGCGCAGCTCGTAGCAGGTGACGTCATGTCAGCCAGATCGAGTGCACTACATATTCATTAGGGAATTATTTGACATCAGGCCCTTCGTCCACGCTGCTGACATGCACCTTTCTGTTCACAGAACAAAGTGTGAACCGAAAGGTTTTCTACTGGGAACAAGACACCTGTAAGGTGTTTATAGGAATAATTTTTATGTGTAATTCATTTATAATCACTATTTGTTGAACTGTACATTTCGTATTAGCCGTCAGCGTGTTGCTGCCCTGCAATGGCCTGGTGGACTGTTCAGGGTGTATTCTGCCCTCGCTGAGAAACGGCCGAGATGAATACCAGAGTCCCTGTGAGCCCAATTAGGATCAAGCGGTTCAGTTCAGTTCATTTTCTGTAACCGCTTCATCCTAATTAGGATGAAATTAGGACCCTAATTAGGGTCGCGGGGAGGCTGGTGCCCATCCCAGCCAACTCAGGGCAAGGGCAGAGTACACCCAGGACAGCTCGCCAGGCCATCACAGGGCGGAAACACGCTGACGGCTTTTCAGCCTACTCTTGTCGAAAGTCAGCAATGGTTCTTTTACATGCCTCACACCATAGACAGTGAGAGACATGGCCGGCCTTTAATAACCCAGTTAGCGCCACTGGGGGGGGGACAGTGACAACCTTGTGGAGAGTGGGATTCGAACCCCCAACCTTTGGATCAGCGATCCGGCGCCTTATACCACTAGACCACCACTGCCCCCCAAGCGGTTCAGAAAATTATTTAATTTTATTGCGAGTGCCTCAATATCTCATTATTAAAATACAAGTCCATTCATAGGGCAGCAGTGGCCTAGTGGTACTGTATAGGGTGCTGGATTGCTGATCCTAAAGTTAGGGGTTTGAATCCCACTCTCCACAAGGTCGTCTTACTCTTGTAAGAGTACTCTTGTACTACGTAATCCTAATTGGGGGTCGCAGGGAGGCTGGTGCCAATCCCAGCCAACTCCATGCAAGGGCAGAGTACACCCTGGACAGCTTGCCCAGCCATTGCATGGCAGAAACATGCTGATGGTTATGTAGCTCCGCTTGTCGAAAGTCAGCAATGGTTCTTTTACATGAACCGTACACCATAGACAGTGAGAGACATGACTGGCCTTTGATAACCCAGCTGGCTGCACTGGGGGTGGACGGGCACAGACAGTGACAACCCGAGGAAAGCAGAGCTTGGACTTCCAAACATCCAGCACCTTTATCACCAGGCCACCACTGGCCTTAAAATACAAGTATTAATCATATATAAAACACCACACTGTCATATAATTAACGCAAAAATACCCTTCTGTTTCCAGTCCAGAGAGAGATAGAAGTCCAAAGCTAAAGGCTCCACCCACTCTCATCTAAGAAGCATATAATGCAGCAGCAGGCTGCCAAGATTCTTGTCATGTGTTACTGTCCTGCGGTTGTTAAAGCAAGAGAACAGCATATGTGGGGATTGAAGTCCCACTGGGACGGTGGACTGCGTTGCCACAGTGTGGACTGGTATCCCAGGGCGAATCACACAGGGTTTATAACTGTGCAGTATTAAATGATGTCATTCAGTTGATTCTACCTTTATGTGACACTACAGTATAAAAAGTCATATAAAGTTGGGTGTACAAGAAATGATTTTCAGTTATTTGTAGTTCATGAAGCGTAAGCTGTGAACATCCTCTTTCTCACGGCACAGGATACTGAAAATAAAATTTTTCATGAAGAAAAATTGATTTTTGTATATGCTGTTGATTCTGGTTTGGCCAAGAAAACTGCAAATAGTGCATCTATTCTGGCACAGTGGTTAGCATGTCTGCCTCAGCGCAAGAAGGTCCTAGGTTCAGGTCCTGGGCTCAGCCCTGGGGGTTTGCATGTTTTCCACACAACACAATGCCGCCTCTTGATGGTTCTTCAAGCAAATTAATTGAATTGAAATACTGAGGGATTTGTGTGTGTTTTCTATGAAAAGAGCTGTGAAATGAGTGCCCAGTGGACTGTGACGGTGACTGTGGAGGTGATGTTGTTAACCACTGGAAGGTGGAGGTGATGTCATTACAGGCTTTTTCTCACTTCAAATGAACTGATAGTGACTGTGAGTTCTTTCGATTCTGGGATCTGAGATTCTCGATTTTGGACTGTGGGAGGAGACCGGGGTACCTGGAGGTAATGCAAATTTCCCTCTGGGATTCATAGTGTTCATCTATCTCTTTATCAATCAATCAATCAATCAATCAATCAATCAATCAATCAATCAATCAATTGAAACTCACACAAGCACAGAGAAAGCAGGCAAACTCCAGACAGCAATGCACGAGCCTGGGACTAGAACCTCCATGCTGTGAAGTAAAGAAGTGACATTCTTGCTGAAAAGAGCTGTGATAGAGGACAGCACCTGATGGAATTAATTGTTTGCTATGTGTACCGCAATCCTTTTGCGCATGTGCGTTGATGCGCCACGTACTGGAAATGAGGTTAATCATTCTGCCATATGTTGAGCAGACGAGACCTGTATAACCCTAACCCCTAACCCGGACCCCTAACCCTAACCCTAAACCATAACCCCAACCACAACCCCTAACCCTAACCTCTAACCCCTAATCCTAACCCTAACCCTGAACCCAAACACTAACCCGAATCCCTAACACTAATCCCTAACCCAAAGCCCTAACCCTAACCCCTAACCTCACCCTAAACCAGAACTTCAACCCCTAACCCTAACCCCTAACCCCTAATCCTAACCCTAACCCCTAACCCAAACACTAACCCTAATCCCTAACACTAATCCTGAACCCGAATCCCCTAACCCTAACCCCTAACCCCGAACCATAACCCCTTACCCTATCCCCTAATCCTAACCCCTAACCCTTAACCTTAACCCCTAACCCTATCCCCATAACCCTAACCCCTAACCCCGAACCGTAACCCCTTACCCTATCCCCTAATCCTAACCCCTAACCCTTAACCTTAACCCCTAACCCTATCCCCTAACCCAAACCTAAACTTTAACCATAAGCCCTAACTCTAACCCTAACCCCTAACCCTAACCCCTAACCCTGTTGAAAATTTTATCCCCGACATGGAACGCATCTTCTTCCATCGCCATTTTGACCACGTGACTGACTATGCGCATGTGCGAAATCTCGTTTTTGAGATGTCGAATGAATATCAAAACCTCGTAGGAATACGGTGCCGTACGGGTAGTCACTCCGTATAGTATGTAATGATGGAGAAGGGAAAGTTTTCGTGCTATATTTTGAAAAAGAGGATTTAAAAAAAAGAGCCTATTTTTATGCACCAAATAAAGAAGTGAAGAGAGTGGACTATTTTTATGTTCTGTAATCTGGTAGAAAAGTGGGGAAATGCTATTGTAATGGATGGTTTTAATACAGTTCTGGAGTACGAGGATGTGGGAGAAAAGTGTGTATTGAATGGGCAGAGGGAGAGAGGAACTGTAGAAAGTAATGGAAAAACATAAATGATGTATGGAGGAGAAGGAATAAAGGGAAAAGAGAATTCAGGAACAGGTGGTTAAAGACAAAGTAGAACTGATCTGGAATCAGCTCAAAAGGATGGAGATGGTTATGTGAAAGTGTACAGTATAAAATGTGTACTTTTCGTCATCACAATTATGCAATCCTGCAAAGCTAGATTATTAATAAAATAGACTGAAGGACGAGTCATTTCGAATTTATATGCAGTGGTTTTAAAGAATAATATGTATAGGATGAATATGAAGAAACATCTTAAAGACTGTCGCAGGGATGGAGAAATATAGAGGTTGTGAAAGAGATGAAGAGGACTTGAAGAAAGACGACCAAGGAGCATGGTAACGATGGAAGAGAATAAATGCAGCGATCGATGATCAGTTGTTATTGCTGTATATTCTTTAGAGGGAAAGACACACGGTCCCGACAGTGACATCTGAGGAATACCAGTGGTTGGTTGTAAAAATTTTAACATTGAAATAAAATAGTAGATTTATACTGTAGAGCTTCTGGTGCCCGAATGAACAGGGGAAAAATCGAAGGTGGGAAGGAGAAGCACCTTCTGAATGATGTAAGGTAGTATGAAAATTCTGGGAGTGAGAGTAGGGACCAATGAGTGATTGGCAATTGATAAAACATGGCAGGTGGTGTCTGACCCTCAGGGACAAAATTCTAGAGGTGAATGCACTTTTTTTTTTTTTTTTCAAAAATCTGGTATATCCTTGATTCTGTCTGTCAGCCATTATCAGTGACAAATGATTTTAGGTCCATTGACAGTGGGGTGGCTGATTGCCCCAATGTCACAGGGGGCCCTCATGTCTGTCTTCCTTCTGATTCTCTCTATTTTAGTTATGCTGCCATAGTCAGTCCTGCCAGAGTCAATGCCTGCACTCAGCAATAATAAATTCTTCTATTTCCATTCCACTATCATGAGTATACCTCACCAACCTCTCTCTCTCTCTCTCTCTCTCTCTCTCTCCATCTTTTTCCTCTCTCTCCCCTCAGTCTCCCCTCTCTCTCTTTCTCTCTCCCCTGTCTCCCTCCCTCACTCCTTTGTCTCGCCCCGCTGTCTCCCCCTCTCTCTCCCCACCTCTCTCTTTCTCTCTCTCTCTCTCTCCCCTCCCCTCCCCTCTCTCTGTCTCCCCTCTCCCTCCCTCTTCTCTTCCCCCTCCGTCTTCTTCCCCTCTCTTCCCTGTCCCCCTCTCTCTGTCTCTCTCTCCCCACTTCGCCGTCTCACCCCTCTCTCCTTCTCTCTCTCTCCCTCTTCCTCTCCCCCACTCTCTCTCTCTCTGTCTCACCCCCTCTCTCCTCCTCTCCCTCCCCTCCTCTCCCTCTCCCCTCTCCCTCTCTCTCTCTGCCTCCCTCCTCTCTCTGTCTGTTTCCCCTCTGTCTCCCAACCCTCTCCCCCATCTCCCTCCCTCTCTCTTTCTCTCTCTCTCTCTCTTTCTCTGGCTCTCTCCCCCTTCTCCCTCCTTCTCTCTCCCCCCCCTCCCTCCCTCTCTCTCTCTCTTCCTCTCCCTCCCTTTCTCTCTCTTCCTCTGTGTGTGTGAGCGTGTTTTTTGCTGAGGTGCACATTCTGGTGATCCTGATCCTTCTGTCTTCTGAGCCCAGTGGTCTGTCCTGGTGTGCTGATGCCGGCTGGAGTTCTAATCTTGGAAGCTCCGCCCTCTTGCTGATGACGATCTAGATAGACTTGGATATGCACTCACAGACTGTGAAGATGACTTTTCACTGATTGGTGATATAAACTCTTTTCCCACAACTATTTAGGATTACAGTTGCGGTATAACCAACCAGACCACAACCGGACTTTTGGACTGTAATAAAGTTTCTTGTATGGTTTGAATCTTTATAGTTTCACCCAAATGAGGATAGGTTTCCCATTTGGGCTCGGTTCCTCTCAGGATTTCTTCCGCGCGTCAACTGAGGGAGTTTATCCTTGCCACCGTCACCGCGTGTAGCGCTCAATAGGGATGTGTAGGGGTTATAGAAAATATTTAAACTCTTTTATACTTTTTAATCCCCTACTTTTACTGTGTAAAGCTGCTTTGCGACAATATCAACTGTAAGAAGTGCAATACAAATGAAACAGAATGGAACTGAATTGAATTGAATGTGACAGAGCACTCAGCGCACCCACTCCGGGATTATCCGAGCACTGTGGGGAGATCCCACATACAGCATGACAAAAGCTCGAAGCCTGACTGAACTCAAATCAGAAAAAATTTCCGTATACACAAGAGAACCAACTGAACATCAATAAACAACTGAAACAAATAAAAATACAGATGCTCCCCGACTTACGTTCATCTGTTTTACGTTTTTTCGATTTTATGGGTTTTTTAGTCCATTTTTGAGTTTAGACATATATACGTAGTCCGATGACGTAATGACGTAATGACGCTGCGTCCATTGTTTACAAACGACAGACTGAACGTGCCCCTCCTTCTTCCCAGTTCAGTTATACACATATATATATAAAATTTTATATATATATACAGTATATATATATGTGTGTGTGTATATATATATATATATATATATATATATATATATATATATATATATATATATATATATATATATATATCTCAGTTATATAGCGTGTTACCCTTGTGTTAAGACGTCGTCTCTGTGAGCTTTATGTTTACAGTTTTGCGGACTTTTGTAACCCTAAGCACATATGGTTGGTGATTCATATCAATGCAGGCTGTGTTATAAACGAGTTCAACGGCACCCTTGCACACTTGAAAGACCGAAAGTCTGTATAACCCACAGCAAGTACACTACTTTCGCAAGTACACTACTTTGGGTGTTGAGCACTTCACATATTGTAAGCGTTGATTGGCTGTTTTAAGCTTCATGTAAAGTGACTCGGTATAAATAAGTGACTTATTTGAAATTAATGCTGATATTATTTGATATATTTAATATTATTTTACAATGTTATGTTTATAATAATTGATTTAGGGGTGTTTTATGAGATACGGTAATGGTATTTATGGATGTATAGTACAGTATGAGCGTCGAGCGTCATATGTCACTATAACAACTTACGTTTCACCCGTCCGGAACCAATTAAAGACATAAGTCGGGGAGCATCTGTATTATCAATTTAATATAAATACAGTATAAGGTAAACAATGAGACTATGAAAAGGCCAGTGCACGTTTTTCCTTTGTAATGTGTCCCGCTCTGTTTAACTTTTTTTTCGTTGTCGTTGCAGATTGATTCGAGCCGATCTTAACTGATAGCTTAGTCAAACAAAAATTAACAGGCTGTCAGATTCCCGACACGATAGATGGTTTAAAACTTAAGCAAATCATTTTTATTTTACCAGCACTTTTTTTTTCTTGTGCATTCTCCTATGTCTACAGTCTTTGAAATCTATTTAGCCACAGAACAGTTACATAAGCATTGCTGGAATTTGAGAGTGACAGAGTGCTGTGTCTACAAAATTATAGTTTGTTACTAAAAATGTTAAAATGAAATTAATTTCCAGGCACAGATCCAGGGGAGGGCGGCACATCCGGCCAAAAAAAAAAAAAGTTTCAATGACTGGTACTAAAAATAGTGTTTTCCCCAGTGTTTTTAACGCCATGTATAAGTGTCATACTCATCAATTACAGGGCGTGCCCTTTCCCCCTGCAGCGCCTGCATTTTCACTCTGGTGTTCAAAGCCAATGCTCAGAATGATTGAGGATGGTGGGAAAATGCAGATTGAAGCCTACTCAGTTTGACAGCTGGTTTGTTTCACATACAGTATTTCATTATAATATCACAAATGTAAGTAACAGCAGTACAACCCCGAGTGTTTTCTAGTGCAAACCTCCTCACCGTATTTGTAGTAGCAGACCCTATAACTGCCCTGCATCAATAACATGAACAGAAAGGGTCCATGCTGAAGAATCTTCTTCAATCTGCTGTAAATTAAATATTCATTCATTCATTCACGTAATCCTAATTAGGGTCACAGGGAGGTTGGTGCCCATCCCAGCCGACATTGGGCAAAAACAGAGCTCACCCTGGACGGCTCTCCAGGCCATCGCAGGGTATAAACATGCTGACGGCTTTTTCAGCTACTCTTGTCGAAAGTCAGCAATGGTTCTTTTACATGAACCTCACACCATAGACAGTGAGAGACAGTTAGCTGCACCTGGGGGGCAGTGACCACCCGTGGCGAGTGGGGCTTGAACCCCCAACCCTAGGATCAGTGATCCAGCGCCTTTACCACCAGGCCACCACTGCCTAAATTAAACATCTTCTTCTTCTTCTTCTTCTTTTCCTTTGGGCTGTTCCCTTCAGGGGTCGCCACAGCAAACCATCCGCCTCCATCTCACTCTGTCCTCTGCATCTTCTTCTCTTACTCCAATGACCTTCATGTCTTCCTTCACCACATCCATAAATCTCTTCTTCAGTCTTCCTCTAGGCCTTCTGCCTGGTAGTTCCAACCTCAGCATCCTACTGCCAATATACTCATTATCCCTCCTCTGTACATGTCCAAACCATCTCAATCTAGCCTCTCTGACTTTGTCTCCAAAACATCTTACATGTGCTGTCCCTCTGATATACTCATTTCTGATCCTATCCATCTCTGTTACTCCCAAAGAGAACCTCAACATTTTCATCTCCGCTACCTCCAGCTCTGCCTCCTGCCTTTTCGTCAGCGCCACTATTTCTAGGCCATACAACATCGCTGGCCTCACCACCGTCTTGCACTCTTTTCCTTTCATTCTTGCTGACACTCTCCTATCGCACATCACACCGGACACTTTTCTCCAACCGTTCCAGCCTGCCTGCACACGCCTCTTCACCTCTTTTCCACACTCTCCATTGCTCTGAATTGTTGAGCCTAAGTACTTAAAATCCTCCACCTTCCTTATCTCTGCTCCCTGTAACATCACCGTTCCTCCTGGGTCCTTCTCATTCACACACATGTATTCTGATTTTCTGAGGCTAACCTTCATTCCTCTCCTTTCCAGGGCATACCTCCACCTCTCTAGATTTTCCTGCACTTGTTCTCTGCTCTCACTACAGATCACAATGTCATCTGCAAACATCATAGTCCATGGAGATTCTTGCCTAACCTCGTCTGTCAGCCTGTCCATCACCATCGCAAACAAGAAGGGGCTCAGAGCTGATCCTTAATGCAGTCCCACCTCCACCTTGAATTCGTCGGTCACGCCGACGGCACACCTCACCACTGTCTTACATCTCTCATACATGTCCTGCACCACTCTAACATACTTCTCTGCCACTCCAGACTTCCTCATGCAATACCACAGTTCTTCTCTTGGCACCCTGTCATATGCTTTTTCCAGATCCACAAAGGCACAATGCAGTCCTCAAAGCAAACACTGCATCTGTGGTGCTATTTCCTGGCATGAAACCAAACTGTTGTTCACAAATGCTGACCTCTGCCCTTAGTCTAGCTTCCACCATTCTTTCCCATAACTTCATCGTATGACTCATCAACTTTATCCCTCTGTAGTTGCCACAACTCTGCATGTCTCCCTTGTTCTTAAAAATGGGCACCAGCACTCTTCTCCTCCATTCCTCCGGCATCTGCTCACTCTCTAAGACCTTGTTGAATGTTCTTGTCAGAAAATCTACTGCTACCTCTCCTAGACACTTCCATACCTCCACAGGTATATCATCAGGACCAACTGCCTTTCCACTCTTCATCATCTTCAATGCCCTCCTCACTTCACCCTTACTAATCTTTGCTACTTCCTGGTCCTCAGCAGTCACCTCTTCTACTCTTTTTTCTCTCTCATTTTCCTCATTCATCAGCTCTTCAAAGTACTCTTTCCATCTTCCCAGCACACTTCTGTCATCAATCAATACATTTCCCTCTCTGTCCTTTATCAATCTAACTCGCTGCACGTCCTTCCCATCTCTATTTCTCTGGTGTGCCAACCTGTATAGATCATTTTCTCCCTCCTTACTGTCCATCGTATTATACAAGTCATCATACGCCCTCTGTTTGTCATTAGCCACTGCTACTTTCGCCTTACGCTGTGTCTCCCTGTACTCCTGTTTCCTCTCTTTGGTCCTCTCAGTGTCCCACTTCTTTTTAACTAACCTCTTCCTTTGTACACACTCCTGCACTTCCTCATTCCACCACCAAGTCTCCTTATCTACTTTCCTTCCAGAGGACACACCAAGTACTCTCCTACCCATTTCCCTGATTACATTTGCTGTGGTTGTTGTCCAGTCATCTGGAAGCACTTTCTGACCACCCAAAGCCTGTTTCAACTCCTCCTTGAAGACAACATGACCCTCTTCCTTTTTCAACATCCACCACTTTGTTTTCTGCTCTGCCTTTGCCTTCTTCACCTTCTTCACCATCAGCGTCATCCTGCACACCACCATCCTATGCTGTTTGGCAACACCTTCACCCACTACTACTTTGCAGTCACTGACTTCCTTCAAATTACATCGCCTACACAAGATGTAGTCTACCTGTGTGCTCCTACCTCCGCTTTTATAAGTCACCCTATGCTCCTGTTTCTTCTTGAAGAAAGTATTCACCACAGCCATTTCCATCCTTTTTGCAAAATCTACCAACATCTGTCCTTCTGTGTTCCTGTCCTGGATACCAAACCTGCCCATCACTTCCTCATCCCCTCTGTTGCCTGCACCAACATGTCCATTTATGTCTGCACCAATGACCACTCTTTCACCTCTGGGGGTACTCTGCATCACTTCATCTAAGTCACTCCAGAATCTCTCCTCTTTTAGTTCACATCCTGTCTGTGGGGCATAAGCACTAACAACATTGAACATCACACCTTCAATTTCTAACTTAAGACTCATCACTCTGTCTGACACTCTTTTCACTTCTAGAACATTCCTGACAATCCCCTCCTTCAAGATGACTCCTACTCCATTTCTCTTCCCATCCACACCATGATAAAACAGCTTAAACCCTGCTCCTAAGCTTTTAGCTTTGCTACCTTTCCACCTGGTCTCCTGAACACACAGCATGTCCACCTTCCATGCACCCTACCTGCATCATGTCAGCCAGCTCTCTATCTTTTCCTTGTATAGTTCCAACACTCAAAGTCCTACTCTCAGTCCTAGACTCCTGCTTTTCCTCTTCTCTCTCTGCCTACGGACACGCCTCCCACCTCTCCTTCTTCGACGTCTTCGACCAACAGTAGTCCAATTTCCATCAGCACCCTGTTGGTTGACAGCACTGATGGTGGTTGTTGTTAACCCGGGCCTCAACCGATCCGGTATGAGATTAGTCTTTATGGCTTGCATTTTGTATTTTGACAAAAGTTTTACGCCGGATGCCCTTCCTGTTGCAACCCTCTGCATTTCTCCGGGCTTGGGACTGGTATAAGGGGGAGAGACACTGGTTAGTCCCCCCCCCCACCTCATGGCTGCATTACTGCCTAAATTAAACATGTTAACACAAAATGTTAGTGATTCCAAAATAAACATTATAAACAAACTGTCATGTTTTACAATATACAGGAATCCCCTTTCTGAGGTTAATGGGTACTGAGACATTCCCCCAGGGACCGCTGGTTTCCGCAAAGTAGGATCGGCCCCCCCGACTGACGAATACGTACATGTATATGTGTATATAATATCAAATTATATATATATATATATATATATATATATATATATATATATATACTAGTATATATAATAAATACATAATCAACACTATAAATGCTTATAATAACAATTAAACATTCAAAAATAATGCATAAGATGTAAATAAAATATAAATACACACATACAGATGCAGGGCAGTGGTGGCCAAGTGGTTAAGAGTGCTGGATCACTGATCCTAAGATTGAGGGTTCAAGGCTCACTCTCCACAAGGTTGTCACTGTTGGTTGTAACTGGGTTATCAAAGGCCGGCCTTGTCGCTCACTGTCTATAGTGAGAGGTTCATGTAAAAGAACCATTGCTGACTTTTGACAAGAGGTGCTGCAAAGCCATCAGCGTGTTTCCACCTTGCGATGGCCTGACCTGTCGTCCAGGGTGTACACTGCCCTCGTCCGGAGTTGGCTGGGATGGGTGTCAGCCTCCCTGCGACCCTATTTAGAATTAAGCAGTTACAGAAAATGAACTGAATTGAGCACACACAGATGTGCACCTCACATAAAAATGTAAGTAGTTTTGTTGGGGGGTTGAGGGTTGGTTTTTTTTTTGTTTGTTGTTTGTTTGTTATGTATAGCATAAGGCAGTTGAGAGTTAACATGGTATGCATTTTTTACAGATCTGCTGAGTGTAAGAATGCAAAAAAAAACCCAAAACAAACCAAATTTTGCACCAAGCCAGTCCTTTTGTCACCTTTTTACGTCAGCTATTGTTACCATATCAAGTACATCTGCACATGTGTATTTAATCATCAGCAGTGTCAGGAAGTGACACAAGAAGCACATAGTTGGTGCTTGTACAAACGCCTATCCGCGCAAGACTAATGGCACTGATACGATCAACGTATCAGCTCAGCACAGAACACTATTCAAATTTTAAATGTTTAATTTAAAGCACCAGTAAATATATTTTTATTACATTTTCTTGTATTCTTGTTCTGTTGTGTTGTTGAAGAATAAAAAAAAAATACAACTTGTTCTTAAAATGACCCCCCTATATCCTGTCTAAGGTTTATATAATAGAAATCACTCAATCAAGAAATTAAAAACGATTGGCCTTCCTAAAAAAATATAAAAAATGAAAAATAATAAAAAATTCTCACGTCCTTCTACCGTGGCTGTAATTAAAGTTTTTTTTTTCTTAAATACAGATTACTGGGCTACAGTTTCCGACAATTTCAGCCCCATTACATGAATGAATGAATGATCAATAACAAGACACCCCATTAGACTATAGCAGGATCGTTGTCATATCGATCATATGTACGTACGCTCGGAGGCTCGCTGAGCTTTAAATGTTCAAATTTTCCTGGAGGAGGACCGCCTGCTGTGCATTGCACACCAGCTGAAATCTTCAACCCCACCCCCACCCCCCATTTCGTAAACCTGGATCCGCCCTTGATTTCAGAGCTTTGCCTAACTTTACTGTTGTAAATCTGGCAAGCTGTCGCTTAAATCATGCTTTGACTTGTAAAAAAAAAACGTTTCGTCATTCATTCATTCATTTTGTAAACCCCTGAATCCTAATTATGGGTGGGGCCAGTAGCATAGTGGTTTGGGTGCTGTGCTCATGATCGGGAGGTTGTGTGTTCGAATCCCAGTTAGAACCCCACTGTGCTAAGACCCCTGGGCAACGTCTCAACCACAAGTGTGCCTCTGTTCACCCAGCAGTACAAATGGGCACCAGTAAAAATATACTGGGAAGGTAACCTGCGATGGACTAGCGTCCCATCAGGGAGGAGTTGAACTCCTGGTAGCTTCACGCTATGGAAACCGGGGATAAGCACCGGCCTGATGAGCCACTAGGCTTAATCGTAATTAGGGTTGCGGGGAGGCTGGTGCTCAATTCAGCCGACTCCAGGTGAGGGTGGGGTATATCTTGGACAGCTCGCCAGGCCATCGCAGGGGGAAAAAAAAACATTTAGTACAGATGGAATTTGTTTGTTTTGGATTCAGGAAGTGAATTCCTGGTGATTATAAATGTCTCTTCATACATTTACAGTATGTACATGCTGTACACCATATAAACAGTGACATATTTCCAAGTGTCTTTTGCAAAACATTTTCTCACATCAGTTTGTACAGAAGACAGCATTAAAATCAAATTGAATAGAATATTGCTATGCTTTTTGAATGTCTGGTTCAAGGTAGTGGAGCAGTGTATGCTGAAGGAGAGCCATTAAGGTTAGTTGAGGATTAATGGGATGAACTTCAGCAAGAGGGCATTACCAGATGGTAACTATTTCAGATAATCTGGGATCTAAATCTTCCCAGACATTCTCTAAAGCCAACTCTGTCCTTCCACAGACCTCTAATTTCATTGGTAATACAGGCTATGGTTGAAGACTACCAGTATGTCCTTATTTAGTCTCTTTGGTCTTGTCTAAAGCCCACAGGCAGATGGGCTTATGCTTGACACCTTGGAAGCAGCAGAGCCTTTCAGAAGAAAAAGGACAGACTGAACAGATTCAGAATTTTATGAAATCTGGAAGGCACTGGTGGCCTGGTGGTGAAGGTGCTGGATCGCTGATCCTAAGGTTGGGGGTTCAAGCCCCACTCTCCATGGATTGTCACTGTCCGCCCCCCCCCCCCCACACACACACACACACACTGCAGCTAACTGGGTGATCAAAGGCCTGCCATGTCTCTCACTGTTTATAGTGAGAGGTTCATGTAAAAGAACCATTGCTGACTTTCGAAAAGAGTAGCTGCATAGCCGTCAATGTGTTTCCAGCCTGTGATGGTCTGGCGAGCTGTCCAGGGTGTACTTTACCCTCGCACGGAGTCAGCTGGGATAGGCACCAGCCTCCCTGCAACTCTAATTAGGACTACTGAAAATGAACCCTGAAATCAGGAAGCTTTAGTCAACCAGTTAAAGAAATTTTGCCTGGGGTCAGTTCATTTTCTGTAACCACTTAATCCTAATTAGGGTCGCGGGGAGTCTGGCGGCAATCCCAGCCGATTCTGTGTGAGGGCAGGGTACACCCCGGACAGCTCACCAGGCCATCGCAGGGTGGAAACACACTGACAGCTTTGGAGCTACTCTTGTCGAAAGTCAGCAATGGTTCTTTTACATGAACCTCACACCATAGACCAGTGGTCCCCAAAATACGGCCCGCGGGCCGGATACGGCCCGCCTCCACATTTGACCCGGCCCCCTGAACAATACCAGAGACAGATTACGATTATTTTTTTTCAGTCTGGCCACACAATCAAGACCAATACATATACCTAGAACATGACACCCTATTCCACCCTTCTGATATCTGTGCCCCTATCTGGAACCCCCCCCCCCCCCCCCAAACAACAATCCTAGACTCTCCCTTATCAAATAGAACGGAATAATGGTGAAAAGGTTATGGAAAAGAATAATTGATTGAGAATGCGGGTATTTAACCTGCAGTGAACAAAGGATTATTTTTTTTTTTTTTGTTCAATGCAAAGAAAAGGTTGTTTGTATCATCTGTCAAGCGTTGGTGGCGGTATTCAAAGAATACAACCTGCGCCGACACTCTGAATCCGGTCCCAAAGACGAGTATGATCGCTTGCAAAGCCAAATGCGAGTAGACAATCTCTCAAAGCTAAAAAGTGGACCGTTAGCTCAGGAGAATTTACTTGTACGCCAGGCTCGGCTGAACCAGTCGTCTGTTCGGGCAGCTTTTGGGTCGCTCAACTGATAGCAAGCAGCGTTTATTTTTTATTATTTATTTCCTGACTTTTTTCTGTGAAGGTCCCGGAAAGTGTTACTAATATTTGGTTGTGTGTGGCTTACTGAAAAACAATAAATGTTTACGTTTAGGCAGCCCTGCGATCGTCACACTTTTTCTGTTACAAACTGACCTCGGCCCCCCCATCAGAGAAGGGAAAAGTTATGTGGCCCTCGCAGGAAAAAGTTTGGGGATCCCAGCCATAAACAGTGAGACACATGGCCAGCCTTTGATAACCCGATTAACTGCACTGGGAGGGGACAGTGACAAGCTTGTGAAGAGTGGGACTCGAGCCCCCAACCTTAAGATCAGCAATCCAGTGCCTATACCACTAGACCACCACTGCCCTTTGCCTGGGGTTTGCTCATCATTTCACTGACTCACTCAGTTGCTTAATCTAAATACTCATGCCAGGAACAGATTGGTAATAAATGAAGAGATCGAAGTCTATATTTAGACGTGCATCTTTGCATTATTTCTAATCGAGAGATAAGCCCTATGAATTGAAGAGACTTGCAAAATGAGAGTGCCCCAAGGCGGTACAGAGCGCTCCAAGGCAATGCCCTTGCAGCGATACTTCGAATGCATTGTGGACTGCGTCGAATACAAGCGTAGAAGTTTATTAATGCAAGCAGTCGGATCTAAAACCCGCTTTGTCCGTGTCATATCTGAGACCGACCAGACAGTTAAATCCCTTTCACTTTACTTTGACATTAGATTGGTGTTGTTCGTCATGTATTTGGCGACCACCGGCTTCGTGCTTCGCGTGATTGACTGCGAGTGCCACTTGCTTTGTTTTTCTTTGAAGAGAAGATTTGAGAGAGTCAGAAATCCAGAGTTGCCTAGCAGGTAATACCCTTTCCAATGAGTTGTTTGTGCCAGCCTGGGGTTGCTTTAACTGCATATTGAGCAGGCATGACAATATTTCTAGCCTACGACCCAGAAAGAGAACCACAGTTTGGCCTCCTAAAAGTCATTTCAGTTGTAGAGCAAGCTGCTCAGACACCTAATTATAAAGCTTGTTGGACAGAATTGGAAAACAAAGGGGTTTCGACGGTACTTTTTTTTTGTATACAGTGTGATCCACATTCATTGTTTAGCAGCAATTGATGTGAGAGAAAGGTTCAATTGTTCATCATCCACTACATGCAGAGAGCATGATGACTATTTTTTATATTTTCCTGTGCTACAATTTTTTTTTTTTTACACTGAACCAGGGCTGAGCGATACACAAAAAATAAAACTATGACAGTACGATATTATAAACGGCTTTGCTTCACAATACACACATCTTAGTTGGTTGTCTTAATTAGCCAGTAACTAGACAAGCCGCATATATGGTTTGCAATGCACCAAGAAGTAATGAGTTTTATGAATGACTACTGGGATAGAGACGCATCACTGTGGTCAGATAAATTGCTATGTACGTCCTTATTTTTCTTTTTTCTTTTTTATAATGTGTCTCAATATGCATATTACGCCTTCCAAAACTTTCTCTGTGGGTGCCCATCTGTAGATAGCAATACAGCACACCTCACCTTACGAAATTAATCCGTTCCAGACGTGGTTTCGTAACCTGATTTTTTCGTAAGTTGAGTAACATTTTACATATAAAAGGCCTGATTCGTTCCAAGGCCCCCAATACTACCCCCTAAACCCTTTAAAAATGATAAAAGTATATCTTTAAAGGCCTCCTTCTCCTTCAATATCGTACCGATGGTAGCCGGGTTTCGACCATATTGTTTTGCGATATCACTCAACCGCATGCCATGAGCCCACTTCTTCTTTTCACTCGCACCGGGAATCACTTTCATTGGGAATCACACGTGCATGTGTGAGTGTGTGTTTGTGTGTGTGTGTGTGTGTGTGTGTGTGTGTGTGTGTGTGTGTGTGTGTGTGTGTGTGTGTGTTGACCATGTCTTCTGAGCAGAGTTATAATCTTACAAATGTTTATGCAAGGTTAAAAGCCTGAGCCAAAAAATAAAGTTGCAATGAGCACACTCGAAAAACTCACGAAACAACAGTAACTCTGTCCTTTAAGCGTGTTAGAACTCTGTGACGAACAATGGGTCGAAGGCACACGAAAAGCATTATGGAGATACAGCTCCCTCCTAGCCAATGGGAGGCCAGCAGGGCGGGGTGTTGGGAGATAGCCAATGGGAGAGCAACTTCCTCATTCCACCACCAAGTTTCCTTATCTACTTTCCTTCCAGAGGACACACCAAGTACTCTCCTACCGGTCTCCCTGATCACATTGGCTGTGGTTGTCCAGTCCTCTGGAAGCACTTCCTGACCACCCAAAGCCTGTTTCAACTCCTCCTTAAAGACAACATGACACTCTTCCTTTTTCAGCTTCCACCACTTTGTCTTCTGCTCTGCCTTTGCCTTTTTCATCTTTCTCACCATCAGTGTCATCCTGCACACCACCATCCTATGCTATTTGGCAACACTCTCACCCACTACTACTTTGCAGTCACTGACTTCCTTCAAATTACATCGCCTACACAAGATGTAGTCTACCTGTGTGCTCCTACCTCCGCTTTCATAAGTCACCCTATGCTTCTGTTTCTTCTTGAAGAAAGTATTCACCACAGCCATTTCCATCCTTTTTGCAAAATCGATCAACATCTGCCCTTCTGTGTTCCTGTCCTGGATACCAAACCTGCCCATCACTTCCTCATCCCCTCTGTTGCCTGCACCAACATGTCCATTGAAGTCTGCTCCAATGACCACTCTTTCACCTCTGGGGGTACTCTGCATCACTTCATCTAACTCACGCCAGAATCTCTCCTTCTCTTCTAGCTTACATCCTGTCTGTGGGGCATAAGCACTAACAACATTGAACATCACGCCTTCAATTTCTAACTTGAGACTCATCACTCTGTCTGACACTCTTTTCACTTCTAGAACATTCCCGACAAACCCCTCCTTCAAGATGACTCCGACTCCATTTCTCTTCCCATCCACACCATTATAAAACAGTTTAAACCCTGCTCCTAAGCTTCTAGCCTTTCTACCTTTCCACCTTGTCTCCTGAACACACAGTATGTCCACCTTCCTCCTCTGCATCATGTCAGCCAGCTCCCTATCTTTTCCTTGCATAGTTCCAACATTAGCCATGTGCTCCCTGAATATACAAAAAGCATCTGAGGATCTGATGTCACCATGCGTACTAACTCCCTACCTTTGTAAATTCTCCTCTTTAAGACTTGCATCTTACCTTTATTAAGATTTAACAATAACTAAACCTTATAGGATATTATATACAGTACTGTCTTTTTTTTCCCCTCTTTCAGAATATCGTCAAAATTCTGACATCAACTGAGGACAGGCAGATTGTTTGAAGCCTTTCATTTCGAATCATGTAAAAAATATTAAGTCCACAGGCTTTGTATGTTTCAAAAATTACTTCATTAAAAAAGCAATTCTTTAATTTAATAGCGTCTTACATCGCTATATCTCAAGGCATCACGGTGCAAGACTCAAGGTTAGTGCAGTATCAGGCAGAGTTGGGAGATGTCTTCATCAGTGTCTGACTTGGTCCTTGAAGCTGGTTGCTGCTCCATGTGTTCATATTAATCTCTGTATGATGGTGTAGAAAAATGTTCACAATGCCCTGCAAGACTGTTCAGAAAACAATTCAGACAAAAAGCCCGAAATGCTAGTTTTCGTGTAGATGAATCATAAACTATGTTTTAGTGACTGCATGATGTAGATCAGGGTTCACCAACATGGTGCCCACGGGCACCTGGCCACCTGCGGACCTGTTCTGTGCTATTTTTAGAACAGCCGTTTTTTAGCACCACTCTCCATTGGTAAAGTCTGTTGGGCTTTTTACACCAACACACTCGAGCCTAGTGGCTCATCAGGGCCGGTGCTTATCCCCTGTTTCCGTAGCGTGAAGCTACCAGGAGTTCAACTCCTCCTGGATGGGATGCTAGTCCATCGCAGGTCATCCTTCCCAGTATATTTTTACTGGTTCCCATTTATACTGCTGGGTGAATAGAGGCACACTTGCAGTTAAGACCTTGCCCAGGGGTCTTAGCACAGTGGGGGTCTAAATGGGATTCGAACACACAACCTCCTGATCATGAGCACAGCACCCTAACCCACTGTCCATTGAGCGCCATCTAATTTTTTTGCTTTTTTTTTTAAAAAATTCAAATCAATATCTTCACAGAGATGAATATCATTCACTATTATTATTAATAACATGTAATGAAAGGTAAATTGAGCAAATTTGTTATTTCAGAAGTGTGTATCGACCTGGTTGCCCTCCACATTAATTGGTACCCAAGAAGAAGTAGCTCTCAGTTTCAAAAAGGTTGGTGACCCCTGATGTAGATGATGCATGACCTGTTCACAGACTGACCTCTGACACGGAAACGGCCTTGATTTCATCTTTGGTTCAGGACTTTTCATGCTTAAAGTACACATCAGCCTGAGGTAGTGTGAACCACATGTGAAAACTTCATTAACCCTTAAACAGGCACAAGTGGGAAAAAAATTCTAAAAGAAATGTTATCTTATTATTATTTTATTTAGGATCCAAGGCAAACATTTTCATTACTATTATCTTTATACAATATTTTGTATACGTATTTCGCATTTTAAGAGTTGTATCTCTCAGTAAACGTTTCCTTATTAAGGTAATAAACCGAGCACAGATCTGTAGCATCTCCTGGTGCGTGGTGCCTGCATATGGGTTAAGAAATAAAAACTTCATGAGGGAACGGTTGTCAACTAAGAAAATTTGCATTCACTAAAGAATGTTGTGGGGAATTCTAACTCATTTTATATCAAGAAGAAAATAGAAAGGTAGAAATAATTAGAATCTGCACCATCTGTGTTGACAAAAGATTTTAATTTCCTGCCAGGAGACTTGGTAGACAACAGGCTGCAAACCACTGTCCAACCATTGGATTCCTAGAAAAGAAGCTGAGGATCATGGGAAAGATATTAAATGCGGGGAACAGGCTGCAAAAGCAAAAAAGAAAGAAAATAAACCATATATATATATATATATATATATATATATATATATATATATATATATATATATATATATATATATATATATATACACACACACACACACACACACACACACACACACACACACAGCTGGCCCTCTACTTACGAAATTAATCCGTTCCAGAGCCTTTTAAGTAGCCTGGAGTTTTCGTAAGTAGAGGTGCATTTTACGTGTAAAATGTGTGATTCGTTCCAAGGCTCCCAAGACTACCCCATAAACCCTTTAAAAATTATAAAAGTACACCAATTTTGTATGAAACATGTGTTAAAAGTAAAAGAAAATTATTTATTAAACAATTAATCCATTTTATTAACATATTTATTAATTAAACCATTATTAAACATTTTTTATTAACGCACATACACACACACAACACTGTCTCTCTCTATCTCTCCCTGTCTCTCTCTCTCTCTCTCTCTCTCTCTCTCGCTCTCTCTCACACACACACACACACACACACACACACACACAAAACTCTCTCTCTGTCTCTCTGTCTCTCTGGTGTGTTTTGCCGAATGCGGGCTCCGCCCACACGCAGCTCGCAGCCGACGGAGCAATTGTATTTAAATATTTAAATGGATGGGATGTTGTATTTAAAGTGGAATTACAGTACCTGGTTGAAAGATCAGAGGTCCTGATTCAATATTCATTTGCTTCCTTGCGAGATCAGAGGTCTTGTCCTACGGAGAACTGTTTTCATTCCTCCTTCTGCTTCAATATCATTCCGGAATAATCGCCTCCGTCACTGTATTTCTGCTTTTCTGTATTTTCCGGGTCCATGATGGATAATGAAATACAACAGTGCAATGATCAATCTCAAAATAAACTCACGAGCCAACATTCCTGTTCAACTTTCCTCTCTCACGCATGTAACAAACAGGAAGTATGGGTACAGGAAGTATGGGTACAGTTCAGCTGCCTCCTGGCCAATGGGAGGCCAGCGGGGCGGGATGTTGGGAGTGAATGGCGCATTTGAATTTTTGAATGGCGCATTTGGCACTTTCGTAAAAAGAGGACGAAAATTTAGGAAATGTTTTTCGTAACCTGGATTTTTCGTATTCGGAGATTTTTGTGAGTAGAGGGCTGACTCTCTCTCTCTCTCTCTCTCTCTCTATATATATATATATACAGGACCTGAAGAGAGAGGATGGTTTCACCACCCCTCGAAACAGATCTGTAGTGAAAATGAAGTTTCAATAGAAAGTCTTTGTCCTGTCCTTTTATTTTTACTTATATATATATATATATATATATATATATATATATATATATATATAAATATATATATATATATATATATATATATATATCAGGTAATTGTTGAAAAAAATACTTTGGTGAAGGAAAATTATCCTAAAGGACAAATTCTTCTGATTTAATAGACTCTACAGTACCTGAAGGCTGAAACACAACTCTTAGCCCCTCAGACACCTGGAAATATATACAGTGTGCAATTGTTTACAGCGCACAGTGGATTAGGAGAAATCCCTATAAAAATATTGATGAAATCCTAGAGGAGTTCTGACTCCAGGCATGGTATGTGCTTGCTCAAATAATATTTTACATACGATGGTGGCCTGGTGGTAAAGGTGCTGGATCACTGATCCTAAGGTTGGGGGTTCAAGCCCCACCCTCCACAGGTTGTCACTGTCCACCCAGTGCAGCTAACCGGGTTATCAAAGGCCGGCCATGTCTCTCACTGTCTATGGTGAGAGAATCATGTAAAAGAACCATTGCTGACTTTCGTAAAGAGCATTGCTGACTCTCACCTAATTAAAAAATAAGGAAGAAATGTGGGGGGGGGGGGGTGTAAGGAAAATGCCACAAAACAAGCCCAATTATGCAAAAATAAAAATCTAAACCAACACAAAACAAAAAACAACCCAAAACCTCCCATCAAAACTACTTACATTGTTGCATCTGTGTGTGCACGCGCACGTATGTATGTGTG
>CM045743.1:33628939-33876439 GCA_024760905.1 Plotosus lineatus | reverse complement strand
GAGCTCACATATTCCTGTGGGGTGTGAAATCTCCCACAACACGACTCCCTTATACACACACACACACACACACACACACACACACACACCCGCCCGCGCGCATGTGTGCGTATGTGCATGTGTGTGTGTGTGTGTGTGTGTGTGTGTGTGTGTGTGTGTGTTTGTATAGACATAGATTATTGGTACTTGTATTTATTATATACATGGGGAGAGACTCAGTCATTGCACAGATCACCAGGGTACAGATGTAGATTTTTTCTGGTCCTGTAACACCTTGTTAAAGCACAACATATCCCTATTTAATATCAGATTAATCTTTATAAATAATGGAATGCAAGCTGCAAGACAGTCGGATTCAGAAAACTAATACTGTACTTAGCAGATGCGGGATCAAAACAAAGCCAACAGGAATGCTGTGGGGTTTTTTTTTTCTAGTTTGTGTGAGCTCAATAAAATATACAGTTATTATTATTATTAAGCAATTATTGAATGAGGTAAAGTACGATATGGAGAATATTTCAGTTGTGGGGTTGTTTTTGACCCTAACACATGACACACTTTAAGAACAAGTAATTCTCCATATCATAAGAAAGACGAATGCTAGAATTGTTTTGTTCAAAGTATTTTAGATTCAGCCATGTTATTATGTTTATTGTGGATGCTTATATAGTGCAATTTCATACATGCGCATGCTCAATGTGCATGAGACCCCAGCGCTCCAGGTACCAGTCGCCAGTGTACGGCACCAGTTGTTGCGTTGTTGTATTCTTTTGATGCTGAGCGCCAAGCAGGAAGCAACAAGTCCCAAATTTTAATGTCTCATGGTATGATGCAGCCGGATTCGAACTCCGACCTTCCAGAGGATAAAGCGGACGCTCTACCAACTAAGCTAAATCCTCGGTAACATGGCACATGTACCGTAAACATTCAACTTATCTGAAGGCAATGATGCAATACCCAGAATTATTTCATGGCTTTCCACCAATCGGAGATGAGGAAATCAATGGTCTACATAATGGGCAGTGGTAGCCTGGTGGTAAAGGTGCTGGATCGCTGATCCTAAGGTTGGGGGTTCAAGCCCCACTCTCCATGGGTTGTCAGTGTCCACCCCAGTGCCGCTAAACACGGTTATCAAAAGCCAGCCAAGTCTCTCACTGTCTATGGTGTGAGGTTTATGTAAAAGAACCATTGCTGACTTTCGAAACGAGTAGCTGCAAAGCTGTCAGCGTGTTTCTGACCTGGGATGTCCTGGTGAGCTGCCCAGGGTGTACTCTGCCCTCGCCTGGAGTTGGCTGGGATGGGCGCCAGCCTCCCCGTGACCCTAATTAGGATTAAGCAGTTACAGAAAATGAATGGTATGAATGAATGGAATTCCTCTATTTTTACTCGCCAATTTAGCGGAATTCCTCTATTTATTTCGCCTATTTAGAGGAATTCCTCTATTTTTACTCGCCTTTTTAGCAGAATTCCTCTCCTATTTAGCAGAATTGTTCTATTTTTACTCACCTATTTAGCAGAATTCCTCTATTTTTACTCGCCTACTTAGAGGAATTCCTCTATTTTTATTCACATATGAAGAGGAATTCCTCTCCTATTTAGCAGAATTATTCTATTTTTACTCTCCTATTTAGCGGAATTCCTCTACTTTTACTCGCCTTCTTTTCCTTTCAGCTTTTTCCTTTAGGGGTCGCCACAGCAAACCATCCGCCTCCATCTCACCCTATCCTCTGCATCTTCTACTCTTACTCCAACTACCTCTGCTTTTATTATATTATAGAATTCCTCTATTTTTTCAGCTTCAGGTTCCTTGTGGCCCCTTTGACCCCCAGCTGAAATAATTAATTTCCTCTATTTCTGAACCCTTTTTCTATTTTTCCAAACCTCGCTGGGATCCCTGATGGATATATCGATTGCTGCACCATCATGTCACATGCTTTATTGTTATAATGATATCCACATGAGGAATGACTTTCATATCAAGTCACAATTTTGCAATAGAACCCATTTAATTTAGATTACTGTAAAACTGTTATGCAGATTTATTGCATATTTACTGTTGGGTTTTTTTTTTTTTTTTTGGTTATTATTACAGGGATCCCTCGCTACTTCAATTCCTGCAGCTTCAGTGCATCCCATTTTTAATAAAATATTCATCGAATTAAAAAATAAAACATTAAGGAAGAATAGGGGGAAAAGTTAAGGAAAATACCACAATCCAAGGTCCATAATGCCAAAAAACCCCAAACAAACAAAAACAAAAAACAAACCTAAACCCCCCATCAAAATTACTTACATTTTTATGTGAGGTGCGAATCTGAATGCGTGCACGCGTATCTGCATGCGCGCACGCGTATCTGCATGCGCGCACGTGTCTGTATGTGTGTGTGTACGTATTTATGTTTTATTTACATCTTATGCATTGTTTTTGAATGTTTAATTGTTATTACAAGTATTTATAGTGTTATATGTATTAATTGATATTATATAGATGTACATATACATCAGTCAGAGGGGTCGTTCCTACTTTGTGGAATTTGGCGGTCGCGGTGGAATCTCGGTCCCAATCAACTACGGAAAGTGAGGGATCCCTGTATAGATGCATACCCAACAGTAATCTGGTGTCGTGCCACCGTCAGAAACATGAAAGCAGTGATTAAAATATTTAAAGATCCACTACATCTCATGCACATATCACATGTGAGTGCATTGTTTCACGATCTGTCATGAGTCGCTGCAACAAAGGTACTAAGGCTTGAGCTTATATTTATTATTAAGGCGCACACACCACAGGTGCACAAGAACCGATAGTTTCTGTTCTGTTTTTTATTATTTTTAATTATTTTTATTCTTATAAATTATTATCTTCCTTTCAGACTTTGATATTTTTGAGGTTGTTTCCGTAGAAAACTCATGAAATTTAGCACACACATTTGTTATTGCCACCCATACCCAGGAAGTTTGATTAAATTTCAAGACTTTTTCTATAGATTCACAGACTCAGACATTTTCTTCTGTATAATGAAATGTTAGAGTATGGTTGTTAATACTTTCTTTTTCTTTTTTTTTTTTTAACAATTTTTTAAACGCATGGAATGTTACAAGTAAAATACTGTAGAGTCTTGTTCAACCCCCCCACCACCACCACCACCACCACACAAAAAAAAAAAGCGTAAAAGGTGTAACCCCCTTCATTAATGGTAGGAGACGCTTGTGCTCAGCGGGTATCCGCTAACTTGTTTTGTCTATTTACAATACACTTGATTTACCCTAATTGTACCTGAATTAATTATGGATGACTCATCAGGCAGTGCTAAAACAGCTGACTGAGAGGAATCAGCAATTTCTGAGACAGATTCAGATCTAAGACAGATGAATCAGACGTGGGGGACTCATAGTATCAACACTGATATCCGATGATACGGAGGACTGTAAGATTATTTTAGTCAGTGTATTACTAATATTACAATGTACTGAAAAATCAAGGAATTATGCTGATAGTAATTATTATTTATATCGGTGTATATTGTGAAGAAACAGGCATAGCCACAATATGTCCACTATGATATGTAACTTAACCAACAGATACCTATTGTGGTGCAGTAATGACGTCACGGGCAGCTACTGGATGTTAGCTATATATAAATGCATAGCGTTCTCTGTTGCTTTTGTAATTCAATTCGTTTTTCTCCCAACCAAGGTACATCTTCAGACTTAACTGACGCCTTATCATTTTTATCCAAAGTATGATCCTCACTTGGATCATCTTCCGAATCGAAGCCATTTTCTTAGCCAGAGCTCATGTCGCTGGACGATGACAAGGAAACACTTCTGGATTCTCTTCTTCGAAGGTGTCATATTTTGATGATGGGAATGGTTTGTTGGCTTTAGGATCAGCATCGACCTGATGACAACACCTGGCAACCACCAAATCATTTCCCAACAGTAATCAAACACCTATTCTTAGGTGCGGCATAACGGCCATGACCACGGGGGCCCGATTCCAAATCTGACTTTAACTCAATGTAATGTCAGGAGAGTGTAATGCAACCACCCTCAAACCTTTGCAGTATTAGGGATTTACCGGTGGCTGAACTCGAATCCAAAGGTAGCAACACCATCTAGCAGCAAAGATTGAGCTGCCCCAGTATCTCACAAGATCTTAATCGGAACGTGTCTGGTCACACCCATAAGTGATACCACACCCCTGGATTTGTAAGGCATGTATTCCTTTCTAATGTCGGATCGTATGCTATTGAGCCTGAGCATTAATTCCATAAGGCTTTTAGTGGAACAAGCGCAATGGACTGGTTTTTCCTTTTTAGAGCATAATATTCGGACATCACGTGACATTTTTTCCTGTGATGTTGACATATAGGACCTGACCCGGTCTGGTCTTTTTCGGTTTTCTTTTCTTGAGTGCTGGGCTTTCTGTAGTTATTGGAAGTTGGGCTTTTGACTGGAGTGAGACCTTGGCTTCTCGTAGTCATTAATATTTTTTTAAATGAAGACTTTATGCCTGAGGATGTAGGCATCGGCATGCGTGGTGGTGTCGCGAACTGTGTAGATGTAGAGGCTTTGGGGGGGACACACACTTTGCCAGGGCCGTTGATTCCGCTGGACCTTAACCACGCCTTGAGGAGTGCGTTCTTTTCACTTCCAAACTGCACATGCTCAACTGGTGGTGAGCCTCTGGCACCTGCTCGTAGACTTTGAGGATGGCGGCTTTGAGTGTTCTGTAGTCCATTCTTTCTTCTGATGATGGGGCCAGTCGTAATCGGCAGCTGTGTTTTTGAACTCTACGAAGAACCGTCAATGGTCAACCGTGTTGTCATTCAAGATTAAAGATGGTATTGGGGCTCTGTCCTTAAGGTGCTGTATCACTGATCCTGATTGGGGGTTTGAGTCCCACTCTCCACAAGGTTGTTACTGTCCCCCCAGTTCAGCTAACTGGTTTATCAAAGGCGGGCCATGTCTCTTACTGTCTATGGTGAGAGGTTCATGTAAAGGAACCATTGCTGCCCTTTGCTAAACGGTTGTGTCAGGAAGGGCATCTGATGTAAAAACCTATGTCAAATCAAACATGTGAATCATTAATAGGACGTCCATGAAGATGGAGGCAGATGATTTGCTGTGGTGACCCCTGAGAACAAAGGGAACAGCCGAAAGGAAAAGAAGATTGGGGCTCTGTCTTTGCTGATCTTGAATCTTGACTGCAATTTGTTGGTTGACTGGGATTCACCTCCATGTTTGGTCTACTCAATTCTATTCACCGCCACGTGCCTTCGATGCCTCTTGCTTTCTGCTTCCATCTCCAATTGACATGTTTCATTTTCAGCCTCCACCTCTATTCAGAGTTTTTCAATTGCGAACTCCATTCAGCAGTTTTTAGCCTCCGTTCGGACAATCTCTACTTGCATGAGCTGTAGTTCTCTATCTCCACCCTTTATTAGCTTTGAAGTGCCTTGGGGACTATTATTGTCTTGCATCGATTCCTCTTCTCCCTCCTCGTCTTTTTTTTTCCTGAGCCGCCTTGGAGGTCATCACGGTCTTGAGCTGATCCCTCTGGCAGCAAGCCTCTTCTTTTTGTATTGCTTCCCTAACAGTTCCTTTTGTTGATGGTGCCTTCACATCGATCTCAAGAGCTGCAGTGATGGCCTTCAGATGTTTTAGCTTAAAAGCCCCTAGTAGGCACTTGGAATTTTTTTTTCAATCATTTCATATGTACCTTTTAAATCTAGGGGAGTAGAACAAGGGAAAAGATAACATTTGATACCTTATTCATCCAAATCGGTCAAGGGATGACCGAGATATAGATTATAATAGGTCTTGTTCAATGAACACTTCATGGTAGTGTTAATACAGTGCTAATTTTGACTCGGTTTCATTTTTAAACGGCCATTTAAACCAAAAGTGTTCATCCCGGACCAGATCACTCACTGTCATGAAACCTCGGATCTCAGATCAGTTTCAAACTTTGTAATATCCCACTTTAATATACAACACCCCTGCACCAGTTATTTGTATACCTGGGATGTCACACTAACTGAACTTTGACGTTAAAACGCATCTTCAATTTCAAATTTTAGGAACATCGGCAGAACTTGACGGATTTTCACCAGGTTAAAAAAAAACCCTGACATTCATAATGCATTACAGATACTAGATGGCTGTCCCTTCAATCAAATTTATACAGCGCTAGCTCGTGAGCCATAGTTTTAAGCACCAATTGGAACCTGCAGGTGAAATTTTGATGACATCATTGCAGCAGGGCTTAGATACATAGGTGAATCAGGGTTTGTCCAGGTGCCTACCCCTAGGGCCTACAGGAAGGGATTTTTTTATATATACAGGGATCCCTCACTTTCCATGGTTAATTGGGACCGAGAATCCTCCAGCGACCACTGAAATCAGCGAAGTAGGATCCCCCCCCCCCCCCCCCCCCGGCTGGTGTATATGTACATGCATATATGTATATAATATCAATAAATACATATTCAATGCTATAAATGCTTATAATAACAATTAAACATTCAAAAATAATGCATAAGATGGAAATAAAATATAAATACACGCACATACAGACGTGCGCACGTGCACACACTCAGATGCGCACCTCACAAAAATGTAATGGGTTGTTTTATTTTTTGTGTTTGGTTTTTTTTGCATAATCGGGCTTGTTTTTGCAGCATTTTCCATAACTTTTCCCCCTATTCTTCCATAATTCCCTTATTTTGTAATTCGATGAATATTTAAAAAAAAAAACTGCAATGCACTGAAACCACATAAATTGAAGCATGAACTAGCGAGGGATCCCTGTATATGTGTGTGTGTATATATATATATATATATATATATATATATATATATATATATATATATATATATATATATATATACATACACACACACACACATATACAGGTCAGACAATATCTGAGTCTGCAGACACACATATATATATATATATATATATATATGTGTGTCTGCAGACTCAGATATTGTGCTATGTTCAATGGTTCGGTGCAAACACAAAATTGTTTGATAAAATTGGTCGTCACTGTTCGATCGTACGCCGATCAACTTTGATTTACTTACTATCTACTTTGGTAAACTTTGATCCTGGACCAGCTTCTAATTTATGTGGTGGATTTGCTTTGGAATATCTAATCCAGAATAATCGAATTCTGGCTGAGTTGGTCGGAGTAACAGTTTGTTGGGAGGTAGTGGATGAAGGTCGGCCGTGACTCGGAATGAGTAGAGTTTTAGTAGTGTTTACGGTTGTTCAGGGTTCAGCACAGTCCGTCGCATAAGGGGTGAGATTTTCACCACAGAACATACCAGCCTGTCGTAAATGTCCTCTTCTGAGAAATGGGCACCACTTCCTCATGTCCAGTTTATATCTCTGTACAATCAATGCTAACACCATCTTTTGATGTCTTGCTGCAAAAACGCATCTTATAGGCATTTTCACAAACGTTTTACACTTTTTTCCAGGATTTTAATGCTATTATCATCTCACCCAGCTGCTCCACCTGTGTCCTTATAGTTCTGAGGTGATGCTTACTCTACAATAAAGCTTGAATAAAGATAAATATAGCTGTGAATAAATATATAGCTCCATCATTGATATATATAGAAGCCTGTGCATGGATGAAGCTTTCTTCCTCTGATGACATAACGCAATCGCATTGCTTGTGATCAGCCTGAACAAAAATTAATATTAATAAAACAAAGCGAGTGCCGATTAAATTGTAGAAATGGATATTTCTTAAATAAGGGGTTTTGTAAAAGAAAGCACAATGAAAACTTCACTTAATGAACATAATCTCATGTACGGGCAGCGCAATGGAGTAGCGGTTAGTACATCTGCCTCACAGCAAGATGGTCTTGGGTTTGAGGCCCAGGCTCGCCAATGGCGTTTCAGTGTGGAGTTTGTAGGTTCTCCCTGTGGGTCGCCTATTGGTAATCAAGTTTCCTCCCACAGTCCAAAGACATGCACGTTAAGCTAACTGGTGTTCCAAATTGTGAGTATGGGTGCGTATGTTGGCCCTACGGTGGTCTGGTTTGCTGTTCAGGGTGTACACCGACTTCACCCAGTGTCGGCTAAGATAGGTGCCAGGCTCCTGGCTGACTGTTTATTGATTGATTGCCCAGCACAGTCTCCTAAAATCAAGTAATTCGACTAAAATCAACGTCACTTAAAGTCAACTAATTTGTGTATAATTGGGCTGTACTACTGCACTTTATCATATTACTGCTGCTGTATATCAATATATATAATAGAAATTGTACATATGAATGTCTGAAGTGTTAAATTAGTGGAATACCATAAAACAAGTTGGATGTTCCCAAAATTCATAATTTTTCTCAGATGAGTGAACAATCCGTCACACTTTTATTGTAAATTTTGTCTGGTGAGGGAACAATTGTTTATAACAGCAGTTATAACATACAGTACCAATTAAAGGTCTGGACGCACTGACTCGTAACTAAGGAGGGTCTGTTCGAGCTTGTGATTGGTACTGTAAACCAGGGGTCCCCAACCATCAGGCCGTGGACCGGTACCGGTCCGAGGCTCAGTTAGTACCAGGCTGCAGAAAAAATAATTATTTCCGGTTTATTAATAATCTGAGTCGGAACGATCTTTAATTTTTGAAAATGTTTTATTTTGAAAAATTACCAGATTCTCTCGGTGATATGGCGGTCATTTGAGCGCTAGAATGTAACCCACAAGGGGACAGCGTGTGAACGGAGGCGTGCCGGACATGTATCAAACATTAGTGCGGATTTTGGGTGAGACTGAGCCTGAGCCTTCATTCTCCCAGCTGGTGTACCATCACCTGTGTTTTTTTTTTTTATTTTAGAAAAGTTTAAGCTCTACTTCTCCAACTTTATTTCAGCTGTTGAAGAATAACATTCATGGAGTGTTATTATTATTATTATTATTATTATTGTTACTATTACTATTATTATTATTATTATTATTACTATTAGGCGGCACGGTGGCGTAGTGGTTAGCACGTCCGCCTCACAGCAAGAAGGCCTGGGTTCGATTCCCGGCCTGGGCGTTTCTGTGTGGAGTTTGCATGTTCTCCCCGTGCTTGTGCGGGTTTCCTCCGGGTGCTCCGGTTTCCCCCCCGCAATCCAAAGACGTGCACTGTAGGTTAATTGGCCGTTCTAAATTGACCGTAGTTTCTCTCCTGCAGCGGCACTGGAACCCAGTCGTATCGGCACTTGCCCTTCCATTGGATCCTTCCGGTGGCGCCGAGACAGGGGGGGACCTGCTGCTTGGGTAACAGCCTGTCCCTCATTACTCCCTATCCGGGCTCTGCGCACTGGGGAGTATCACCAGTCGGGATACTGGCCAGAGCGCAGCCATAGTCCTTCGGGACTGACGGAGGCCTACGCTGTTACTATTAATATTATTATTACTATTAATATTATTATTACTATTAATATTATCATTAATAATAATAATAGTAATAATAATAATAAAAGTTATAATAATAATAAAAGTTATAATAATAATAACAATTTATGCAACTATTATATAACATTATATTTACAATATAAACAATCTATGCCCCCCCCCCCCCCCCCAGTCTGTGGTAAAATTGTCAAGCGTTGACCAGGTTGACCAGTCCGCGGTGATAAAAAGGTTGGGGACCCCTGCTTTAAACAAACACCCTGTGCTAAAGTGTAATGCACATTTACAAGTTTATTCTGTAACCAAAACAGGAATGTGTAATTTGGTCATTCACCCTGTTGCAGTCTCCACCCCGTTTTGTCATGAATTGATTGGTATTCAAATGTATTAAAAGATTGCTTTTGTTAAATTTGGCAACCCTTGTCCTCTCAAAATTATGTTGCATACCATACATGTTGTAGTTGTACTGGTGGTAAAACATTTTTTATTGCAGACAAAATGCTAGCTGTGGCTAGTGGTATTTTTGTAGCGGTAAATAACGTCTTCATTTGTGTAAAATCGCTGATTAACCTGACACCAATCTAGCTTTTTTTTTTTTTTTTTCTTTGCTTGTATCGGCATTTCCGATACATGTATTGGGTTCAGCATAACTCTAGTTATTCAATTGAGCTGCTAGATTAAAGTAATTTCAAATATAATCCATTTGGGATCACCAGCAATACCGCTGAAATCCCACAGCAGCAATCCCTTCAATCATCATAATGATATAACTTTCTTGAGAATGTGAGATGAACCGCAGGTGTCAGGTGGCATAATTTATTTTTTCAGTTTGGAGTCCATATATTCAAATACAAATAACCCAATATTTGTGTAAAAGTATATTTTTAAAAAGTTAAATGTTATTTAATGTAAATGCCAAGACAATTGAGATCTTCCATATACTGTACGTTCTGTGTCACTATGAATAGAAAGTGCACGATCCTCTCTTAGCCGCTCAGAGTATTGTGTTGAGATTGGCTGTGATTGTTCAAGATGGCCTACACTTTACTCAGTGTGGACCTCCCCTGAGTGAAAGAAGATAAAGGGATCAGACCTGCTGCTTCAGTACATTTCCAGGGAACTGTATTATGTGGGTGTTGTTTGTGGTAGTCCACACCCACTCTTATCTAGAAATACAAAAATTTAGGCAAGGGCCACATGGGCAGCCTGAAATCATTCCCACCAAATTCCATAAAAATCAGATAAGGATTGGAGAATCTTCACATGAGTAGTGGTGGCCTGGTGGTATAGGACACTGGATCGCTGATCCTAAGGTTCTCCTCACAAGGTTGTCACTGTCCCCCCAGTGCAGCTAACTGGGTTATCAAAGGCTGGCTATGTCTCTCACTGTCTATGGTGAGAGGTTCATGTAAAAGAACCATTGCTGACTTTCGTAAAGAGTAGCTGCATAGCCGTCAACGTGTTTCTGCCACTTGCTAAAGGGTTGTGTCAGGAAGGGTATCTGACGTAAAAACCTATTCCAAATAAAACGTGCGAATCATTCGCTGTGGCGACCGCTGATAAAGGGAAAAAGCCGAAAGGGAATCTCTCAAGGATTGGAGAATCTTCACCAAACTTGCTCTCGAGACTCAGAGTAGCATAGCAAACAAGTCGCTTAAGTTTTGATATTTGATTAAGTTATCATTTTGGGAGGCCAAAATGGATTACCCTTCATAATAGCGCTACCTCGTGGTGGACACGTGCTGTTGTCATCACCATTGTATCAATTTAGCTCCTCTTGTTTTGGTTATGGCAGGGTTCTTTTTAACAATAATGATGATGATGATGATGATGATGATGATGATTTAAACAATGATAATAATAAAAAAGCTTCAACTGCAACCAGTTATTCATGGGGTCCCAGCCCATCAGTGCAAGTCCCTCCCAATGCCCTGTTGACTTTGGCAAAGTTGTTGACAGTCTTAAATAACATGAAGAGAGGTGTTTGCTTAAATATTCGATTGAACACATGTCGGCAGCAAAAAGAAAAAGAAAAAAGAAAACGCTTGTCAATTCCATGTTCCATCTTCTTCAATTGAAAATGCATGGGTTCACACAAAAGGTGCTTAAGAAATGGCTCTTATAGACATTACAGCAGTACGTATAGATCGGACCAGTCAGTTTGGGTAGGGGACCACACAGAAATGTTTATACGAGACTCAGTAGACCAAGACGTCGATATAAAATGACACCAACTTTTTGTTTAAAAAAACACTGAACAGAAATGTGAGCATACAAGTTCAGAAAAGCATAAAAATTAATAATATCCAATTAACAATTGCTTAATTCCAAATTCTGTGTGAATTCTGTGTGTTCCATCACAACAAAATCTCCTGGGTTCATGAATTGCTTGTGAACACCACCACATTGAAGTACGTTTAGAATCAGTTGAATAATGCTATATAATAATCCATTTAAATCAGTGTCCCGCTGGAATGGGGATCAGTCAGCTCCAACAGGGATGAGAGTTTTCCACTTTTTGGCAGAACTCTGCCTTTTTTCAGTCAAAATAGACCTTTTTTTTAATATTGTTGCAAATCCGTTGAGAAAATTTTAGGAGTGGTAGGGTAAGGGTTTGGTCTTTCTGAACGGCCGGACAGACTTGCTGCCAGCTGACTCAGGACTCGCGTAATGTTTATAGTTCACAGATTTGTAGCCATTCATTTTGAATATCGTACTTTCTCGTAAGACGTTAGTTTGCTGTTAGTTTGTATTTGATGTACAGACGCCCCCCCGACTTACGTGAATCCGTTTTACGTTTTTTCGATTTTACGTTTTTTAAAAAAAAAAAAAAAAGTCAGATTTTGACTTTAGACGTACCTACGTAGTACGCTGACGTAATGATGTAATGATGCTGCGTCCATTGTTTATAAACGACAGACTGAACGTGCCCCTCCTTCTTCCCAGTTCAGTTATATATTGTTATATCGTATATATATATATATATATATATATATATATATATATATATATATATATATATATATATATAAATATATATATACACACACACACAGACTGAGTGTTTGTGTGTGTGTGTGTGTGTGTGTGTGTATATATATATATATATATATATATTTCAGTTATATAGCGTGTTACCCTTGTGTTAAGATGTCGCCTCTGTGATCTTTGTGTTTACAATGTTTTGCGGACTTTTGTAACCCTCAGCAAATATGGTTGGTCAGAAGCGTAAGCCTACTAGCATGGGTGCAAGTCTGATACACAGAGATGAATTAACTATCTGCTCAGATCGGCGCAATCTACCATGCATACTCAGTTAAGCAAAGAGAGTTGTAAAATGAATGAAAACCCAAATCTCGAGAAGATAACTCTCTGCTCTGCTTATGATTCACATCACTGCAGGCTGAGTTCTAAACAAGTTCAACGGCGCCCTTGTTCACTTGAAAGACCGGAAGTCCGTATAACACACAGCAAGTACACTACTATTGCAAGTACACTACTTTCGGTTTTGACCGCCTCACATATTGTAAGCGTTGATTGGCTGTTTTAAGCTTCATGTAAAGTGACTCGGTATAAATAAGTGACTTATTTGAAATTAATGTTGATATTATTTGATATTATTTTACAATTGTATGTTTATAATAATTTATTTAGGGGTGTTTTATGAGATCCGGTGATAGTATTTATGGATGTATAGTACAGTATGAGCGTCATACGTCACACGTCATACGTCACTGTAACAACTTACGTTCACTTTTAACTTCCGTTCGGCCGTCCGGAACCAATTAAAAACGTAAGTCGGGGAGCGTCTGTACAGAGGGCGAAAATTTAGGAAAATGGTTATCGTAACCTGGATTTTTCGTATTCAGAGGTTTTCATAAGTAGAGGGCCGACTGTATAGCATATACATTAAAAATAAAAAAAAAGCAGGAACCATTATCTGTACTTGTGTCTGATTTTGTGAAAAAGCTCTATGTCGCTGGCAAGTCTCTTTGGGATTTCACTTGTACAGGTTCGAGGTCAGAATGTACAGCTATCAGATTTGCACATTTTCTATAAATGCTACTGATAAAGCATTATTTATTATAGCAGTGAATGTGTTGCCTTAGTTTGGATCTAGAGCAGCAAATTTGAAGTATCATGTTGGTGCTCACCTGGAATGTGTTTGCAAAATTGATCACAAAAGGCCTGTGTCAATGTTTCCTTTACAGAAGTGTAGTTGATCTTTTATCAAATTAAAGTTTCAGTAAAGTATGCACTTGAAAGAGAGTTCTACTTTTGTTCATCATTATCGTCATCATTTTCTGTAACCTCTTAATCCTAATTAGGGTCACGGGGAGGCTGGCGCCCATCCTAGCCAACTCCGGGCGAGGGCAGAGTACACCCTGGACAGCTCGCCAGGCCATCGCAGGGCGGAAACACGCTGACAGATTTGCGGCTCCTCTTGTCGAAAGTCAGCAATGGTTCTTTTACATGAACCTCACACCATAGACAGCGAGAGACATGGCCGGCCTTTGATAACCCAGTTATCTGCACTGGGGGTGGGGGGGGGGGGGGGGGGGGCACGACGACAGTGACAACCTTGTGGAGAGTGAGACTCGAACCCCCAACCTTCATCCAGCGTCCTCTACCACTCGGCCACCATTGCCCCGTTCTACTTTTCTATAAGTGTCAATTTTGTAAGCAAACAGGAGATGGTATTTCAACAAAATTTGTAAAATGAATGGTTTTTAGGGTAAAAAAATCTATAAAATCCATGAGCTCCTGGGGGCTTCACCTCCTGGACCTCAACCGGGGCTTGGCCGCTGGGCCCGACTGGGGGCTTGTGGCCCCCAGACCCTAGGCTAATTTTTCAGATTTTTTCATCACAACCCACTCTCATCCCTGCTCAAATTTCTCAATACCATGGTGTAAAAGTTAAAGTATTTTTGGAGTAAAGTCTCTCTCTCTCTCTCTCTCTCTCTCTCTCTCTCTCTCTCTCTCTCTCTCTCTCTCTCTCTCATTTGCCTCTTAATCTTATTGGGTTGCAGGGAGGCTGGTGTCTCTCTCAGCTGACGCTGGCTGCTGTACACACTCAACAGCTCGCCAGACCTCTGCAGAGTCACACATACAACCACTCACCCTCACACTCGCACCTAGAGGCAATTCGTAACAGCCAGTTAGCCTAATGTATGTCTTGCCATAAATATCAGCTGGTCCAATCCTCAGAGGCAGCCGGCAGAGAAGATCAGAGAACATTATAAGTATTCAGGTAATCTCTACATATCTGCAATCTGTTTTTGCTGTTTTACAACAAGTCCTAATGTGCATTGAGATCAGTTTTAACAACTGGCAATCCCATGCACTATAAACTGTACAAATCAGCAGCACAGCGGAACTAGGAAAGTTTTATATAAGTGCAAAATTTGACCGATTATGCAGATGCAATTCCACTGTTAATGAACTCACTTCTGTATAAAATGCCTTCATGCTCAATTAGTCAGTAAAGTGCACCACACTGTTGCATTCTTGGTGAAAAATAAAGTCTCTTGTTTAAACTGGACATTAAGGTGCAGTACCACCACCCATTGTGTTTGAGCGCCTACTCTACAGTTCCATTGTCATCAGTCTAAAAGGTAAACAAAAGCTAAGTGCAAGAGCTGTACTAATGAGCTGAATTAACACAAGCTTTGGAACTCTGTTGGCTATGATTCATTTGTTTGTTCATTTTCTCAACCGCTTAATCCAATCCTAATAAGGATTGCCGGGAGGCTGATGCCCATCTTAGCCGACTCAGGGTGAGGGTGGGATATACCCTGGTCAGCTCACCAGACCATTGCACACATATTCATTGACACTCATACTTACACCCTGGGGTGATTTGGAACAGCTACTGAGCCTTTGGACTATGGGAGGAAACTGAAGTACTTGGAGGAAACCCATGCAAGCAGGACAGAGCATGCTAACTCCATACAAAAATGCCTGAGCATCAAGAATTGAATCCCAGGACTTTTTACTGTGAGGGGGATGTTCACACCACTGTGCCATGGTGCCACGGCCCTTAAATTCATTTTCTGAACTGCTTAATCCTAATTCGGGTTGCGTGTACACCATAGACGACTCGCCAGGCCATCACAGGGCAGAAAGACTACTCTTGACAGCAGTGATAACTTGTTGATGGTGGGGCTTGAACCCCAGACCTTGGGATCAGTAATCCAGCATCCTACCTCTGGGCTACCACTGCCCCCAGTTTGAGCTTATTTATTTAAATATTAGTGGTTTACAGTGATCCCTCACTATTTCGTGCTTCAGTTTCTGCGGCTTCAGTGCATCGCGGCTTTTTCAAAATTATTAATCGAAAAATAAATAAGGAAATTATGGAAAAATAGGGGAAAAGTTAAGGAAAATGCCGCAAAACGAGGCCAGTTATGCAAAAAACCCTAAACAAACAAAAACAAACAAACAAACAACCCAAAACCCCCCAACAAAACTACTTCCATTTTTATGTGAGGCGCACATCTGAGTGTGTGTGTGCGCATGCGCGCATCTGTATGTGTATGGATTTATATTTTATTTACATCTTATGCATTATTTTTGAATGTTTAATTGTTATTATAAGCATTTATAGCGTTCAATATGTATTTATTGATATTATATACACATATACATGTACGTATGCGTCAGTCAGGGGGGTTCGATCTTACTTCGCGGAAATTGGCGGTCGCAGAGGGTCTCGGTCCACATTAACCGCGGAAGGTGAGGGATCCCTGTATTTTAAACTTTGTACTGGTGTAATAAGACACGCCCAGTTTCAGCAATCATACGAGTTTCTTTTAGACGAGTCATACTTGTACTGCCACCTAGTGGTCAATGCTTGCCTAATTTGCTCCAGAATTTCAGAGTATTATCACAAAAAAGTCTTACGTTTCACGTTAATAAGGCCAGACTATGCAAAACTTTGTATCTCGGGTACTAGTGAATAGAATTTGTTTTTCAATAACTCGTACATTTGTAAATGTAAAAATGAAGGAAAAAAAAAACCCTCTATGTTAGGTCTCTCGAGATTCTATATCAAAAGTTTCATGCTGATTGGGCTAAAAAGAAGAGTTAGAAAGAACTTTAGGGAGAGTTAGAAATGGGAGGTGTTTCATATTTTGAAATTTTTCCAAAACAATTTCTTTGCAGACGTGGCCTAGATTCATCGATTAATCCCAGTCCAGTAAATGTGTGGCTATAAGATCTGTCACGCACAGTTAGGTTTAGGCCATAACAGGAAGTCCATGCAAGTCCCTCTGGATGCTCTGTGAAATGTGCAAAATTTGTGGTGTAATGTTGATTGAATGAAGGCAAACATTCTGGAATATTCTTATGAATGTGCTAAATGTTCAGCATGATTCTATCTTGATTACAGCACAAACTAGTGTTGCCCATGTGGTATTTTTGGACTAAAAGGAGCCATTTGAGTGTTTGAGCTTTAGAATTTAAAGAGCCATTTGGGTCCATTTATTAATATGAAATTAATAAACAGAAAACAATTAACTTTTATTTGCTATATTCACAAAACACCACATTTCCGTGAACTCGGAAAAAAGACACTTGGCACTTATAATTTAATTTTCAACTAAAATATTTAATGCAGGCCCATTTGAGTATTTTTTTTTAACTGAAAAGAAATCGGCCTGCACCGACATTGTAAAATCTTACAACTGCGGAATATTAACTTTCATTAATAAGGACAAAAAAATGCTGGTTTATATGTTAATGTCTATTTCAGTTTGCTGTCATTCCTTAATTACCTTGTGTTGCATACAGAAGTCAAAGGTCAACTTTAATATGAAAGACAATCACATCGGTACAGGGTCCAAAATAAAAAAATATGTATTTTCAAAAATAATAGCTAATTAAATATTTACTTTCACCTGGTTAATGGGATTTCTGCTCCTGAGGGTTTCAAGCTTACCAGGGGTCAAAATGAGTCATTTGTCTGGTAACAACAGGTATCGCATACAGGACGTGATGCATATTTTGATCAACAAAAAAATTAAAACAAGAGCACCTCAATCTCCTAAGAAATAAATACGACAATAAAAAAAGCTCTAAATAAATCATTTAAAAAAATCAATTTGAATTAAATGGCTATTATTTATTCACAATATTTTTTCCATAATGAGCTTGCTCTGTGTAAGCCACAGGAAACACTGCAGAGGGATGAAATAGCCGTATGCTGCTCCTGAGTCATGACTTGCTGGTCTAGGAGGACTCGGTTGACTTTAAATGTGAAATTCCCTGGTGTTTTGGTAATTTGTTGTATTATATTAACTACTTTCTTTAATAACCAGGCTTAGTGTGTAGCTGGGCCACTGAAAATATACTTGTTTTTTGAAGGTTGTTTTGTAATTTAATCCCATGAAATTAAAAAAAAAACAAAAAACCCCAAATTTGTACCAGGAACGTTCAAACATCCCACCCCGCTGGCCTCCCATTGGATAGGATGACGCAGCTTCCTCCCATTGCCTATCTCCCAACATTTCGCCCCGCTGGCCTCCCATTGGCTAGGAGGAATGACGCAGCTCCTACCCAGCTACTATAATGCTTTGCGTGTAAAGGACAGAGTTACTGTTGTTTTATGTTATATTGCTTGACTCAGGCTTTTAACCTTCCATAAACATTTGTAAGATTATAACTCTGCTAAGAAGACATGGTGAACAAACGCGCGCACGTGATTTACGGTGCGAGTGAGAAGAAGAAACGGGCTCGAGTGATATCGCAAAGGAATGTGGCCAAACCCGTGTACCATCGGTAAGCTATTGAAGCAGAAGTAGGTCTTAAAAGGGATGCTTTTATAATTTTTAATGAATGAATGAAAAAAATGAATAAATGTATGAATAATGTGCTGATTTTGAATTTGGTCTCCCACTGGGCTTGGACAATGAAGCTGCTTTTCAAGTCAAACAATGTTGTGGTGGTTCCACTTCCTGTGAAAAGGTCTATTCATCTCAATTAAATGTACATTTTACAGTTGCAAAGACGTTTCTGTCACAAAATTAATTATAATGACATCAATGCTTAATATTAACTAATTATAAGTAATTAATGCTTAAATATGAATTAAAGTTAAATTAAATTGGGTTGAGAGGATAGAAACGGTTTCCCTCCACTGGGAAATATTCAGTCAAATTCCCCTGCGTCTCTCTGCTCATAACCCTACTGTGCATGATCTCTCAGTCACAGCATGCAACCCTCACGGCTGCTGCCAAAGAAATTCTACTGCAAGTTTACTGGCAACCTGTACGCGCTTTTGTGGCAGCACGGGTTGTTTTGGCGGCCCATAATTTCGCCATGTTTTACAAGATTCGTAGCCTTCACTGTTTGACTACAGCAGGGGTCTCCAGTCTGATCCACAAAGTGCCGGTGTGGGTGCAGGTTTTCACTTCAACCAAATAGTAGCCACACCTTCCACCTGTTTTCGCCAATCACTGATCATCAAAAGAAAAGTAAAAAAAAAAAACTAGACTGGACATTACCGTTTCGATTCTGAACTGGGGCCATGTTGGTGAGATCACCTTGTTTTAAGTCTTAAAGCAAGGTGATCTCACCATGATGGCCCCACTTCAGAATTGAAACAGTAATGTCCAATCTAGCTTTTTTTCTTTTTTGATGATCAGTGATTGGTGGAAACAGGTGGAAGGTGTGGCTACTATTTGGTTGAAGTGAAAACCGGCACCTTGTGGATAAGATAGGAGATCCCTGGACTACAGGAAATCATAGTAAATGTGTTGAAAACTGGCAAGTGCTACTGGGAGTTTATTTCGTCAGGATTTTCAGCAATGTCCCAAATTTATTTGTTTCGCGTGTCCTGCGTAGTGAAGCACAACTCAGTACCATGCGTCCCGTCTTGAATATCCTCCTATAGCACTTTATAGCATTCAAAAGATTTTCAAATTCCCCATTGAATTTGGTCCATCTGTTGCACTGACAAATATGAGGTCTCTTTCTCTGAAGATACTGTAGATGAGATGAGGTGCTTTTGTGAATGCCAACAAAGCTGCCCTGGTCTTATTAAGCGTGAATTGGGTTCATGATGACACAATATATAAAAATCATTTCCACATTCCTGGATTTAATTTATTATTCCACAGTTGCATGTCAGGCCGACATGGGGACATTGGTTTATATGTCAATAAATCTATCAAGTTGAAGGCTCTCATTGATTCATGCCATTCTAAACTTGAAGTTCTCCTCACAGATTATCCCTGTATAGCTTCTGGAACTTTTGAGTACTACACCCACCATCTTGTTGGGGCCAGTGATGGACCGATGCTGGAATATTTGACTACCTCGCTTACTGCTATTGAAGGATGCTACCTTGGTTGTGGCAGTTTGCTGATGGATGATGGCTTTAAACACTGAGCTGAAGCAGCTTGTATGTTTCCCAATACCAGAGGAACAGACCCATGAGTTCAATATTACAATATTATTTAGCTTTATGATAAAGATCTAGTACAGACTGCTCCACCTTTTGGTTCTTCTTTTCCTTTTAGCTGTTCCCTTCTGGGGACGCCACAGCAATTCATCTGCCTCCATCTCATTCTATCAATTCAATTACCTTCATGTCCTCCTTCACCACATCCATAAATCTTCTCTTTGGTCTTCCTCTAGACCTTCTGCCTGGTAGTTCCAACCTCAGCATTCTACTACCAATATACTCACTATCCCTCCTCTGTACATGTCCAAACCATCTCAATCTAGCCTCTCTGACTTTGTCTCCAAAACATCTCACGTGTGCTGTCCCTCTGATGTACTCGTTCCTGATAGTATCCATCCTCGTTACTCCAAAAGAGAACCTCAGCATTTTCATTTCTGCTACCTCCAGCTCCGCCTCCTGTCTTTTCCTCAGCGCCACTGTTTCTAAACCACACAACATCGCTGGCCTCAACACCGTCTTGTACACTTTTCCTTTCATTCTTGCCAAACTACTCCACCTTTTGGCGACCTTTTGGTGGTACTGTTGCAGCCTCAACAGAGGACTGTGAGTAATACTCGCAGTCATTGCACTATTACTCAAAGAGACATGTCCCTTCGACCTGTATCAGGCCTGTACAGGAACATTGCGTGCCATCATTCCGCCATGCTTTGCCTTATTACCTGAGTGAAGATTTATAATATATACAGAAGGGTGGACTATTATCCCCCCAAACTTTCCTTATTATTCTTATATTGGGTAATCAAGGCTCAGTCAAGGACAATGCAATGAACTGAGCTCTATGAGGCTATCGTTTGCGATCCAACTCACAAGCTTCGCCATCTGCTCCCACTCAAGAACATTACACGATACAGAGTAAGAAACCAGAGTAAATTTAAGCGCCCAATCGTGCACTAAACGCTCTGTGAACATTTTATCCAATTTATGTCAAAGATGTAGTTGGATAATACAGTAGAAATAATTTTAAGCTAATATAGATATAAAATGTATTTTTTCATTCTGTTTATAATTTTAGCTGTCTATATACGTTTGATTTTTATACTTAGATCTGTACAATTGTATTAAAACATTTATAATTATATTTGCTGTACTAAATGTAAAATTTCATGCAATTCAGCCTCCAGCTGCAAGGTGATATTTTAATATATATATATATATATATATATATATATATATATATATATTGGCCTGGAAGTAAAGGGCGCTGGATCGCTGTTCCTAGGGTTGGGGTTTCGAGTTCCACTCTCCCCAAGGTTGTCACTGTCCCCCCCCCAGTGCAGCTAACTGTGTTATCAAAGGCCGGCCATGTCTCTCACTGTCTCTGGTGTGAGGTTCATGTAAAAGAACCATTGCTGACTTTCCTCACGAGTAGCTACAAAGCCGTCAGCGTGTATCCGCCCCTTGCTAAAGGTTGTGTCAGGGAGGGCAAAACCTATGCCAAATTGAATATGCGAATCATTAATAGGACTTCCATGAAGGTGGAGGCAGATGATTCGCTGTGGCGACCCCTGAAAGGGAACCGCTGAAAGGAAAAGAAAAATCTGTCTGTCCTATTTGCTCTGTAATGAACCTGATGGAGGGAGCGTTGGGCTGCTTGTGGTTTTCGAAGAAGGATCCCCGAGAGCGAGGGCAGGTTTAGCTGGAGCCCAGAAGAGATGCTACTTTCAAATTTTGAACGACCACCAGCCACAGCTTTAATATGAATAGTATCAGTCCAGTCTCCCCATCACAGGCCTCACAATATAAGGCGCTGAACAGTCAGTCAATTCCCGATGCTCTTTATAGTGTACCGTCTGTTTTAAAATAAAATAAAAATCAATGCAATGCTTTTTTTAAAACATTGCTCGGCTGCCCCGTTCTATGCTCTATATTGGCCACTTATTTTATTTATTTTAAGCGTATGCAGACCGGGTGATAAGGATCAGGAATTGTTCACTGATAGTAAGGCACAACGTCTGATGGAAAGTCTGTTTAGTTTAGTTTATCTTTACCTGCTGCATTTTTATTACTTGGAAGAACCTGTTTTGAATGTGAGTAATAAAGAAAGCCCATCGCAGATGGTTTTACTGAAATGCATTTTTTTTTATTTATTTTTTTTTTATATCTGGCCACATCCAATCTGTTGGTTTTCAGCAGAGAACTTTACAGTGCCTCAATATACTCAAAAAGCAGACTGAGTTTGATTCCTGGCTTTATCCAAAATCAATAAAATGTTGTTTTTGGTTATTGTATTCAGTTAGGTATTTGTAGACACTCCTGGGCAAAAAAAAAAAGAAAAAAAAACCCCCACAAACCCCAACTTGCAAATCATTGGTCACCTCAGGACTTGCATAATTTCATGCTGTATTGTACCTGACAATGTCGGTCACTTCTGATGCTATTTAGAAGCTTGTTATCAGATTTGTGAGAGGGTAGCGGTAGCCTGGCGGTAAAGGGCACTGGATCGCTGATCCTAAGGTTGGGGGTTCGAGTCCCACTCTCCGCAAGGTTGTCACCCCCCCCCCAGTGCAGCTAACTGGGTTATGAAAGGCCAGCCATGTCTCTCACTGTCTGTGGTGTGAGGTTCATGTAAAAGAACCATTGCTGACTTTCATCAACACTAGCTGCATAGCTGTCAGCATGTTTCTACTCTGTGATGGCCTGGCGAGCCGTCCAGGGTGTACTCTTCCCTCACCTGGAGTTGGCTGGGATGGACGCAGCCTCACCGTGACGCTAATTAAGATTTAGCAGTTACAGAAAATGAATGACGTACTATGAATGTATGCATATATTATAATTATTACAATATGTGTGTGTGTGTGTGTGTGTGTGTGTGTGTGTGTGTGTGTGGAATATAAATGATGATCATTAATCAGAGACCTTTAAAATAATCACTGTCCAATCAACATGTGCCATGATTTGTTGGATAAATGCCTTAAAAAAAAGCATTAAACTGTTGTGTAAATGTGAGGAATTTTTTTTGTTTAATTTGAAAAACTTTCAGACCTTAAGCGTACAACAAATTACAGACAGAAAATTAAGTACAATTAAAAAATAACATTATTATACAGTAATTAAATGTATATTATTATACATATACTCACTAAATAGAAATGACTTTCCAAAGTATATTACTGTACTGTTCCAATTCAGTTAAAGAAATTGATCCAAAGCCTCAAATTTAATTCAGTAAAAGACGGCAGTAAAGCACCGGCTCACAGCAGCACAGTGGAGGGGCGTCCACAACCGGCCGGCATGGTGAAGCTTGTCAGATCCTCTGCGTTTGATTCCCTATATAGTGAGTACGGGGTAGTAAATAACTCAGCAGTTTTTCAGACAAAGGGAGTGTGTGGTTTTTTTTTTTTTTTTTTTTTTTGTAACAGCAGTCTGAATTGACTGCCAACTGTTTCTCTCTAGTTATAAATTTCATTAACTAATAAAAAAAACAAGTTCATACTTGCAACTCCTTTTACTCGTTTCTTTCAGCTTCATGCTCTCTGGATTGAAATTTCATCACTGTGTCACTTTACACACAGCAAGTGACAGAAGCAGATTGATGGATTCTCAGAAGCAGTCCATGAATTTGTAAAGTGTGTGTGTGTGTGTGTGTGTGTGTGTGTGTGTGTGTGTGTGTGTGTGTGTGTGTGATTTTCTCATCAAGAAATGAAAGGTTTTTCCTCCCACCCCCCCTGAATTGTGTCATATCCATTTCCCACCCATCAAGTATTACCTTCCCTATCACACGATCATCACCATCTTGATATCGGCACAAGCATGCACACACACTCCCCCCCCGCCCCGCCCCGTGACATGCCATGCCGCCGCCTGCCTCTTTTCGCACTGCTGTGCATGCGTAATTAGGAGCAGCCTAACACACTTGGAGGGAAAGTCCTATACTGTACACCCCCTCATATGAATGAACTCACAGATGCCCATGATTGGTTGGCGATCACTGTGAGTGACATGGAAGTCAATATATGTGCTATTCTTCCCACCCTCCCAGCAAAGCGCTGCCAGTTAGCTCCCATTGGCTACCGTTCATGGATGGCTGTGGCATCAAACTGGATTTGAACCACACAGGTGACAATTTGAGTTGTACAGGAATCCCTCTCTACTTCCCGCTTCAATTCATGCGGCTTGAGTGCATCGCGTTTTTTTTTTTTTGTTTTGTTTTGTTTGGTTTTTTTTAAATATTCATCAAATTAAAAAATAAGGAAATTAAGGAATGATAGGGGAAAAGTTAAGGAAAATGATACAAAAACAAGGCCAATTATGAAAAAAACCCTAAACAAACACAAAACAAAAAAACAACGCAAAATCTCCCATGAAAACTAGTTACATTGTTGTGAGGTGAGGGCGCGCGTGCGTCTGTATGTGTGTGTATTTATATTTTATTTACATCTCATGCATTATTTTTTCGTGTGTAATTGTTATTATAAGCATTTATACCATTGAATATGTATTTATTGATATTATATACACATATACATGTACGTATATGGCAGTCAGGGGGGTTGGCGGGGGTGGTCCTACTTCGCTGATTTCGATGGTCGCGTGGGGATTTCGGTCCCAATTAACTGCGGAAAGTGAGGGATCCCTGTATTGCGAATCTTTAATCCGTTTTGTTATTATACGCCTTGTGTTTGTCGGGCTTCTGGACTGCTGTTTTGTTTGGGCATGACTTTTTCAAGCTAAATACGCCTGTTCTTTTGTTTTAGTTTGCTTTTGGTCTCCTGTTACACCAAATCAACATATTTGTGTCCTGATCCCTTCCCTACATTTTCAGCTCCCTGACCAAAACATAATGCATCAAAAAAAAAAAAAAAAACCCAACATAACAACCAATAACAAACCAAGGGCAGCATTTCAGTGATACAGAATTATTTCGAATATAATAATATCAAATCCGGGGGAAACACAGGATGATATACTGCCTACCAATGTATGAATAGTTTACAGTGCTCCACTTGTAGGATCATAGAACACCTCAACTTTAAATATACACTATAAATGAAAAACAAATATATATTTTTTTTTAACCAGAGCGATAATACATGACTTGACAAACACAAGGACTGTGACTCAACTAAATGTAATTTTTTCCCATCAATCATGATTACCGGCACGCCGTTCAAAAGCAAACAGATTAAATTGTACATTTTTGTGGTGGCGTTCAAGCTGAAATCCATGACTTCCTGACAGACAGAGGTACAGACATGAGGGGACACAAATGCCAAATTACCCAATTCATCCATCACCAGTGGAAAATAACCTGTATAATTTAAGAAACGGTTATTAAAAGAAGCTATTCACATGTAAATTCCCATTCCGCCGTTAAAGCAATAATAAAAAGCCGACATCAACTGAAACTGGTACAAACTTGCGTGCCCGAACCGAGTTTAATTTACCTTCGCAGAAAGAAATGTAAAGATTTCAGTCTGAATTATTTAAAAAATATAAAAAAATAGGGACCAGCTTGTTGTTGCTAAGTCTCTAAAACAGCCATCAGATGCAATCTCCAATCTAACTGATGATTTGAAACGTCTGCCATGAAAATTTTTTTTGTCAATTAACATCAGATTACGGCTTCTGGGATTTGTGAAACATCGCTACGGGTTTGACCGGAATTGCAGGGATCCCTCACTTTACGCAGTTATTGGGGACCGAGACACCCCCCCCCCCCCCGCGCGCGCACCAAATTCCGTGAAGTAGGATCAACCCCCCCCTGACTGACGTATACGTATATGTATATGTGTATATAATATCAATAACTACATATTCAATACTATAAATCAGGGTCCCCAACCTTTTTATCACCACGGACCGATCAGCGCTTGACAATTTTACCACGGACCGGGGGTTGGGGGGTTGGCATAAATTTTTTTTCTATTGTAAATATAATTTATTTATATAAAATATTATTATTATTATTATTATTATTATTATTATTATTATTATTATAAAAGCACTCTATGAATGTTATATTTCAACAGCTGGAATAAAGTTGGTTTGGAAGTAGAGCTTGAACTTTTCTAAAAAAAAAAAAAAAAAAAAAAAAAAATCAGGTGATGGTGCACCAGTGTGGAGAATGAAGGCTCAGGCTCAGTCTCACCCAAAATCCTCGCTATTGTTTGAAACATGTCCAACTCGCCTCTGTTCATGTGCTGTCCCCTTGTGGGTTACATTTTAGCACTCAAATGACCGACATGTAACCGAGAGAATCCGGTCATTTTTCAAAATAAAAGATTTTTCAAAAATAAAGATCGTTCAGACTCAGATAATAAATAAAATGGAAATAATTAATTATTTCTTCTGCGGACCGGTACCAATTGAGCTGAGGACCGGTACCGGTCCACGGACCGGTGGTTGGAGACCCCTGCTATAAATGATTATCATAACAATTAAATATTCAAAAAAAATGCATAAAATGTAAATAAAATATAAATACACACACATGCAGAAGTGCGCACACACTCTGATGCGCATCTCATATAAAAATGTAAGTAGTTTTGTTGGGGAGTTTTGGGTTGGAGTTTTTTTTTGTTTGCTTGGGGCATTTTTTTGCATAATTGGCCTTGTTTTGCTGCATTTTCCTTAACTTTTCTCGTATTTTTTCTTAATTTCCTTTTTTTAAAATTTTCAATGAATGTTTTTGAAAAACCTGCGATGCACTGAAGCACGAGGTAGCGAGGGATCACTGTATGTTCTCTGACATAAACGAAGCCTTTTGTCAGTAAAAGCTTAAGGTGCGTCTGGCATTAGAAAAGGATGGCTGTAATCAACGTGTTAACCCATGTGTGAAATATGGTGCTGGTTTTGTGGTGTTGTAGGGCTGTTTTTCCTCCCAAGGTTCTGGAAAACCTGTATAGGGTACATGGCATTATGGACTTCCATGCAGGAAATTTCAAATCCCTGACATGAACATCATTGAACATTGGGGTGGTGTTAAAAAGTAAAGTGCCGAAGAGAAAGCGTAAGAGCGTGGATGATCTGAAAAGATTCTCTAACCTTATAAAATACGATAGGAAAAGCACAGAGGCGGGTTGTACAAAGCACGGCAGGTTTTTTGTCAGTCGTTTTAACACTTGTCACAATACCATGTCCATTTCTTCAAAACTCTTCACACAGTGTGCACCTGAGCTTTCTCTTTCTCTCTTTTGGTGAAAAATGCACTAAAGCCAGCTACACATCTTATAAATCATCCAATAGTGACTCAAACAAATAAAAACCCACAAACAACTTTATGCATTATAAATTGCACACACACACACACACACACACACACACACACACACACACACACACACACACACCCACACACCCACACAAGTCGGCCCCTACCTACAAAATTAATCTGTACCAGAGCCGTTTTCGTAACGCGGGAATTTCGTAAGTAGGGGTCGCATTTTACATGTTAAACGCCTAATTCGTTGCAAGGCTCCAGCCTTTGGACTGGATAAACCCCATAAACCCATTAAAAATGATAAAAGTACAACAATTTTGTATGAAATGTGTGTTAAAAGTAAAAGAAAATGATTTATTAAACCATTTAAACATTTTATTAACATGTTAAACTATTTTATTAACATATTTATTAATTAAACCATTATTAAACATTTTTTATTAACTAACACACACACACACACACACACACACACACACACACACACACACACCTCTCTCTCTCTCTCTCTCTCTGTCTCTCTCTCTCTCGCTCTCTCGCGCGCTGCGGGCCACGCCCACAAGGCATAGAATTCAAAGCGCATTCCCTGCTTGACAGGAAGGTCCAAACTCAACTTTAACTTGATTCCTTGAGGGATCGGAATTCCAGATGAGCTCAAATGCACCCACATTTATTAAACATTTACTGAATTAAACAACTTAAAAAACTAAATTAAAAACTAAAGAGTTAAGCTTTCTTCTGTCTCTATCTGGGAGGCCAGTGGGGCGGGATGTTGAGAGACAGCCAATGAGAGAGCAACTCGTGCATCGTGTGAAATTTTGATTGGCGCATTTGAATTTTGAATTTTTTTCTTAAGAGAGGGTTGTTTTCGTATCCCTGGGAAGAAAACTTAGGAAAATGATCTTTGTAACCCAGGGATTTCGTACCCAGGGGTCTTCATAAGTAGGGGGCCGACTGTATATTATATATATATATACGAGTGTGCCTGTATCTTTCACCTTTATGCAAATTTATTTTATGTTGTATTGCAGTCACAATATATACAGTGGAACCTCGGTGGTGGAACACATTTCGTTCCATAGATTTGGTCCATTACCGATTTGTTTGAAGAGTGAAACGTTATTTCCTTTATGAAATAGTTAAAAGTCAATTAATGCGTTCAGATTAACATCTACTTCCGTCAATACAGTTTTACAGTATATACTTTGAAAATGAGGTGTATTTATGAAACATTTTAATATGCAATACATACATTATGGGGCAGTGGTGGTCTAGTGGTATAGGGCGCTGGATCGCTGATCCTAAGGTTGGGAGTTCGAGTCCCACTCTCCACAAGGTTGTCACTGCCCCCCCTACTGCAAAATGCCACAAAACAAGGCCAATTATGCAAAAAAAAAAAAAAACCCAAACAACCAAAAGAAAAAAACCAACCCAAAACCCCCCAATAAAACTACTTCCATTTTTATGTGAGGTGCACATCTCCGTGTGTGTGTGCGCGCGTCTGTATGTGTGTGTATTTATATTTTATTTACATCTTATGCATTATTTTTGGGGCAGTGGTGGCCTGGTGGTAAAGGTGCTGGATCACTGATCCTAAGGTTGGGGGTTCAAGCCCCACTCTCCACAAGGTTGTCACTGTCCCCCCAGTGCGGCTAACTGGGTTATCAAAGGCCAGTCATATCTCTCACTGTCTGTGGTGTGAGGTTCATGTAAAAGAACCATTGATGACTTTCATCAACAGTAGCTGCATAGCTGTCAGCGTGTTTCTACTCTGCGATGGCCTGTCGAGCTGTCCAGGGTGTACTCTGCCCTCACCTGGAGTTGGCAGGGATGGACGCAGGCTCATTGCGACCCTAATTAAGATTTAGCTTTTACAGAAAATGAATGACGTACTATGAATGTATGCATATATTATAATTATTAGAATATGTGTGTGTGTGTGTGTGTGTGTGTGTGTGTGTGTGGAGTATAAGTGATGATCATTAATCAGAGACCTTTAATATAATCACTGTCCAATCAACATGCCATGATTTGTTGGATAAATGCCTAATTTACTGCATTATTACTGTATTAATGAGTAAGACTGTCTATAGAATGCGTTATGAAGCAGATTTTAACGCATGTAATATCATACATAGGGTTTTAAAACTGCATCAATAACTCGCGGATTTTCACGACTTTCATGAAGGGCCGTCACCGAACCATCGCGAAAAACGGAATCCCACTGTATATAATAATTAACCTAATTATGTACTGTACTGATGGATGGGGAGGGATAGATGTGGGCCGGGTTATTCCTTTGAGGGGCGTGGCGGTTTTTCCCTTCTCTGTCTCTTGATCGCAGTTGATTCTTCATGTTGTCACGACTTTTCTCTTTTTCTTTCCAGTTGAATTACTGCTGCTTTTCTCAGGACACAGGATTAAGGGTTAAAGTAGCAGTAATGTAATGAATAAACACAATATGCAAGTACGAGACACTCTCTCAATGGCTGTTTAAAGTACCGTGCACTCAGCAGCGTTCGACACACTCAGCTCTGCTCCATTCCAATTCTGATCATTTGTTCAAACACCAAGGCAGATTTTCCTCATATTTTTTGACCAAACTCTGATTTGTAGCAAGAAGATCCTGGGGCTCAGTCCCGGACTAGGTGAGGATGTTTCTGTGTCGAGTTTTTCATGAATTCTTAGAGCTTTCATGGGTTTTCTTTGGATGCTCCAGTTTCCTCCAACAGTCTAAAAACATTCAAGTTAGACAGATTGGCATTTCCAGATTTGTTCTTTATGTGTGAGTGTGGATGATTGTGTGTGTTTTCCTGCAATGGTCTGGTGCACTGTGTAGGTGGTACTTTGCCTTTACACAGAGTGGGCTGAGATAGAATCCAGCCTCCCCGTGACCCTGCTAGAATTAAGTGGTTTGGCATGTGAATGTGTGAATGGATGAATGCAGTGTTTTATTAGAAGGCACGCAGATGTTACTACAGTATCTGTTGTTGGATAACAAACATCTCATGCCTATCAGACTGGAAAACAAAGCATTGCTGGTTGTATCTCACAAAAATATGTTACAGTTATATGTGGTAAATCTACAATAAAATAAGTAAACATGGCAAATAAAACAATTTTTACTGTGTACTGGTTAAAACTGCATAAATAAATATTTCAGAAAATTGTTATTGACCAGGTAGCGTAAGTCACAGATTATATAACTGAGCATGATGTGCAGGATCTTCAAGAAAATGGCTGTGTGTATTGTGTCAGTCAGTCTTACCTGAACGTATTGATTCCTGGAATGATTGAAGAGCTCAGAGTTCTTTTTAAAGGGGAAAATGTACAAGTTTTCTTTAATCTGGATCTGGTTGTGTGTGCTGTTGTGGTCTGGTGGTGAGGTGCTGGGTTACTGATCCAAAGGTTGGGAATTCACATTCACATCTGTTTGATAATATCACTGAAAATAAACAGAAAACAGTATAAGAAAAAATAAAACCCTTACTTTTTCCTCCCTTTAAACATTTCCTTTAAACAGTTTCCGGGAAGTAAAATCGAGCCAATCAACACTGTCAATTTTTGCACATGGCACATTGAACCAATCAGCATGAACATAAACAAAAGCACATGTCCAGGAATGTCTTTAAATTTATGATGTTAGTGAGCAGGAGAATCGGGTGAAAAGTACTCGTCATCACTTTCTGATAGGTCCATATCTGGCTCATTGCATTCATTCAGAGCATCCCATAGTTTTGCTGTAGCAGTTTCTAATGGTTCATCGGTTGTTGGACATTTACCAAGAGAACACAGCAAAATATTTTCCTGTTGTTTTAAAGCACAGCAGAACGATCAAATATGTTGTTACTGATGAACATTATAGACATTCCCCAGTGGCAGGGGGTCTTGAAATACCGTGTAAACTCACTTTTACAGGCTGTGAACAACTCATTTTACTGTTACAGAGACTGATCAAATAAAATGGGTAAGTTTGATCTACCACTTTGCTTCCAGTGCACATGGGCGGTTATTAGATGTAAGATAAAAATAAATAAATAAATAAAGTAAATAAACAAATAAAAAGGGGGGGGGCACTTGTTGGAGCAGGGCGCTTATTACGTCGAATACGGGAAATACTTATTCATACATTTTTATGAGCTTGGGAATTTTATAAGAACAATTATAAAAGACGAAGAATGTGAAAGGAATGTTCCTGACCATCGTTATAAAACGAACCCTTAAATAATCCACAAGGAATGTGACAGGAATGCTCTGTGTTTCCTGGGTATGGTTTGTCAATATATATGTGTGTATAACATTTGTTTTAAAAGAAAAAAAGGCGTATAACTTGTCTTTACAGGGGTGCCAATATATATGGAGGGCAGTACCTGTGCATGTGTGTATGAGAGAGAGAGACAGAGAGCAAGAGAGAGAGAGAGAGAGAGAGAGAGAGAGAGAGAGTGTAAAAATGCATTAATATCTAACCTTCACCCTGAATTCTTTAATTATTGTTGGTTATGTGTGTTCCCTGTTCTGTCTGTGTAGGTAAACATTCAGCGATCATTGAATCTTCAGGTTTAACAAGGCTTAAGTGTAACGGACACACAGATGAGAGAGTCTTTGCAAGTAAATATGGCATTTTCCTCAGTCCCACTGTCTACCCTCATCATCCTGGTGCTTTTTGTGGCATCCATTCAAAGCAGCTCCTTGTATGGTAAGAAAGTTCTTCTTTCTGCCCCTTTTTTAGTTTATGTTTTTATTGTTCAATTTAATATGAGGGACTCACTCAGCCATGATAAATACACTAGACTTACAAAACAGCTTTCTCTTTTTAACTTCTAAAGTAATTTATTCTCATACCGTCACACAAATTGCACTGCAGTGCCTCTGATAGTGTTTAGATGAGTAATAATAATAATAATAATAATAATAATAATATCTTGGAATTGAAACTAGTTATGAAACCCATCTGTGCAAGTCCCTCTCAATGGGACGGGTGTGGCCTAAGTCATCTAATTTGGCCTCATACGGGATACACATCATTCATTTTCTGCACCCCTTAATCCTAATTAGGGTCGAGGGGAGGCTGGCAGTACACCCTGGATGGCTCGTCAGGCCATCGCAGGGTAGAAACACGTTGACGGCGATGCAGCTACTCGTGTCGAAAGTCAGCAATGGTTGTTTTACAGCCTCACATCATAGACAGTGAGAGACATGGCCGGCCTTTGATAACCCAGTTAGCTGCACTGGGGAGGACAGTGACAACCCGTGGAGAGTGGGGCTTGAACCCTCAACCTTAGGATCAGTGATCCAGCACCTTTACCATCAGGACACCACTGCCCAGAGGGCCAGATCACATGTACTTTAAATATACCACTGCCTTGTGGTGGCATGGGTTGTTTTTGCATGTGAAGTCTATGAGCAATTGTCTATCTAAACTGTAAACTTGTTTGAATTATATTGAATCAAACAGGTGAATTAAAAACGTTGCATTTTCTGTGCCTAGTTTGAGCAATCATCCACGCCTCACAAATGTGCGTGGCATACATCATGTATTTCAGCACAGTTTACGAATTGTGAGGATATTTTTGCATTTGGGTTAGGTGTGAGCTCCTGTACAGACCCTGCGAATTGCCCCACCCGACACCGAACAGTTTATCCTGTACAAGGTGTTTTTTGTGGAATAATAATAATAATAATAATAATAATGATGAGAATTTGAATAGAAGCAAAAGGTTCCACTCCTGTTATGACATCGACCCCTAATAATAGATCTTTATTGCAGAAGAAAAATCTATAAAATTTACAACACAAAGGGTAGAAAATGAATACTCAAGAAAATAATAACCTTCATAATTAGAAGGATCAGTTGCATAAAATTAATAAAAAATAAACTGAGCATTTAATCAAAGTAAATGAAACTTATTGCATATTGAATGAATAAATTATACTGCATTGTATTAAAAATATATAAAACAGTTCATACATTTCTGATTCAATAGCTTCAGTTTCTTGGTGGATTTTTACCATTAGAATATACTCTGTGTACAGCATGTCATGTAAGGCCTGGGTCACATTAGAAAAAGGGTTCATGTTAACCATCGGGCGACCGAAAAATCTGTTACTGTTTACAATCACTTGGCAATCGGGAGGCGATCATTGAGATTAAAGAAAAAAAATGATGGACCTTATGTGGAGCAAATCACCGTCTCTGTCCTCAGTTCATCCCGGACTCGTTCCTGTGCAATATTGAGTGGACAGTGGTAGATCGATTTCTATATGAAGTAATATTCTGAAGATTAGTCCGGGTCAAATTGGGGATTATCCACAGCAATTTCTGGTGTGTGCTGTCAAAAACACAGAGGTTTCAACTGGGCACATCTGGCTCGTATCTGGAGAGAGAGAGAGAGAGTGTGTGTGTGTGTGTGTGTGTGTGTGTGTGTGTGTGTGTGTGTTTTTGACGGTACTGATAATGTAATCTATAACAATACAAGGACCAGCGAGCATATCAGTACCATACCTACTTGGAGGATTACCTGAACACAGTGAGAGCTGTAGTGTCGTAATTTGTGATACTGTGCATATTCCAAAAAGTGCTATTGGATATTTACATTTTTTTAATGTTTACTGTCTAGAAACTGTACAGTTGTAAATTAAATAACTCCCAAGGTGCCTGTGCTGAACATTAATTAATTTTAAATAAAAATATATTTGCAGCAGGGGCAGTGGTGGCCTGGTGGTAAAGGGTGCTGGATCACTGATCCTAAGGTTGGGGGTTCGAGTACCACTCTCCACAAGGTTGTCAGTGTCGTCGTCCCCCCCGAGTGCAGCTAACTAGGTTATCAAAGGTCAGCCATGTCTCTCACTGTCTATGGTGTGAGGTTCATGTAAAAGAACCATTGCTGACTTTCGACAAGAGTATCTGCAAAGCCGTCAACGTGTTTCCACCCTGTGATGGCCTGGAGAACTTTCCAGGGTGCACTCTGCCCTCGCCCGGAGTCAGCTGGGATGGGCGCCAGCCTCCCTGCGACCCTAATTAGGATTAAGTGGTTACAGAAAATGAACTGAACATTTGCAGCATATTTTTCATAACAAGATAGAATTTAAAAATGTGTAGCAGCACTCCACATCTGTTCAAAATATATGATAATTTATTGATGAATGTGGAAAATACAGTGATATGTTCGAATATGTGATATATGGAATATGTGATATGTTGGAATTATCATCCAAAAATATACTTTTTATTTATTTATTTATTTATTTTTTTATTAAAAGCTAAAAGTGTCCATAAAGCTCTTCACGAACACAGACGTTAATGGTTTAAATGTGTTTGCTCGATATAAATTGAAATGATTCAGAATGCTGGATGGATAGTTATATTCACTCTCTCTGTGTGTGTGGATTATTCTCATCTGGACTGTCTATAATCTTTCACTGAACTGGGAAGAAAACATATGCACAGCAGACTGCACCAATGATGTCACATTGCTGTTCCGGTGATATAAATTTTCTGTCTGATTCAGGATAAGTTTATTTTTGAAATTCCTGCTTGAAATCATGTGAATCTCAACTGAACAGACTTGCTGTTTCCTGAACATTAGTACTACAGGCAGCACGGTGCTGTAGTTGTTAGCACCTCCGCCTTGCAGCAAGAAGGTCCTGGGCTCGATTCCCAGCTCGGGTGTTTCTGTGTTGAGTTCGCATGTTCTTCCCGTGCCTGTGTGGGGTTTCCTCCGGGTACTCTGGTTTACTCCCACAGTCCAAAAACATGCACAGTAGGTTAAGTGACTGTTCCAAATCGCCCCTGTTTCATATTGTGTGAGTATGAATTGTTGTGTGAGTGTTGGCCCGGCGATGGCCTGGCGAGCTGTCCAGGGTGTACCCCACCTTCGCCCAGAATCAGCTGAGATGGGCCACTTTAATTAGGATTAAGTGGTTGGATGGAGAAATGAAAATGATCATTATTAATTTTCATTTCCATGTGTTATAATTGATGCAAGACTCAATGCCATCCATTGAAGATTTAAAGCCTCAGTCGAATTTGGTCATCATAGATATCCAACTTCGTGTCATCATTATGTAAACAAGTGCACCTAAAAAAAAAAATGCATGATTTCATGTGCTGCTAATGATTCTTCCTTGGAACCAGTTTGAATTTGGAGCTAAGTGCATGGTATAGCTTCTTACTGAGTGGACGCAGGCTGCCAGGAAAAAAAAAAATCCTGGGTTGTCATGAAATTCGTGTTTGCTTCAGGTCTCTGTGGAATGGCTGTCAGCTTATTTCTCTTTGGTGTATATACTTTTTCTAATTGCTTTCTTCTGACAACTGTGTACATCTATATCATATGAACTGTATTTCTTGTTTCTTCAATCACTTTAACCATACAGAAGCATTTATGGCAGAGTCCTCAGCATACCTGCACAAAAAAGTAGCAATACCACCACCACCACCATCTCAATGTCATTTAAAAGGATTCGATGGAGCTACTTACACTGATCCGGACAGTGCTGCCCTACACCAGTGGTTTTTTTTCAACCACCTTTTGTTGCCTATGTGTAGGGCGACACGGGGGCGTAGTGGTTAGCATGTCCTCCGGGTACTTTGGTTTCCTCCCACAGTCCAAAAACATGCACAGTAGGCTAATTGACTGTTCTAAATTGCCCGTAGGTGTGAGTGAGTCCGTATGTGGCCTGGTGAACCATACGGTAGATCGTTGTGATCACAGCCCTGACGATCCCTGTATGAGCATCATTCAAGCCTCAGGGATCGACGTCCATTCCTTGTGATTGGATGTAGATGTAGAGAGAGAGAGAGAGTCTATGTGTTTAAAAAAAAAAAAAAAAAAAAAAAAAAAGGTACAATAACCCCCCACTCATTTGCATTTCACCAGTCATGGCCCATACTCCATACTCATGGATTAGCGGCAGCCCCAGAAGTAACTGGCATGTGATTCGAATTTAGCCAGCGGCTGAGAGCTTTTGTTTCTCCCTCCTGCTGATTGGTTGTCGATAATGTGTACACCTCTTTTTTTTCTCCTTCGCGCACATGTCATCAACGTGATTGCTTCAATTGTGAATTCATGATTTTTTTCATGAGTTTTTAATGATAATTTAAGCCCTGTGATGTCACTCAAACGTTCTGCATCTTCTTGAGCTTCTGCTAAGCAGCCTAAGCGCTTTACTTATTAATAAATATTATCACAGTGCAAAATTAAAAGGTTTTTATTTAATAATTACTACATTTTACTGCATTATTACTGTATTAATGAGTAACACTGTCTATAGAATGTGTTGAAGAAGCATATTTTAGTGCATGAAATATCATACATAGGGTTTTAAAACCGCGTCAATAATTCACGTGTTTTCAGGATCCATGGGAAGGGCTGGAACGCAACCCGCGCAAATAACGGAGGCTACTGTATTAATTAAATATGTACAGGTTTAAAGGTTTCTGTAAAATGTTCAATCGAATACCTTGCTTAAGATAATAGTAGACAAATCTACTTCTTTGCAGCCAGAGTGGTCCAATAGATAATCTGCTGTGTTGAATGGCAAACAGAGCATCAGGACGACCATCTCCATTCCTGTATGCTAATTGACTTGAGGCGACGTTCTGTTCCACAATATCTTTTTTTCATTGTTTCTTTAAACAACCTGCTCAAAAGACTTCTGCTATAATGGGTGTTATAGTAATCCTTCAAGTATTATTTTCTGTTGGAGTATAAATGTACAGGGTGGATTGATGTTTGGTTTTTTTTTTTTTTAAGACCAAGGACAAGTCTGAATAGAAACGTAGAGATTCTACGAGTTTGTGGCATTTGGAATGAGTATGTCAGTTTGATGGGATGGGATGTAATCAGGACCAATGACAGTCCACTTCAACTTACAGAGTATGTGCCAGACTGCTTATTCACTTATTTGGAGTATCTGAACACTATTGATAATAGTTATAGTTGGTGGCTCAATATAGTTGTTATTGGCGCATTACGTCCCAGACTAGTCATTTAGCGGCACCAATCTCTCGTTATCTAGGGCAACACTATTTGTTTGGACACATTTCTGTGATTGAGAATGGATCTCCTTCCACCATTTATATGCCTAGCAGGACAGCCAGAAAATGCTTTCTGTTCTCAGTTATCTGATGGGAAATCTGCTTATTGTGTATACAGGGATCCCTCGCTACTTCGCACTTCAATTTATGCAGTTTCAGTGCATCGCGTTTTTTTTTTTTTTTTTTTTTTTTTTTTTTTTTTAATATATATTCATCGAATTAAAAAAAAAAGAAATTAAGGAAGAATAGGGAAAAAAGTTAAGGAAGATGCTACAAAAACAAGGCCAATTATGCAAAAAAAAAAAACCTAAACCAATACAAAACAAAAAACAACCCAAAATCTTCCAACAAAACTAGCTACATTGTTGTGAGGTGTGCATCTGAGTGCGTGCACGCACATCTGTGCACATCTGTATGTGTGTGTATTTATATTTTATTTACATTTTATGCATTATTTTTGAATGTTTAATTGTTATTATAAGCATTTATAGCATTGAATATGTATTTATTGATATTGTATACACATATACATGTACATATACATCAGCCGGGGGGATTGGGGGGGGGGGGTGATCCTACTTCGTGGATTTCGATGGTCGCGTGGGGATCTCGGTCCCAGTTAACCGCGGAAAGTGAGGGATCCCTGTATATAGCGAATGCTGTCTGAGTTGGAACTTGAAACTCCAGCTTAGGTTTTGAACATGGATTTAACAAAAGGAGACATTTAAGTTTTGTCTGTTGCTGATCTGTATTAAGTGATCATGTTCACTCTTTATCTCTTTTTGTCTCTACAACCTCCAGACAATGTCTGGTTGTCCTAACCTTAGACGGCATCTTGGGCTCCAGTGGCCACAAAACTTGTGTGTCATTCATGCTCCTATTTTAAAAGTAGATTAGTGCTAATCCCTACTATCTGATGTTCTTTCTCAATTTAAATTTAAGAACAACAAATTAGCAACAATAACAATGCTAACTGTAGCAACAGGGAAAACAAAATCAGAGCATATTAGCAGGTGTATTAGCAATTATATAAATAGCAGTAGTCATGATGCTAATTAAATTTAAAACACCAACGTTCATTAATGTATTCATGTATCTTTTAGTTACTGCTTTATCCTCTGTAGGTCTTAAGATTGGGAGCAGTGCAGGACAAATTTGTTTTGGATGGGGTGGCAGTCCACTGCCGGTCAAAATTTTAAGCGCATCATGGTTTAAAAAAATAAAAATAAATAAATATTCATTGAATTAAAAAAATAAGGAAATTAAGGTAGAATACATGAAAAAGTTAAGGAAAATGTCACAAAAACAAGACGAATTATGCAAAAAAAAACTCTAAATCAACACAAAACAAAAAACAACCCAATGCGCAGCCACGCCCCCCTCTGCCAGAGCCTAGTATTAAGTGTACCTCAGGATAATGTTTAATCATATTTCATACTTTTATTTATGATCTATCTTTCTGTAGATTTTTATTCCATTTCTATTTCTACTTGTTCTTCAATTTCATTTCGCTTTCACTTTCACTTTCGACCTTGGACAGCTTTGTTAGTATCTCTGGATGTTTGCAAAACGAATCTTGGTGAGTTGGAGAGTGTCTGTATTTATATTTTATTCACATCTTATGTTATTTTTTCCAATGTTTAATTGTTATTATAATAATTTATAGCATTGGATATGTATTTATTGATATTATATACACATATACATGTACGTATACGTCAGTCGGGGGTGGGGGGTGATCCTACTTCACGGATTTTGATGGTCGCGTGGGGATCTCATTCCCAATTAACCGCGGAAAGTGAGGGAATCCCTGTGTATGCTATAATGTGCTATATTGTTATATATTTGCTATAATTTTAGTGTTGTTGTTGGATGCTACCCGTATTTACACAACCTTACAGGAGTGATCCAACAGCTAAATTATATCCAAATAAGATAATTAGTAGAATTCTAGCAGAAGTTTACTACTTGTGTGACAGAGCAGATCACACATCACATATAAAACAGTAGTCGGCTTCCGGGTGTATGCTCATCTTCTGTGCTGATTTCTTTCCTGATGTCTACATGTTTACAGCAGCCTTTCATTTTTAAATTACCATTGTTCTCGGGCTTGACATTCATGAGCAGTTTATGGTAAGTTGTAGATTGTCATGAGTAAATATACAATATTTTATGCTTGACTATGTGCATAACCTAAGCAGACGTGCCATGTCTTCAGTGCTTCCTGGCACATTCTTCAACACAGTCCTGATAGCCATATTTTTGTGAACGCAATTAAAACTTAATCTCCTGATGCTGAATGATTAAGGAAGCACAAATTTAGTGAGAAAAAATCTTGGTGTAGTAGATGCGTCCTCAACCCACAGAGCCCCAAAATCCTGCAAATCTCAATTGAATATTTCTTAAATTACCATGTATAGCACGCATTGTTTAAGCTGTACCTTCCATGCTACAGTGAAATGATGTGCCTTTGAATTAATAACCTCAATTTGATGAACCTCATTAAGCTGTCCGATGTGTTGACGCCACAACAATTAATCAGTGCAAATATATTGTACTTTGGTTCAGGGTGTAAAATGCCTTGTGTTTTCAATTGTTTAAATGTCAATCAAACCTCGTCTTTAGATTAATTGTTTAATAGAAAACGACCACTCCAGCATGTACAAAAAAAAAACACATACATACTAACAGTGTAATGGTCCAGCCATACAAATTTGAACCAGTGAATAATTCTTAAGAAGTAGAAGAGAATGATATTTGTGAAAGGTCCCCAGCATGAAGTATTAGAAACGCTATTCCTATCAATTAAATCACTTTTTCTTTATAATCTTTGAAGCTAGCAGTCACTGTTAGATAAAACTATTTGCTTACCTCTGTATTAAAAATGAAAATTGACATGTAAACTGGGATGCGCGGTGGCGAAGTGGTTAGTCCTCTTGCGTTATAACTACAAGGTCCTTTACAAAGACCAGAAACATGAACTTTAATCTAATTGAATACAGTGATCCCTCGCTACTTCGTGTTTCAGTATCTGCGGCTTCAGTGCATCGCGGGTTTTTCAAAAACATTCATCAAAAAAAAAAAAAAAAGATAAGTAAATTAAGGAAAAATAGGGAAAAAGTTCAGGAAAACACCTCAAAACAAGGCCAAGTATACAAAAAAACCCAAACAAACAAAAACAAAAAACAACCCAAAACCCCCCAACAAAACTGCTTACATTTTTATGTGAGGTGCGCATCTGCGTGTGCGTGCGTCTGAATGTGTGTGTATTTATATTTCATTTACATCTTATGCATTATTTTTGAATGTTTAATTGGTATTACAGGGATCCCCCACTTTCCGCGGTTAATTGGGACTGAGATCCCTACACGACCATCAAAATCCGTGAAGTAGGATCACCCCCCCCCACTGACGTGTACGTACATGTATATGTGTATATAATATCAATAAATATATATCCAATGCTATAAATGCTTATAATAACAATTAAACATTGAAAAAATAACATAACATGTAAATAAAATATAAATACAGACGCTTTCCAACTTACCAACATTCGTTTTACAAACATCCAGAGATACCAACATGTCCAAGGGTGAAGTGAAAGTGAAATGACATTGAAGAACAAGTAGAAATAGAAATGGAATAAAATCTACAGAAAGATAGATCATAAATATAAGTATGAAATATGATTAAACATTATCCTGAGGTACTCAATACTAGGCTCCGGCAGAGGGGGGCGTGGCTACACAGACACAGATGCAACAATGTATCCAGTTTTGATTGGAGGTTTAGGGTTTTATTCTTATTCTTATTCTTCCTCTTTCCTATTCTTCCTTAATTTCCTTATATTTTAATTCAATGAATATTTATTTATTTATTTATTTTTAAAAAATTGCGATGCACTGAAGTTGCATTAATTAAAGCGCGAAGTAGCGAGGGATCCCTGTATAAGCATTTATAACATTGAACATGTATTTATTGATCTTATATACACATATACATAGGTGGTCTAGTGGTATAGGGCGCTGGATCGCTGATCCAAAGGTTGGGGGTTCGAGTCCCACTCTCCACAGGATTGTCACTGTCCCCCCCAGTGCGGCTAACTGGGTTATCAAAGGCGGGCCATGTCTCTCACTGTCTATGGTGAGAGGCATGTAAAAGAACCATTGCTGACTTTCGTAAAGATTAGGCTGCAAAGCCGTCAGCATGTTTCTGTCCCTTGCTAAAAGGGTTGTGACAGGAAGGGCATCCGACGTAAAAACCTCTGCCAAATCAAATGTGCGAATCAGATGATTCGCTGTGGCGACTCCCGAGTAAAAGGGAAAATGCAGAAAGGAAGACAGATATACACATATACATGTCAGTCCGGGGGGGTGTCGATCCTACTTTGCAGAAATCGGCGGTTGCGGGTGGTGGTGGTGGGGAATCCCTGTATTCCTGTGTTCTGGATTGCCTATCGGTGTACATGGTTGATTTTCCACAGTGGACCTGCAATGGACCGACAAACTTGGTCAACCAAGTGCAATGGACCGACAAATCATGGTGGAACCCACCTTTTGCCCAGAGTCAGCCGGGATTGGGTCCAGCTTTCCTCCAAAACCCAAATGCTATAAAGATTACTGAGAATAAATGAACAAATAGTACGTGAACCCAGAAGACATAGATTATATACAACATGCAGAACTTAGCTCACTATCGAAAATAAACATCTCTACATTATTTGAAATTTTGAATTTTTTCATGTTACATCATTTCCATCATTTTGAAGACCAAGTGTGTGTATAAAATGTCTTCTGTCACTGTATGAGCAGACCCGAGATAGTCTAGACGCTACACTAGCAGGCTTCACAGTGCTTACGGTCTCCAGACTACTGAATTCCATGCCACATGACCTGAGCGCTCCTGTCAGCACTCTCGCCACTGTTTAAAGGCGCTCAAGTTCATTGCCAAGAGCTCAGGATTGTAGCTACGTTCTTGCCAGTACAAGCCGTTGGATTCTCAGCCTCGCCTTTGACATAATTTACAGGTGTATGAACTCGGGCAGTTTTAAATTGACAATTCGGCCTTGTCTACAAGCTCTCTCCTCTTAAGGCTGAATGTTAGGAGAACAGCAACGCCTGCAAGCTGTCAAGGCTTACTTGTAACAGCTGTCCACTCCCTCACCTTTCCCAGATGCCCAGAGCTCACCTCTGATTATACCCATGGCATAGCACATTTGAAAGTTTCCTCATTTGGCCCAGCCACAGAAATATCACAGCAATGTTTTGTGCCAAGGCCTTTCTTTCTTCTGCAGTGCTTGCTGTATTTCTCCATGCTCCCTCTGATGTCTGATCTGCGAAAGATAGCACATTTCATCACCTTGCTCACTGGAATAACACTCCTATGGATCCCAACCATGTGGATATAGGCAGCCTTACACAGGCTGTGCAGTTATGAAGTCTTCATCAACCGATTTTGCTATGTGTTCGATCATGCCCCAGACAGCTATGAAGCCAACTGAGCAATCCTCCTGCTTCAACAAGGCAACTGCAACACAGTTAGACATGCATTGGCATTCCGCACAAAGGCCATAAGAGATCAATTAAATAAAAATGTGCTTAAAGCGGTTTTGCCAAGGTCTCCATCCAGAACGGTGAGGCCTGACGACATTTTATAGTTCCGTCAGCCGAGTCAGCTGAGACAAACTATGATATGGTTGATAGAGTGCCTCTCCATATTAAGCTGGTACTCAGGCAGTGGCGGCACACGTTGGAGAGGTCCAAACACACCTTCATGGTATGATCACAAAAACCTGGAATATATCCACACCACTAAGAGATTAAATTTCAGACAAGCTTGATGGGTGATGTTCTTTTCCAGGATCGATTTCATGGTGTGAAATCGACGAAGCTGTCATAATGCCCTCTCCCATCAGTTCAAACAAGACCACAAACTTCCCCAGTCTGAGCTCATTCTCTCCCGGTTTGAGCTCATTCTCCCAGCTAAGTGCTTTGCAAATGCCATGGAGTGGGACTTGTACAAGGAGATCGCCAACACCCTTCCATACCACATTCTCCAGGAATGCCTGCCAAACATATCATATGAGACACCTCGTCTGTGTTTGCTTCTGATCATCTGCGCCCAGACCGCTCCAGCCTTGGGTCAACCTCAGTGCTGTCAGAACCTCTGAGTTGCTCTCATACAAGTACTGGTGGCCCAAGCTGTAGGGAACAGCATTGAGCTTTTCAAAGATATTCAGAAACCTCAGCCAATGGACATTGTGAGGAGCAAGTGAGCACCAAAAGGTGAATGTGAAGGTGGAAGGAGTCCAATTCCTCTGAACTTCAGGACGCTTCCTCCCTTGGGCATCCCTTGTTTTTACGAAAGCCCAGAACTTCCTGTGTTACTCCACCATGTGCCTCATGCTTTTTCAGTGTGTTGTAGGCTTTCAACACACTACTGTTCCGATGGAAAAGCTTAACATTTTTTCATGTCTGAACCAAAACCACGTGGATATTCAGTGTGTCAACTGCAAAGAAGTGTGTCTTCTTGCCAGTACTTGCCAAGCCACAGTGTTTTAGTATTTACCATTTTATGTGCGGTCGTAATTTACGATCATGAACATTGTCTTTGATATAATTTATACTTGTATGAGCTCTACCAGTTTTTACTTCGCATTGTTTACATTCTAGTTCATCCACATTGCTGCTACTATTTATTTATTTACTTATTTACTTATTCCAGTTCACATGCCTCAGGGTACATATTGGATATCCCAATGTTCAAATCATATTCATTTTCATTCACAGGTATTGAGTTTTTATTTCTATTTCATATTTTTACTGAATGTGTATTGTATAGAATTGCTTGTGTTTATATTCGGCTCTTGACAGCGTTAATTTCAGTTCGTCGTCTCGTTTGGACTTTTTTAATTTGATTGCACCTTTTAAAGCTGAGAGTCTCATCCAAACTTTCATTAAGTGTGAACATAATGACAATAAAGACTCTTGAATCTTGAAGTTTATGACTTAGTCTTGCCTACGTGGAACTGCTTGTTTGATCATGAAGCCCGTGTTTTCCTATCGACTCCGAGTTTGAACTGGGTTACTGGTTCTGATTGCCACATGTCACATCCAAATATATCACATGATATGTACATGGTAAGGTAAGGTAAAGTCCGTTGGGCTTTTTACACTCGAGCCTAGTGGCTCATTGGACCGGTGCTTATCCCCGGATTTTGTAGCATGAAGCGACTAGGAGTACACCTCCTCCTGGATGGGAGGCTATGGTGCACTATAATCGCATAGTGGTGATGGTGCTGGGCTCATGATCAGGAGGTTGTGAGTTCAAATCCCAGTGAGACACCCACTGTGCTAAGACCCCTGGGTAAAAGGTCTTAACCACAAGTGTGTCTCTGTCCACCCAGCAGTATAAATGGGTAGCAGTAAAAATATACTGGGAAGGTAACCTAACATGATATGTACATACCCCTGTTAAAATGACAAGATATTTTGTGATATAAAAACTGAGATAAATGATTAAGGGCAGTGGTGGCCTGGTGGTATAGGGCGCTGGATCCCACGCCACAAGATTATTACTGTCCCCTCAGTGCAGCTAACTGGGTTATCAAAGGCCGGCCATGTCTCTCACTGTCTATGGTGTGAGGTTCATGTAAAAGAACCATTGCTGACTTTCTACAAGAGTATCTGCAAAGCCGTCAGTGTGTGTTTCTGCCCTGCGATGGCCTGGCGAGCTGTTCAAGGTGTACTCTGCCCTCACCCGGAGTCGGCTGGGATGGGTGCCAGCCTCCGCGCGACCCTAATTGAGCGGTTACAGAAAATGAACTGAACTGAACTGAAATGATTTTCACCTTAAAAATGACTTAAATCCTGTACTGAATCCCCCTCCAAATATTTTAGGGGAAAGATTTGCATCCCCAACAGTAACTGTGTAGCTGTGCTCAGAATTAACTAGTCACATCCAAACTTAATTCAGTGTTCAATGGTAATCAACAATCAGTATCCCAAATAAAGTCCAGCTGTGCTAGTAGGATTTTCGCAACCTCATGTTTGTTGAGTCTTACAGCAAAGAGCTCATTTCTGCAAAGAGTTTACAAAACATCAATGAGTCTCACTGTTTAAAGTGTTATTCAGGAAAATGGTAGACGATACAAGACATTCGGTGTGCTATGGAACACAGTAAATAGCAATCATGAACAAACAGAGAATGGTGACATTACCAAGAACTGGACGAGACTCTGGTTCAGGATGCTGGTCCAGGATGCAGCCCAGAGGCCTACAGCGACAGTAAAGAATGTGCAAAAATTTGCCGTAAAAATACTGATTGTGCGCTACACGTGACAATAAGCTTATTTATTGTGTATATATAAATATCTCATTTGTGTTTTCTTACAAAAGAAAGCATTCCGGCTCTGCTCAACTTTGATAAAACTGACATTTTCTTTTCCTTTCGGCTGTTCTCTTTTTCTTCGGGGTCGCCCCAGCGAATCATCGCAAGTTTGATTTGGCATAGGTTTGTACATCGGATACCCTTCCTAACACAACCCTTTCGCAAGGGACAGAAACACGCTGATGGTTATGCGGCTACTCTTGACGAAAGTCAGCAAGGGTTATTTTACATGAAGCTCACACCATAGACAGTGAGAGACATGGCCGGCCTTTGATAATACGCCATACGCACAATAAAGCACTGTGGGGCAGCAGCATGCGTTGGGGCTGAACCTTATTCCGCTGGAACTTGGGCTTTAGACATGCAGGAACGAAGTATGAACAGTTTTATATACCAGATAACTTTGGAACAAAACGTTCAGACCGCTGCTAAAAAAGCTGAAGATGCTAAAAGTTATGTCATGAAAATACTCCGTATACCGTACTTGTTCTGAAATTAAATTAAATTAACATTTAGTATCATAGGACAGTGGTGGTCTGGTGGTACAGTGGTGGTCTGGTGGTAAAGGTGCTGGATCACTGATCCTAAGGTTGGGGATTCAAGTCCCACTCTCAGTGCAGCTAACTGGGTTATCATGGCTGGCCATGCCTCTCACTGTCCATGGTGTGAGGTTCATGTAAAAGAACCATTGCTGACTTTCCACAAGAGTAGCTGCATAGCCGTCAACGTGTTTCTACCCTGCGATGGCTTTGGCAAGCTGTCCAGGGTGTACTCTGCCCTCGCATGGGTGCCAGCCTTCCCACAACCATAATTAGCATTTAGCAGTTACAGAAAATGAATGAATTTAGTATAATAACAAGATAACATTTATTTGTTATGCAGTGATCTCTCGCTGCTTCATGCTTCAGTTTCTGCGGCTACAGTGCATCGCGGGTTTTTCAAAAATATTCATCGAAAAATTTTTAAAAATAAGGAAAATAGGAGAAAGGTTAAGGAAAATGCCACAAAGCAAGGCCAATTATGCATAAAAACAAACAAAAAAACCCCAAACAAAAACAAAAAAAACAAACCCAACAAAACTACTTACATTTTTATTTGAGGCGCGCATCTGTGTGTGCGTGCACACGTCTGTATGTGTGTGTATTTATATTTTATTTACATCTTATGTATTATCTTTGAATGTTTAATTGTTATTGTAAGCATTTATAGTGTTGAATATGTATTTATTGATATTATATACACATATACATGTAAATATATACGTTGAGGGGAGGGGTGTCCTACTTTGCGGAAATCAGTGGTCGTGGGGGGTCTCGGTCCCCATTAACCGTGGAAAGTGAGGGATCCCTGTATTGTGAAATGTAAAAGGTGATAACTCGGAACAAGAAATGAACTGCCTGATCTGCAACACACTGATAGCACATTTAATGTCTTTAAATCTTAAGTGGCCATTTCAGCACACGCCACGCTAACACGCCCATGAAGTTTCCTAAAGGTACTGAACTTGAAGACAGAAATGAAACACCTTGAAAACTCGGGGAAAAAAGCACACAGATGCTCCCAACAATATACGAAGCACACAGAGACTTTGATACTTGCGTCATACCAAGTAGCTGGGAACATTACCCTCGCTATGAAGGCATGTCAGAAGGGAGCGCTCATTAAACAGGGCCTTACCAATGTGATCGAAACCTTAGCTCTATAAAATAAAAAACTAAAAGGTTCAATAAAAGATGTCTGATTGACGTGCCAGACTGGAAAATAGAATAGCTCACATAAGCACTGCTATTGAAACAGAGTTATAATCTGATCCACAAAAAAAAAATGGATACAGGGATCCCTCGCTTTCCACTTTTAATTGGGACCGAGATCCCACCGCGATAACGGAAATCTGCGAAGTAGGATCAACCCCCCACCCAACCCCCTGATTGACCTATACGTACATGTATATGTGTATATAATATCAATAAATACATATTCAATGCTATAAATGTTTATAATAACAATTCCTAATTATAAATAATGCGTAAGATGTAAATAAAATATAAATACACACTCATACAGACGCGCGCACGCGAACGCGCACCTCACATAAATATAGTTTTGATGGGAGATTTTGGCTTGTTTTTTGTTTTGTGTTTGTTTAGGGTTTTTTTTTTTTTTTTTGCATAATTGGCCTTGTTTTTCTGGCATTATCCTTAACCGTTCCCCTTTTCTTCCTTAATTTCCTTATTTTTTATTTCGATGAATATTAAAAAAAAAAAAACGCGATGCACTGAAGCTGCATGAATTGAAGCGTGAAGTAGCGAAGGATCCCTGTCTATCAATGTGGGGTAGGTTGAGTATTGCAGCGTATAAGAAAAGCCACAGTTGACTATACTTGTACAGTTTCAGAAGATTGTGTCATTAAAGAAATACTCCTTGACATCACACTATTAAAGGACTGAACCCGTGGCATCGATGCGAAAGAAACATTGATTGATTGACGACCTTGAGAAAGCCAGTCTGCTAATACAGAAACGAACAGCAATAACCACGGAATGGGGATTGATGTATGATTGGCTGTGTGTAGTATTCATGTGACCTAGTAGGGCTGTGCAAGGCTAATAACACATTTACTGAGGGCTGGCGTTTCTACTGCATCATTCAACAGGAGCAGCTTGTGACTAAAACATTGAATTTAGAGCACGTCGTGAAGCCAATGCTGGAAATCTTCAGTCAGATCTCCATCCATGCTCCTCCTCACACGCAATTCAAGAACCACCACTGACTGCACTTGACCAAGAGCTGCCGGGCCACCTGCCACCACGCTGTACTATGTGATGGCTTTCTAAAGGCAAAAGTACTTTCTTGCTTCTTTGAGCTTTTGGAAGCTGTGAACTAGTTTATTGAGGAGAAGAACAAAGATTATCCTCAGCTTTCAGACCTCAAGTGGTTTATGGATTCGGGCTTTTTGACCAAACTTGCTGTCTCATATGGACAAATTGAACCTTGACCTGCATTGGAAACTAAAAATCATAAAAGGGTGAACCAGCACACTTTCATACTCTGTGCAAAGCGGGTGAACAAGCCTCTGCTTTTAAAATGGAAACAGCATGGTACGCAACGTTGCATGAGAAATTTCAGGGAAGTATTACAGTCTGACTCAAGGACCTACATCAGGAACGGAGACGGATTACATTCCTCTGTGACCTCATTAATGCAGAGACGAACTGCTTAATCCCTCGTCACCTATTAACGATTCGCAGAACTTATTTGCCGTATGAGGCAGTGGAGGCCAGGTGGTTAAAGGTGCTGGATCACTGATCCCCAGGTTGGGGGTTCAAGCCCCACTCTCAATGGGTTGTCACTGCCCCCCCCCACACACACACACACACACACACACACACTCAGTGCAATTAACTGGGTCATCAAAGGCTGGCCATGTCTACTACTGTCTATGGCGAGAGGTTCATGTTAAAAAAACATTGCTGACTTTAATAAAGCGTAACCGCATAGCCGTCAGCATGTTTCTACCCTGCGATGGCCTGGCGAGCTATCCAGGGTGTACTCTGCCCTCGTCCAGAGTCGGCTGAGATGAGCGCCAGCCTTCCTTCAGCCCTAATTAGGATTAAAAAGGTAAAGTCTGTTGGGTTTTTTACACCCGAGTCTAGTGGCTCATCAGGCCGGTACTTATCGTCGGTTTCCGTAGCGTAAAGCGACCCGGGGCCGGTTGTTCAAAACACGGTTATTTTTAACCACTGGTTAAGTAGAGTTAACCGAGCGTTAAATTTAACGCTGCCGTTATCTTGTTGTTCAAAACTCGGTTAACTTTAACCGAGTGTTAACTTGACGTTAGGACCGGTGTTACATTTTTAACAGTGTGGTTCACTTGCAAGATGGCGTTCATGGCTAACGCTGCATTCATGATGCCGCATCAGCGCGGGTGGATTCTTATAAATATTATTAATATTGTAGTTCAACCAAAAACATTCTCAAATATATTTCAAACTACATCTGCAAGTACATGTGCTACATACATTTACAAATTGAGCTAAAGTTATTTATCTATTCCAAGGCACAAACATAAACATACATATTTACAGCACAAAGACATTCTATTTTTTAAATATATTTTATTATTTTTATTTATTATATTTTTTATATATGTTATTAAAATATATTTTATAAAAGTACTGAGCATTAGGCTGCAGATCCAGGCTGGATGGTTTATGATTATTTTATCCATTCATTCTCTGTGCGTCAATGTTTGTGTTCTAACACATGTGCAGGAACCGGAGGCGGGACTAACAAACTGTGCTTTATTCTCACACTCGCACTTTGTTTGATTGACAGTGTTCAGCTATTATTGCTTACTGATAATATTATGTTTGTTGATTGGTCAGCTCGGGCGTGCACATGCGCAGTGCCCGTTACACGTTAATTTTCGGTTTACTTCCTGACTCTAGTCATGCGGAATTTATCTCTGACTTTCTCTTCAATAACAGTCATTAAGTTTATTTATAAGATTGTGAATACACATCATTTGTTGTCTAGCGGAACTCAACTTCTGCTGTGGGGGGAGGGGGGTTGCACGTGCACCCTGTGCACCCCCTCAGCCTACGCCCTTGATCAGCTGCCTTTCGATGTTTCAGCAGCTGATACCGGGTTGGGTAGTACTGTATTCATTGCAGACTTTGTAGATATGCAACACCGCAGGTCGTTGGCGAATCGCGAATTGAGAGTTTCAAACGTACACGCACAAAAAAAAAAAAAAAAAAAAAAATTTAAATTTACGAGCGCATGTATTATTATTGATCGACATTTTTATAATATTAAAAAGTGTACACAGACATCTTACCGCCTCCCCCCTAGCATACGTTTTGTACGCTTAGGAAAATGTTGAAAATGTTGAATGACCCCTTAGTGCTAACCAGTAACGTTAACCACACTGTTAACTTTGACGGCAACGTTAACTAACGACGTGACTAACCATGTTTTGAAAAACGCATATTTAACGGTCGGTTAGTTAACGGCGGGTTAAAAATTTAACCAGCCGTTAGGGGTTAACCGGTGGTTAAAATAACCGTGTTTTGAACAACCGACCCCAGGAGTTCAACTCCGCCTGGACAGGACGCTAGATCATCGCAGGTTCCCGTCCCAGTATATTTTAATGGTACCCATTCATACTGCTGGGTGAACAGAGGCACATTTGTTGTTAAGACCTTGCCCAGGGGTCTTAGCACAGTGAGGGTCTAAATGGGATTCGAACACACAACCTTCCGATCATGAGTGCAGCACCCTAACCACTACGCCATTGGCTCCAATAATTCGGATTAAGCAGTTCAGAAAATGAATGGATGATGAATGCTACGTATGTCAGATTTTTATAAAACGCCGATCTATTGATGTTATCCAGAACATATTGAAAACTTTCTAGTATAGCTAATTTATATATAAAGTCATGTAAAGTATATGGACATATGAAGATGTATATACATGACGTATTCCTGATGACATCATAAGTTTTACTGACTTACAGCTGGCATATTATGTTCATGTTAGTGATGTTTATGGCAGAGGTTCAGCAGCCCAAGGCTCCAGAGTCGCATGTGGTTCTTTCATCCCTCTGCCGTGGTTCCCATGGCTTATATTGCTGCCAGACAAATGACTTAATATGTGGTGCGAAACCACCATTGTAAAATCTCATAGCAGCAGCATATTCACTATCATTAATAAGGGGAAACAAAAATCGGCATTGGCTTTATATTCTAATGTAATTTCATTGTGCTGTCATTCCGTAATTTCCTCATGTGGAATACAGCAGTCAACCGTCAACCTGAATATGAAACACAATTACATTATTTCATGGTCCGATATAAATATATATATTTAAAATATTAGCTCATTTAAATTATTTCTCTCACCTAGTTAATAGGATTCCTACTCCCGCACTTCACTGCACAGAGTCTCCATATCAGGGTTATAAGATGTCACTTTCATTTTCACGCAGGATTTCAAGCTCTCAGCTGTGAGAGATGCGACTCCAAATGCATACTTTTTCATAAATCTATGTGTCGAGAATAGCACTCCATGTATCGAACAAAGAGAGGGGAATTGAAACAGTGAACCTCTCTGCACATTTCAGGCAAACAAGGTCATCTTGCGCTCAAATGCCAAAAACCTCCTCCAGCATCTGCAGGCTGGGCTGGGCTTGATTTTGCCTTTGCTTCCCAGAAAGGTTTTATATGCTCCATGCCCATAGCATACTGTTTCAGCACCATCGATGTGGACAGCCACCGGACTTGGTTGTGCTGCCAGAGATCGCAATACAGGGATCCCTCGCTACTTCGCACTTCAATTCATGCGGCTTCAGTGTATCGCGTTTTTTTTTTTTGTTTTTTTTTTTTAATATTAATCGAATTTTAAAAATAAGGAAATTAAGGAAGAATAGGGGAAACGTTAAGGAAAATGCCACAAAACAAGGCCAATTATGCAAAAAAAAAAAAAAAAAACCCTGAACAAACAAAAACAAAAAACAACCCAAAACCTCCCATCAAAACTACTTACATTTTTATGTGAGGTGCGCATCTGAGTGCGTGCACGTGCCTGGATGTGTGTATTTATATTTTATTTACATCTTATCCATTATTTTTAATGTTTAATTGTTATTATAAGCATTTATAGCATTGAATATGTATTTGTTGATACGTCAGTCGGGGGGGAGGGGCGACTGAGTGGCTGAGGGTTGATGCTACTTCACAGAATTCGGTAGACGCGGGGGAATCTCGCTCCCAATTAACCACGGAAAGTGAGGGATCCCTGTACTTCATTGATAAAGTGCAGGGGCCGCGGAACACAGGGGGAAGGGAGGAGTGGCTGAAGCAAGCCCCTCCCTTTTCTCAAACTAAAGAAATTTTTTAAGTACGTCTTCTGTCTGTCTTCCTTTCGGCTTTTTTCCCTTTTACTCGGGAGTCACCACAGCGAATCATCTGACTCGCACATTTGATTTGGCAGAGGTTTTACGTCGGATGCCCTTCCTGTCACAACCCTTTTTTTAGCAAGGGACAGAAACACGCTGACGACTTTGCAGCTCATCTTTACGAATGTCAGCAATGGTTCTTTTACATGCCTCACACCATAGACAGTGACAGACATGGCCCGCCTTTGATAACCCAGTTAGCTGCACTGGGGGGGACAGTGACAACCTTGTGGAGAGTGGGACTTGAACCCCCAACCTTTGGATCAGTGATCCAGCGCCCTATACCACTAGATCACCACTGCCCTCACTTTTTAAGTACGTCTTCTGCCATCTCAAAAATGCTTAAAATGCATAGTTTGTATAAGTATAATATAATCTACATGAACATTATGTACCTTAAATGCTTATTCACCAAGCTTATAGTAATATAGTGTCTTCCTTTAATGGAATGTACTGGTACTGGTACTCCTTTTTTTTTTTTTTTGTATCCGATTGAGCCGAGTCATGATTGGGTTGGAACGTAGTAAATCAATGAATATGTGCACACAGAATACACCTGACATTTAAAATCTGAACATCGGCCATGCAGAGTCTCCTTGAGAGGATATATGCTCTATTCGTTCACTGACTGCATGGACTCCCAAAATTTTCAGTCCGCCCGCCCACTTTTCAAATCGCTCCACGGGCCCTGAAATGATGACAGGGATGGAGTTGGTTTTCCATTGGTATAGTTCTCCAAAATACCCCCAGTGTCAATCAGGCTGCATTCAGGTTGCCCTCAGTGTATCTGGACAACACATATCCGTGAGTCCTTGCCCCCCACTCTGAAACTCATGAAATCAAAGTATAGATCAGTTCTGACTGGCACAAATGAAGAAAAACTGCACCAAATGGTCACAATGAAATACAATCCAGACTTGCACAGGAATACTGTAAGTAAAAAAAATGCCTACAAAGTCCCACTGAGTCCAAATTCAGCAACAAACTCAGAAAAAAAATTGTTTTTATGTGGTTTTGCCTAAGTCTTGTGTAATAAAATATACCTGGCTGAACTGTGTGTGTGTGTGTGTGTGTGTGTGTGTGTGTGTGTGTGTGTACAGTAACCACCTACTTGTTTGATAGGTTGGACTTGAGTTCTGAATCATCTGCCCTTCACTTCAGAAACAGCTGTGTGTGTGTGTGTGTGTGTGTGTGTGTGTGTGTGTGTGTGTGTGTTTTCCTTTCCACAGCAAGTCGTATCTAAATGATTCCGTCCCTGTGCATCATTTGATTACTTGCGATGACATTGTTCTGGGAAGGTGACTGATAATTTCAATAATCATATTTGTTTTCAGGAACACTGCTGAACTGATGTGCATTAATGGAAGGAGTAGAAGGGTGTAATTGTGTCCTATAGTACTCGTATCTCAAGGAGTACTGGACACTGAATATTCATGGGTAAAGTCTGTATAATAGACACTCATAGTAATATAATTCATTCATTTTCTGTAACCGTTTAATCCTAATTAGGGTTGTGGTGAGGCCGACGCCCATCCCATTCGACTCTGGGCGAGGGCAGAGTACACCCTGGATAGGGGCAGAAACACACTGACGGCTATGCAGCCTACTCTTGTCGGAAGTCAGCAATGGTTCTTTTACATGAACCTCACGCCATAGACAGTGAGAGACATGGACGGCCTTTGATAACCCAGTCAGCTGCACTGGGGGTCATGGTGACGTCACATATCTTTATTTTTTTTTTTTTGCTCTCGTGTTTTAGATTGTCATGGAGAGGATGATGAACCGTAAATAAACCACAGATTTAATATTGATATTAATCCACATATAAAAGTAATTTCCTGTGGAATTTGCGGCATGCTCCCCCTGTGCTTGCGTGCGTTTCCTACATTTTGTCTATTTCAGATTTCCTCGGGTTGTGACTGTGAATGGTTGCATGTGTTTTGGTTCTGCAATGGGTTAGCAAGTTCTTCAGCATGTACTCCACCTTTATCTCGAGTTGGCTACAGTAGGCTCCAGCCTACCTGTGACCATTCTTGGATACAACGATAAATAAATACACATAATGAGCATTGTGTCATGTCATACATACTAAAGTTACCTGATTGGAGAATTTAATTAATAAACACATAATTTTTTTGTTCTGAGCCTATTTTCAATATCGATTTATATGAAAAGACTTCAAAGCTTTTTTTATTGTAAAAATGTGATTTTTATTGCAAAAAGCCTTAACTCTTTTGAGTTTGAAAACAGTGCCGATATATTTCTGATAGTCTTTACATACTTTGTGATTTTTTTTAATTGAAGTTTAAATCATCTTGAACTACACAACTACATATCACAGTTGATTTATTAGTGATAAAATGCATGGTTAATACAGGTATACCTCGGCTTAAGTCGTTTCGAGTTAAGTCGTACTTGATTATACGTCGGTTTTCAAAAAAGTATAGAAAAATTTAAAAAATAAAAATAAAGTTGAATAAATAAATTGTTATGGTCTGTGCCGGCTGGAGGCGCCAACTCTGTTTTCATTCATTGCAAGCGCTGGCGAGGGGCGTGGCTGCTACCTGCAGGCGAGGTCCAGAGAGCGCACCTGTTTCCATTCAACAATCAGCAATCAGCGAGCTATAAATAGGAGCGGCGCGCTTCCCTCCGACGTCAGAAGATTGACCTTCCCAGTGATTCCGTTTCCCTGCTACTGTATCTCTCTGACTCCTGGTATCCTGCTTCGTGCCCGACCAGTTTTCATCGATTAATTATTTCCAGTGATTTAGATTTTCCAAAGTGCAAAATAAAATCGTTGAATCTTCTTACATGGTCTCCTGCGTCTTTGGGTCCGACGCATATGCTCTAGGCGCAACATTATTAACCATATTGAAAATTGCATTCATGAATAAAGTACAGAACTAGGAATGGTTATTTTCTGTTTAGTCTAGACAAGTAAATTTGGCGTAGCCTAGCCTAGGCTAGCATAGAGACAAGCTAATTCAATTTAAGTAGTTTTTCGACTTAAGTCGTTTCTCCTGGAACCACTTAACGACGTAGGGTGAGGTATACCTGTATGTAGTTTATTGTTGGTGTAGAAAATGCAAAGGGTCACGGTTACAACCTTTGCTTGACAGTCTACAGCAGGAGATGAATCCCTCACCCACCCATTTTTCTCTGCACATATCCGAGTGTGAGGGGGAAAAGGTCAAGGAGGGAACCCCAGGCATATCTCTTTCCAGTGACACTATTCAGGTCTTCCTGGAGGATCAGGAGGAATTATATAATCCCTCTACCGAGTTCGGTGAGGCCCAAAGCCTCCTCCAAGGGAGGAGACCAGGAGGCATTCTAATCTGACGCCTGAATCACCTCAGCTGACTTCTTTCAATGTACAGGAGTAGCGGCTGTACCCCAAGCTTTCCCTGGATGCCTGAGCATCTCTAAAGCTAAGCACAAAGTCCGTCTGAAAGAAACTCATTTTAGCTGCTTTTATCACATTCTTTTGGTCACTACCCAAATCTCATTGCCTTCTGGCTCAGCTCCCTCGTTACCAAAATGGACTGGTTCAGCTTCCCTGTGACCCTAATAGGATTAAGTGGCTCTGCAAATGAGTGAGTGACGGAGTATTATGTACTTATTAAATATGGTGTGTTATTTAACATTAATTCAGTGTTATTCTGAATGAACTGTTACGCTGCGGGGAGCCGCTATACCGGCTCATGGCGTTGTATTCGAGAAATGTGGAGCCGTTGTCGTGGCTCTGCTGTACACATATGAGAGATGCAGCGAGCCGTTGTCGTGTCTCTCCATATACAGGGATCCCTCATTTTTCGCGGTTAATGGGGAGTGATAAAAATGTAAGTAGTTTTGTTGGGGGTTTTGGGTTGTTTTTTGTTTGGGTTTTGTTTTTCATAATTGGCCTTGTTTTCTTGCATTTTCTTGAACTTTTCTCCAATTTTTCCATAATTTCTTTATTTTTTATTTTTTGATGAATATTTTTGAAAAACACGCGATGCACTGAAGCCGTAGAAACTGAAGCATGAAGTAGCGAGGGATCACTGTATTACATAACAAACGGCTGTAAATTAATTAGTATCAACCTTATCATATAAATGTTTCCAATGAAAAAGAATATATATATATATATATATATATATATATATGTATGTATATGTATGTATGTATATATATATATATATATATATATATATAGATATAGATAGATAGATAGATACCTAAATACAGGGATCCCTCACTTTCCGTGATTAATGGGGACTGAGACCCCTCCGCGACCACCAAATTTCACGAAGTAGGATCATCCGCAACCCCCGCAACTGACCTATACGTACATGTATATCTGTATATAATACCAATAAATACATATTCAGTGATATAAATATTTATAATACAATTACAAAACATTAAAAAATAATGCATGAGATGTAAATAAAATATAAATACACATACATATACAGAGGCACGCGTGCAGTGCACACACTCAGATGCGCACCTCACAATAATATAACTAGTTTTGATGGGAGGTTTTGGGTTGTTTTTTGTTTTGTTTGTTTAGGGATTTTTTTTCATAACTGGCCTTGTTTTGTTGCATTTTCCTTAACCTTTCCCCCTATTCTTCCTTAATTTCCTTATTTTTTAATTCGATGAATATTTAGAGAAAAAAAAACGCGATGCACTGAAGCCGCATGCATTGAAGCGCGAAGTAGTGAGGGATCCCTGTATATATAAAATGTAACATGCTACATCTGCATAGTGCAACAGTTAAACAGCCAGCCATAACACAATCAAAAATATTAACATTATTTAGGAACAATAAATGAAATATACCTAAACAATCTTATTTTATATGACCACATGTGCCTTTACTTACACCAATAATGGATAATGTTTAGCGTCAGGGCTCGTGTGGATCTGCTGGCTTATGTCACAGCCTCGACAAACTCTAGCTCTCTGCCTCACTACACTTTCCATGATGCACCTCACTGATCGGTATCACCTGACGTCTGACTCACACATCACACGAGTCCCAGTACACCTGTCAGCAGTCTTATCTGACCACCTAACACAGTACACAAGGACTCTCAGTACACACACCCATTTCGAAATACTGCCTTTCTATATACTGGCAGTGTGTATCAAGCCCTTTGTTTACTGTGTCTGCTTTAAATGTATGATCTCTGCTTCCTTGTTTATGATTCTCTACTTCATCTCTGATACTGATCTTCTGTGTAAGACCCTTGCTTGCCTTACATTATTTGTCCCTGACTTGTCTCGTGCTGTTGAACCACATATTGCACCCACTGTCATTTCTGCTGCAAAATAGCATGCCAGAAAATTTTGCCACTTCCATGGATGCAGCAGATTCATTAGCCTGCACACAAGCCCTCACCTCACAAGGGAGAAACTGTAGGCGCGCACCATCAGCGCCTACAAGCAATCAAGGACCACCTGCAGTAGCTTAATTCCGGAACAGTGGCTCACACAGCACAACCTGCAATCCAGGCCACACCTTCCAGCAAGCACATCCCACCTGTGGCTCAGCCAGAGAACTATGACGGTAACGCTGCCACATGCCATGATATTTTGCTTCAATGCTCTGCGTATTTTTCTGCATTGCCGCTGCCTTTGATTCGCAGACGCTATCAAATTTTGCTGTTTTTCTCACTGGCAATGCGCTGTGTGAAAACAAAAGACAGGTTTGACAGTATGTGTGACATGTTATTCTTTAGATTTCGCCACGTCTTTGATTATGCCCCAAAAGTGCCAGCATCCTTCATGTGCCTCCTCCAGCGCTGTGTTTTCCGAAGCCCCTGAACCCATGACATTGGGCCACACTCCTGTCATGTTTGCTGAAAGGGATAGGTGTCAATAAGACGACCAGTTTGTCTAATATGCTGAGCTCGATCTTTGCACTTGTGAGTTCCAAGAATGGCAGGCGTGTGAACAGAGAAGAGAAATGCCAACGCATACTCCCAACACCTCGGCGAGTCGGATTCTTCTAATTTTTTCATGAGCAGTATTGATCCCAGGCTTTTTAAAAGTTTCAGAGGAATCTCATTCAATTTTACTTGTTCAGAGCTTCAGCCAACGTTTTCCACAAGGGCACTCCAAATAAGCTCTAATTCCCCTTGATCTTCCTCAAAACTAAACCATGGAAGCTCTACTGGTGAGGAAATGGTTGCACACATCATGACTAAAACATCATTTGCAAGTGCTTTACATTCAGAGACTGTCGAGTGTTTGTGACCACTTAACATAATCACTGCTTGATTCTGGGAATGCCCTTTATGGTGGTTCACCATCTGACCATATCATGGCCAGACTATGTCATCACACTGGACATGACCACCACACCGAAATTAGAAAAACGCAAAGAAAACCTTATCTACTACTCCCATCCTCAAACACAGGAAGAGTGTTACAGTTGGACACTGGGGTCAGTGCCAACTTGTCCAAACAAGATGATGTCCAGAAGCTACACACCATCACTTATTCCTTTTGTCAACAACTGCTAAAAAAAAAGAATAAGTAAGATGTGGGAGATGGGAAGCTGTTGGCTATTAAACTGCCATTAGAGGAATGGTGGCACTGGCTGGGTCCTGAACATTAGTTCATTGTGTATCCATACCATTAGAAACTAGAATATCTCCGCACTGCCAGGAGAATGAACAAAGTTGCTGGTCCATTTTCTTCTCCAGATTTCATGCCCTCTAAATTTAATGAGACCATCAGAGTGTCAGAAACAAGAAAAAAAAGAACCACTGTTCTCGTGGGTGTAGGAATGTTCCTAGATTGCACCCTCTAAGTTTTGAACAAATCTTAGGAACCATTGTTAAGATGCAGGCCGTCATAATTTTAGCACCAGCAAATTTGATCTGGAGCACCATAGTGTCATTACAACAAAGAGTCTTGGGTTGCATGTTGATACCGTTTTCTTTGGCCAAGGTTTGCAAACTTTGTGATTTTGTTAAAATGTGTTTTGTTAATACAGTGATCCCTCGTTACGTCGTGCTTCAGTTTCTGCGGCTTCAGTGCATCGCGGGTTTTTCAAAAATATTCATCGAAAGATAAAAAAATAAGGAAAAAGTTAAGAAAAATGCCACAAAACAAGGCCAATTATGCAAAAAAAAAAAAAAAAAAAAGAAAGAAAAAAAAACCCAAACAAAACTACTTACATTTTTATGTGAGGTGCACACCTGAGTGTGCGCGCGTGTCTGTATGCGTGTGTATTTATATTTTATTTATATCTTTTGCATTATTTATGAATGTTTAATTGTTACTATAAGTATTTATAGTGTTCGTATATAGGTCGTATAGTATAGTATAGGTCGCAGGGGGATCTCGGTCCCCATTAACCGCGGAAAGTGAGGGATCCCTGTATTTAGAAATTTTAGCTTTTAATAACTTATTGTCATATCACTTTTAATTTATTAACTTAACTTATTGTCAAATCACTTATAATATTTTACATGTAGCCCCCCCATTCGGTTTGTGTCATGCTTTTTCCTGTAGTGCAATATCACCTCTTTGGTTTCAGAAGTGTTCAAAACCAGGTCACTACATTGACAGTCTCTGTATCTCAGCCCTGCATGCAGCTTTATCTATACCTGAGATTAACCCGATAATAGTTGGGTCACCAGTGAATTTTGTGGTAAAGGATATTGCTGAGGGGTCAGGTGTACAATTGCAGGTATATAGCGTGTAAAGAAAATGGCTCAGCATGCAGCCATGAGGAGCGCCAACATTCAGTGTGATCAAAAATTATGTATGAATGTCCAAGTGTACCAGTAAAAATGTCTACAATGATGGTATTTAAGACACGGTTAAGGTCAATAAAAGTAACAACCCATAGCGCTGCTGATATTTTAGGCTGCTCAAACCAGTGTGAATCTTCAATTGACGCTCTGTAGGCAAACTGACAGGAAAGAATAGACAGAAAGAGAATGGCTTTAATGTGAATTGGACCAGATTTTCAAAGCACTTTATGATAATAAGTATAAGGGCAACCGGCACCAGCATGTGGTTGTTTAGAGCCATTGATGTTTTCCTTTTGGGAACTAGGATAATAGTGGCTGATTTTAAGCAAAGTTGGATAATTGGAAATGGCTTGTGACAGGGAGATGTTAAAGATCTTGATGAAGACTCCAGTAAGCTGATGACCACAGGTCTGCCACTCTTTGCCTGGTACTCTATCAGGTCCTGAAACCATTGTTGGGTTGACTGACCTCAGTACTTGCCTCACGTCATGTTCCCACATTGTGTGGGAGTTGGAGGCAGGGATGCTGAGGCAAGTTTATTCACTTGAAAATGAGCAAATATAATTCAACTCGTTAGCCTGAAAGGCTTCAGTGTACACACTACAGTTGTATTGTATCTACTGCCACATTGTCCATGGGTCATTTAATGACAAGTAATAATCAGCAGCCCCATTGTCTCCTTAATACCCGTATTTTGGTCAGCTCTGGTATAACTGTACCGTGCTCTGTCCTTGAATTTTCAGGTGGCGTTGTAGATTTAAGTTGTCTCGCAATCTTGCTTGTTCTTCAAGGTTTCTGATTAGGAAATGTTCAGATAAATATCCCTTTTTTCAGGTGTAACATCAGTGCAGTACCCGATAATAAAGTACAATTTTTGTGTAGGGGCAGTGGTGGCCTAGTGGTACAAGTGCTGGATCACTGATCCTAAGGTTGATGGTTCAAACCCGACTCACCACAGGTTGTCACTGTCCTCCCCAGTGCAGTTAACTGGGTTATCAAAGGCCGGCCATATCTCTGATTGTCTATGCTGTGAGGCATGTAAAAGAACCATTCCTGACTTTCGACAAGAGTAGGCTGCAAAGCCGTCAGTGTGTTTCTGCCTTGTGATGACCTGTGTGTCGGGTTTTGCCCTGCTACTGGTAACATGTAAGCCAGCACAACCTGTTGCATGGTCGAGTGGTCGGCGACCAAGCCGGCTCCCCCACTTCCAAATTTGGTGAGTAGGGTGGCTAGCAACCCAGTAGGAATAAAACAAGACCTATCAAAGTGCGGATGAACTCTTTAGAGTCAACGGCCAGCTAGCTGGAGATGGTGTCTCAATAAAAATACGCTGCAGAAAGAACTTTGGGCCTCTACTGCGGATTTTTTGCTCTTCGTATAGAGCCATGAAAAGATGCTGTTATGGTTGCTTCCTATGCCAGAGTTCTGGCACGGCACCAGATTGATTGATTGAGTGATGGCCTGGCAAGCTGTCCAGGGTGTACTCTGTCTTCACCCGGAGTCGGCTGGGATGGGCGCCAGCCTCCTTGTGACCCTAATTAGGATTAAGCAGTTCCAGAAAATGAACTGAACTGAATTTTTGTGAAAGTTCCTTCATCAAATAAGCTCTAGTATGTGTTCTCTAAACAGGTCTGCAGTTGTGTAAGTGCACCCTTAGACCAAATTCTAATAGTTTTAGTACTTGGCTTAATAGACCTAATGAGTAAATAGGAGACAGAAGTAGACAGAAATGGGCAGAATGGTGTTGATGAGCTGGTTAAGCTAGCTTTCTCTTACGATTGTCACATGACCATTCCAAACAAAATGGCTGGAAGCGATGAGCAGCTTCAGTTCAACAACAGTGAGTCGTCAACTTACGACCTATGCGAGTTACGTCTGATCGACTTTACGACTGCAAAACTGGTGAAGCATGATTCATGGCAGTGCGAGTGTTGCGTACGACAGTTGTTTGCGCTGCCAGCAGCGCCAGCATCTTAAAAGGCCAAGCAGCAGATGATGCAGCTTCACTTTCTAACTGCTCAGAGCAAATCTATTTATCTATTTTTAATGCCACATCACTGTGGCACAAAGCTGAGAGCCAATCCTTTCTGTGTGGGCGGGTCCGATACCTTGAAACTCTAATTTTATTGGACTCACACGCTGCAGTGTTTATGTGACAGAAAGCGCGTCCCGAGTTTTGGCAATCAGCTGCTCTGCGGGTTGAAGTTTTTCCATGTCTGTCCTTTTGTGTTTGCTTGCCAGCCGTGCTTGGCTTCGTGGAAATGAGCCGATCAAAACGAGGGAAATTTATCTCTTTACTCAAACAACACGCGCAGTCTGTGGCTGTTGTTATAATCCAATAAAATTAGAGTTTGAAGCTATCGGACCCGCCCACACAGTGGAGTACAGAAAGGATTGGCTCTCCGCTGCGTGTCACAGTGACGTGGAATTGAAAATAAATGTATAGATTTAAATGCACGAGATTTTTTCATCTGTTTTTGTTTGGCGTGAGTGTATTTGGATGGAAAGTCGACATACGACCAGATCGATTTACGACCGGTCTGCCGGAACCAAAAGCGGTCGAAAGTCGACGACTGTCTGTATCTGATTTGTGACTGAACTGGCATTGTCTAGAAAGATGCTTGGTAGTGGTGTATTGTCTGGATGCGTCCTCAGCCAAGCCGGTGTGCCTGATTGGTCATACTAAGTCTGCCTTCTAGTCTTCCTACTTCTGCACCAACTGCATGGGTAGCAAACATGTGGCAACTACACTGTTTTAGAGATTTCATTCAGCATACAGAAAGCTCTCTGAGATTCACTTGTGATGACGAGGCTGCATCAGAGGCTGATGTCAGTTAACTCCTGTCGTCTATATACTTATTCAATACTCAGTACACACTGACAGTAAACACTGAAGCAATACTTGGCAATGGGTTTTAGTAGCATTTTATGCAGGAGAGACCACGCTAATTTAGGTTACTTCTCATGAAGCTATCTGGCATGTTAAGGATATTTGGATCATTATCTAAAAACCTAGAAGTTTGGGTCTGTGGTACATTGGTATTTTCTTGACCAAAAACCAATAAACCAGAGTAATTACTTCTGAAGAAACACATTAGCCTTTACATATGTGCGGAATAATGAAAGGCATAAGCGATGGGGTTTGGCAGGATGGAAGCATATTGCATGATGCACATCTAAAACTTAGCTAAACAAAACTATCTGCTATTTGCATAAGTCAAGAAAACATATTGGTGCTTAAGAGATATAATAACATTGATAATTTATAATTGTCATACTAATTGAGCCTGGGGTGAGAAAATTGTTTGTGTATACTACAAGGAAACGAGAGCAGAAATGTACAGAGCAATGTGATATTATGGGGATTTCTTTTGCACTTTATTTTAAATCATGGTAGAAGCATGCACACTGGCACATGCACACTTGCCTGCTGGTGCTGGTAGGCCTCTAGGCTCTCGGGAGCTGCGCTCTGGCTGGTATCCTGGCTGGTGATACTCTCCAGTGCGCAGAGTTTGGGTAGGAAATATGGAGGACAGACTTTACCCAAGCAGCAAGTCCCCCCTCTTGGCGCCACCGGAAGGATCCAATGGAAGGGCAGAAGCTGATACAACTGGGTTCCATTGCTGCTGTAGGAGTTGCCAGAACGTTGCTGCGAACAAACTGCCTCAGGGGACTCCGACTCCCAATTAGAAACACACTGATGGCTATGCAGCTACTCTTGAAAGTTAGCAATGGTTCTTTTACATGAACCTCACGCCATAGACAGTGAGAGACATGGCCAGTCTTTCAGTACCCAGTTAGCTGCACTGGGGGGACAGTGGCAACTTGTTGAGAGTGGGGCTTGAACCCTCAACCTTAGGATCAGAAATCCAGCCGACATTACCACCAGGCTACCGCTGCCCCCTACTCCTGCATAAGAGCTATGTAATGGCATCTTCATTCTACATACTACATGGAAACACAAGGAAAACAACCATAAACAAGATTTTCGTGACTTTCCTTTTTAAAGCTGGTAATCCTGAAGTTTGGCACGGTCTTGTATTGGTTAGCACGTCAAATCACAGCAAGAAGGTCTTGGCTTTGAGTCTCGGATTCGGTTTCTGTGTTGATTTTGCATGTTATCTCCTTGCCTGTGTGGATTTCGTGTGAGTACTTTCCTCCCATACTCCAAAGACATACACATTAAGCCAATTGGCTGTTCCAAATTGTTCCTAGGTGTGAGTGTGAATGATTTTGTGGGTGTGTTTGCCCTGTGATGGACTGGAGCTGTTTAGAGTGTATCCCGAAGTCGACTGAGCTAGGCTAATAAGATATAATATTACCTTCGGTAATGTTCCTTCTGCATATGATACCTTCTGAGGGTGGGTTGTATATGGATTGTCAATATTTGTATGTTGGGTAATGGTTTACAGGAACCCATCGGGGATTCCTTGTAATGGAGGGTCTTAAAACAGGATGGCTGTGTAGCATAAATAATGGAGGTTAATGGAGATCAAAAAAGCTGATTAGACAGACCCATGAGTGGAGCAACTAATAGTAACTTCATACACACCACAAACCGCAGTGTGTTCTTTCCCCACCACTGCATTCTCCCTAACGTCCTATTTTAATAAACATGTTATATTAAAGGGCATCGTGTCCTATTGTTTGATACTGCTGTAAGATATACTGAGAGTCAAAGCTTAAAGTGCAAGAATGTAGAACCATTTTGGTTATAAACAACGTAAACAAAACCTCCATATACAATACCAGCGCGGTGTGAAGTGGCACATCTGGTGACAGCTAAAAAATAATACATGAAAGAGAAATACAGTCATACCTCACCTTACGAAAGACCTAACTAACGAATAATCCAAGTTACGAAACGCCTTTACGTAAAATTTTCGTCTCTGAATACGAAAGAAAATTCAAGTTACGAAAATTAAATGCGAAAAAAAAATCATAAAACAGAAAAATGTAAAAAAATAAAAATAAAAAATAAGATAAAAAGTTTCATTTTAATTTAATGTTAAGTTCTTTTGAATTCATAATTTTTTATTTTTAAAGTTAAATTTATTAATTTTAGTGGAATTAAATTGTGTGAAATGTATTAATTTTAGTGGAATTAAGTTGTGTGTTTACGTGCGTGTGCATGTACGTTTTCTCTCAGCTGCCAAACGTTTGCCTCCTCATCCCTCTCGCACCACGAACTTCACTTCGCTACGCACTCGCCCTTACGTATCTTGGGCAGAGTTGCCCAACCCCAATGGTAAATGATTTGCATGTCTGATTCATTTTAATGGTTTAATAAATAATTTTCTTTTACTTTTAACACATATGTCAGACAAAATTGGGGTACTTTTATCATTTTTAAAGGGTTTACGGGGTAGTATTGGGGGCCTTGGAACGAATTAGGCCTTTTACATGTAAAATGCGACTCTACTTACGAAAAAATCTTGTTACGAAACCACTTCTGGAACGAATTAATTCCTTAAGGTGAGGTATGACTGTACCTCAATTAACTAACTCTGTAAGGTTTAAAATCTACAAAATACAGAACGGAAGGTGATCACAGAGCTACAGTATACACATTTTGGAGTATACATCCGTCATTTCCAGCCAAGATGCTGAGTTTCCCCGCAAGAAGACAGAAAGGCGAAATAGTACCATGAATAAGAAAGAGAAGGAAAAGAAATTGCAGGCACATTGCATCAGTGTTTGATACAACAGAATTCCACATGCTGTTGCTGCTGATTATTCCTTCCTTTTTAATGAAACTTTAAAAAGATGTATTGCTTGCTTTGCTCTTTGACAAAAGCCCTTACTGGCAATATAAATTAAGCCTGGTCACACCTTTCATTATTTGGTGGAAATTATGTCAGTGGAAATATTTTGTGAATATGACTTCGGGCTCTCTAGCAAGGGATTTACTTGTTACTCTCTCTCTCTCTCTCTCTCTCTCTCTCTCTCTCTCTCTCTCTCTCTCTCTCTCGCTCTCTCTCGCTCTGTACGCTATGGTGGAAAAGTAATTTTAAGAAATTCAAACAAATTTCGAAATAACTCTTTTTTCATTTGGTTCACCAGTTCGCTCCCACTTCCTAAAGGCATACTACTGGATGGATTTGTAATGCTAAATTACCCCTGGGTGTAAGTGTGTGTGCACATGATGGTTTGGAAATGGACCGGTGTACCACTCTGTATAGTAGCTCCAATTTTCCCACTTTGTGCTCAGGCTGATGGGCTGAATGTCATGAAATGTCATTTGTCATGAAAGATTCTGAGGCTGTTCTCACACGGAGAAGCATTTATATCACATTCTGATTGTGGACTCCAAGTGAACCAGATCTGAGATCTTCTTTCCAGAATTTTCACGATGTCTTAATTTAGTGTCAAAAATAACAAGCAGAAATTATCACTAGGTTTTGATTAGGTGGAGACTTAGTTGAAACGTCTTTGCAATACCTGGGTATCTAATGAGAAACATGGGGGAGGGGGAATTGGCGGCAGACAGGAGACGGGGTGACAGGGGATTGCATAATTTTCCTTTATAGATAAATCTCGTCATTTGTTTGAAAGCTGACAATGTTTTTAGTCGTATTTATGTAGAAATGTACTTACTCTGTTACTAATTTGCCAGACCACTTACTCCTACTAGGGTTGGCCACTTTCTCCCTACTGGGAGCTTTAGTGCCATTTCAGGCAACACTGGGTGAAGGTGCTGGTAGATCATCGCAGGGCTAACACACAACCATTCATGCTCACAGCTAGGGACAATTTATATGGCTTTGGACTGTGGAAAGAGACTGGATTATCCAGAGGGATCCCACACAAGTGCAGAGAGAACGTCCAGGCTTCACACAGAAACGCCCGAACCTGAGACCTGAACCCAGGACCTTCTTGCCGACCTATGCAGAAATGTAGAATACAGTCGGCCCTCTTCTTATGAGATTAATCTGTTCCAGCGCCTTTTTCGAAATCTGGATTTTTTATTTTTTTTTTGTAAATAGAGGCGCATTTTACATGTAAAACGCGTGATTCGTTCCAAGGCTCCCAAGACTACCCTTTAAAAATTATAAAAGCATAGCTTTTAAGGTACTTACTTCGTGTTGACCATGTCTTTTTAGCAGAGTTATAATCTTACAATGACCATGGCACCGGGAATCACTTTCACCTGTGTGTGTGTGTGTGTGTGTGTGTGTGTGTGTGTGTGTGTGTGTGTGTGCGTGCGTGTTTGTGTGTGTCTGTGTGCGCGCGCGCGTGCGCACGTGTGTGTGTGTGTGTGCGCGTGCGTGTTTGTGTGTCTGTGTGTGCGCGCACGCGTGCGCGCGCGCGTGTGTGTGTGTGTGTGTGTGTGTGTGCACGTGTGTGTGTGTGTGTGTGTGTGTGTGTGTGTGTGTGTGCGCATGTGTGTGTGTGTGTGTGTGTGTGTGTGTGTGTGTGTGTGTGTGTGTGTGTGTTGACCATGTCTTCTTCGCAGAGTTATAATCTTACAAATGTTTATGCAAGGCTAAAAGCCTGAGCCATAAAATACAATTGGAATGACACACAAACATGAACAAAGTTCACACAAACATGAACAAAGTTGGAATGACAGCGTCATCCCTCCTAGCCAATGGGAGGCCAGCGGGGCGGGATGTTGAGGTGCAGACATTGCTTTACCTTACTCTCTTTCACACACAGTATGGATCAAAGTGCATCCAATATTACAGCTCACGGTTTTTTCTTCCACCTACTGTTTGAATGTTTGAATGGCGCGTTAGGCGCTTTTCGTAAGAAGAACTTGTTTCGTATACAAAGGACAAAAATTTAGGAAAATGTTTTTCGTACGCTGGATTTTTCGTATTCAGGGGTTTTCATAAGAAGAGGGCCGACTGTATTCGAAAACATGGACAGACTTTCAAGTGCCACTCTATGAATTCAAGGTCCTGAAGTAGTTTATGGAGTGTTTTTTTTTTTATTTGAGGCAGATGTGTGTGATTAGGATATGAGTGAGCTGGAGCAAGAGAAAGTTTGCAGACATTTTTTTCTCCGTCACAACCAGATGTTGTGTGACGTCTTCAGAAATGGAGACTGTGGTTGTTTCCAGTAACATCTGACATGCTTTAGAGAAGTAAAACAGAGTTTTATGACACAGTGAGCAATTGTGGATCTCAAAGGTTTAACTATCCAGAAAAAAAATCACTCACTTGTCAAACAACATCAGTACAGGGTCAAAATGATGTCATCCATTCATGTTAACTGACCATCCACTCAACATCAAATGTGTGAAGTTGTACTGACCTCAATGGCAGAAGTGACAAAGTGACATTTGCCAGTGACATTAAATAAATGTCAGAATGCAGTTTTGAGATGAAGCTGGACAGAATAATGCCACAATGCTCCCTGCATTCCTCCATTTTGCATTTAAGCATCTCTGCTGTGCCTGTGCCACACAGCTTGAGATGGAGATTGACACAGGCACAGGATGAGGACTGTGTTAGGAATTGGCAACCAAAATCAAAATAGTAACAGAAACATGAACCAGGAACACTGGAGTCAGAAAAGCAAACGTATGAGGACTGGAAATCGCTATTACCCGAGAACCCAACACAAATCAGGTAACTGAAACAAGGCCATCTGTGATCAGCATTACACGGCGTAACATTCCACATTCCAGATTTGCAGATACATAAAGAGGGCTTATATTCACTTCCTTATTACATCAGCTAATGCAGTCCATATGTACAGTATGCACCATGGCAAATGCAGTTTGTCAGCGAATCATAAAGTATCTGTGACTCGCCAGGCCCGGCAATGGTCTTGCGAATTGTATAGGGTATACCCTGCCTTCGTTGGTGCCAGCGGAAATGAACAGATGATAAGCATTCCTTTCACAACAAATCATGGTGGATTCTTCTAGCATGAAATTATGGTGGTCGTGGATCAAGCTCAATGCTGCCTCATGTTCATTTCTTAAGAATTCCTAGATTGGTTTCAAGATTGGATCAATGGATTTTTTTGGTTGTTGTTGTTACAAATCCAAGTATCAGGTTGAACGCAACCATGACCTGATTAGAGTTGAAGGTGAAAGGTCAAGGTCATTGGAGTTTCATGTTCTTCCTTTGCTTGTAAATGCTTTGTATACCGCACATAATTGCCAAGCAGTAGTTCAGTAGTTTATTCATTTAACCTTTTTTAACATAATTTCTACAATGTTACAGTTGTTTTTGATAGACTTTGCTTTTAAATTTCACCATTAATTTTGTTATATATAAAAAAAAAAGTTGCTGTAGCATTTAACAAGTTTACTTTTGCCATAAAAATGGTTTCATTAGAACACATACTTAACTTTTCCTAACTTTACAGTAAAATTATGGCATTGGTCTCATTGGCATGAATCTCATGAGTGCATGATGGAGATGCCACTTTGGGAGGTTATTCTGAATCTTGCAAAAATACTTTCTACAGCTTTGTACTTTGGTGGCAACATTTTGACAATGGATTGTTATTTTTTTGCCCAACATACCGTATTCGACGTAATAAGCGCACTGCTCCAATAAGCGCTTTTTTTGTTTAATCTTATGTCTAATAACCGCCCATGTGTACTGGAAGCAAAATGGTAAAATGAGGCGTTCCCTGCTTGTAAAAGTGAGTTTGCATGATATTTCAAGACCCCCTGCCTCTAGGCATTATATGTCTATAATGTTCATCAGTAACGATACATTTGATTGTTCCGCCGTGCTTTAAAAACATTAAAATATTTTGCTGTGTTCTCTTGGTAAATAGCCAACAAGATGAACCATTTAGAAACTGTTACAACAAAACTATGGGATGCTCTGAATGAATGGAGCGATGAGCCAGATATGGACCGGTCAGAAAGTGATGACGAGTATTTGTCACCCGATTCTCCTGCTCACTAACTTCATAAATTTAAGGACATTCCTGGACATGTGCTTTTGTTTATGTTCGTGTTGATTGGTTCAATGTGCCATGTGCTAAAGTTGACATTTACGTTGATTGGCTTGATTTTACTTCCTGGAAAATGTTTAAAGGAACAGCACCTTGAAGAAAAAGTAAGGGGTCTTTTCTTTATTATTATGCTGTCTTCTGTTTATTTTCAGATTTCATGTAAGTAATTTGGTTGATACCACAAAATGAATAACACTAATACCAGTAAAACTCTTTAATTGTTCTGTTATTATTCATGTTTTCCACCTCGATGGTAATAAGCACTTACCGTTCCACTCCACTGGTAACATTTTAATAAGCGCCCACCCACTCCAATTTTTAAAGCACCTTTGGCTCTTCTCACGTCATATACAGTAATTTCAGCATCACATGTGGACATTGTTACAGAATCATTGTCTAATGTTAATTTTAAGATGTGCCATTGATGGGAACATGATGTTTGCCATTGACATCAATATGATATTGGCTGTTGACATCAATGCAATTTTGTATTTAAGACGTTGGGTGGCTGACCAGTTGATGTCGAATTCCGCTATCATTTTATCAGAGCACTGATATTATTTACCCGTAAGGCAGTGGGTATCAGAAAGAATCCTCAATCATAAAAAATATTCATATTCTGTCCAATGCCAACGCTATATCGCATGTAAACATTAAATCACCCCTTCACCACAGACATCACAGATGGTTTATTGATGTTGTTGTCGGGCACATTTATAGATGGTTTATTAATCCCGATCAATTAATGCTCACATAAGTGACATCCATAGATCCATTGATCAGTCTTTTTATGATGTTTTTGGGTATTGATCGTACATTGTTGTCAATATGACATTGTATCCACTGGCCATATAAACTTTAAAATCAGTTACAACCCCCTCATTAAAAAAAAAAAACAAAAACAAAAAAACAGCCACATTAAATAATAATAAATATACAAAAATTAGACATGAGCCCTTAATATATCTCCATAAACTAACCTTAGATTTATTAATTTTACCTGTTATATTTGTCTGAATAGTTAACAAATAGAATTCCAAGCATGATTTTAAAAGAATGCGCACAGATCTTTTGTGATTGTTATGATCATTTTTATTTTTTAATAGAATTGACTGTTTAGCAATCTATTAGTTTAAAGTAGTAAATTATGAACAAAGTCGTGCATGAAGTTTCACACACTGTAATATTTTCATAAAGTGCATTTATCCTTAATCATGGAACATGATCTCCATGGCATTGTTGCTCCGCTTGGTCCGGTCGAGGCTCAGCAACATTAATGCGCCAATAAAACGAAGCAGCTGATGATCTGAATGTACTGAATGAGCAAGTGATCACATCAATGCACTTTTTCTTCCTTGAAGTCACGGATATAAATGGGCACTTAAATTATGTGCAAGTGGTTCAGGGAGCATGAGGAATCATTTTCACATATGTATTGGCACCCCAGAATCCTGATCTGAACCTGATTGAAAGTTTTCAGGATTTGCTGGTAAAGACTGTATGGAGTGGTTCAGTTTTTCCTTCATAGGTTCAGACGTCAGTGAGAAATGAACTCAACAATGGATGGGGAAAAAAGTGTTTTTTAAAAAACAGCATGAAGATTATGTGCTGCGCACAAGGCTAAAGATGAAACAACAACATATTCATCATCATCATCATCATCATCATCATCATCATCATCTTCTTCCGCTTAGTCCAGGGTCGGGTCGCGGGGGCAGCAACCTTAGCAAAGAGGTCCAGACATCCCTCTCCCGAGCTACTTCCTCCAACTCTCCCGGGGGGACACCGAGGCGGTCCCAGACAAGCCGAGAGACATAGTCCCTCCAGCGTGTTCTAGGTCGACCCCGGGGTCTCTTCCCGGTTGGACATGCCCGAAACACCACACCAGGGAGGCGTCCGGGGGGCATTCTGACCAGATGCCCGAGCCACCTCAACTGGCCCCTCTCAATGCGGAGGAGCAGCGGATCTACTCCGAGCTCTCCCCGGATGGCGGAGCTTCTCACCCTATCTCTAAGGGAGAACCCCGCCACCCGGCGAAGAAAGCTCATTTCAGCCGCTTGTATCCGTGATCTTGTTCTTTCGGTCACTACCCAAAGCTCGTGACCATAGGTGAGGGTTGGAACGTAGATCGACTGGTAAATTGAGAGCTTCGCCTTGCGGCTCAGCTCCTTTTTCACCACAACAGACCGGTACAGGCACCGCTTAACAGCAGAGGCTGCAGCAATCCGTCTGTCGATCTCTCGCTCCATCCTTCCCTCACTCGTAAACAAGACCCCAAGATACTTAAGCTCCTCCACTTGGGGCAGGACCTCATTCCCGACCCGGAGGGTGCATTCCACCATTGTCCGACTGAGAACCATGGCCTCGGACTTGGAGGTACTGATCTTCATCCCGGCTGCTTCGCACTCAGCTGCGAATCGCTCCAATGAGAGCTGGAGGGCCCGACTTGATGAAGCCAAAAGGACAACATCATCCGCAAAAAGCAGAGACGATATCCGATGGCCACCAAACCAGAACCCCTCATCGCCTCGACTGCGCCTAGAAATTCTGTCCATAAAAATTATGAACAGAATCGGTGACAAAGGACAGCCTTGGCGGACTCCAACTCCCACTGGAAACGAATCCGACCTGCTGTTACCAATACGGACCAAACTCCGGTGTTACAGTGTCCGAATAGCTCGTAGCAACGGATCCGGAACGCCGTATTCTCGGAGCACGCCCCACAAGATCTTTCGAGGGACACGGTCGAAAGCCTTCTCCAAATCCACAAAGCACATGTGGACAGATTGGGCAAACTCCCATGCCCCCTCCAGAATCCTGTGGAGCGTATAGAGTTGGTCAAGAGTGCTGCGGCCAGGACGAAAACCACATTGATCCTCCTGAATCCGAGGTTCGACTATCGGCCGGATCCTCCTCTCTAGTACCCACACATATTCATGTGTGAAATTATAATTTTTTTTTTGGCCAGGCAGTGTATTTTTCTACTTAACTGCCTTAACTAAGCTGAATTATTTGCCTAATCATAACTTGTTAATGTAATATGGGACTTGGTATGAATCAGAGAAGATGTTTGGGGTGATTTCTTTTTAACAATATGCAACTCAAAGCTTTTTTGGCCGCCGGATAAGAGGTATTTCCTTGTTTTCAATAATCTAGCTTTGAACGCACCACTAAATTAACTGTATGTTCTGAGGTTTTGGCATCTGCGTTTCATTTCAGTGAGGATCCAAATGCCAAAGCACTTGAGAGCACTGCTTCCAATTAGTTGCTTGCCAAGTGCATCACACTTAGTGGACTACAATATTATCTTGATGGCTGTATTTATCGTTTTTTACAAAGCTGTCCTGGGAAATATGGTCTCTTAGGGGGAAGATGTGTCTTTTGTTTACCCGTGCATAGTGTATTCTTTAGCTGAGTTCTATAATGATGGGAAATTAAACAATGGGTGGTAAGTTTGGCTGATCACTACATTGGGTGGCATATAGAAGTCTCCTGAGTATCTGATTTCGACAAACTCGCTTTAACTCAAAGAACTGATTTGAAATTGGCTACTATTTGAACATAACTGTTTTCCCCTACTCACTCTCTGGCACACATCCTTTAGTAATGTTTACTCTGCATTTCTTTTCTTTTTACCCCCCCCCCCTCGCTCTCTCTCTGCAGACCGCCAGCTTTTCCTTATTGAATTTGTTCTCATTGAAACATGAGACGTAGACAGAGAGAGAATAACAATTCTGCAGCAGAAGAGAGACAGAGACAGAACAAAAAAGAGAAGCCTGTTAGAGTGGGAGGTTTCATTTGTTTCATTGTGATTGACTGATCCTAGGCCCCTATCTGGCTCAAAAAAATAAAAATAAAAAAATATGGTCGGTAGGCAGGCTTTTTTGTTTGTTGTTTTTTTTTTTTCTTTGGATTTTTTTTCTCTTGAGTATATCTCACACCCTAAATACCATGAATGAGTTTATGTCAGAACTCAAGTTTCCAGAAACACAATTATTCTGTATGTTTAAATGTCAACAATAAATTGCTTTTAGTCGAACGCTCAAGATTTATATACAAAGAAACATAATTCAAATTAAATACTCTTAAATAAGCACCACATGCTATGAGCACAATCGTGATAATATCTTTTAAAATGACCCAAAACTTCAGACTCTTCAACTTCTTCAACTCTTGTAGAATCTTGTCAGTGGAGACCTTGGCTCACTTCTCGCTGCGCTATATGTTGTGCTGATCAGTCTGTACTTATTTAAGTCGGCTGTAGTTTATAATTTTAAGCGCATGTGCCTGGAATGCTATGCTATTATCCATAAATGTCAAAATGACTACAGGTTTATAAAAAAAATTAAAAACACTTCCCATGAAGAGAGATTTTTTTGTGTGTGATTATCAGCATGGTTTTTACAGTGAACAGTGCAATAAGAACCAACCATTTTAACACAGAAATATTATGAATCCACACACGCGTATTTTATTTTATTTTTTCCATGAGCACTCTACAGTGTACATTGATAGAGAGAAGGTAGAGAGTGTGAGGCGCTTCAAATTTCTTGAGTGCACACTTCTGCTGACTTCACCTGGACCATAAACATCTCCCACTAGGTGGGGAAAGCACAACAAAGGATGTACTTCCTCAGGAAGCTCCAACAAGCCCTGACCCTTACTGACGAACTTTCATCGCTCTGCCATCGAGAGCCTCCTGACCGACTGCTGCACAGTGTGGGTTTTAACAGCTGTACTGCAGAGGACAGGAAGGCCTTGCAGCATGTGGAAAGGATGGCAGAGCAGGTAATTGGAACTATACTACTCCCCCTCAGTGACATTTACAGTGACAGACTTCAGAGGAGAACCGGTGGGATTATCAGGGACCCCACTTACCCTGGACACCCCACTTTTCTTCATTTTCCCCTCCAGAACAAGGTACAGGACACTAAAAACTCAAACTAACAGACTCAAGAACAGCTTTTACCCACAAGCTGTTAAACATGTAACACCACCACCACCGTCACCACCGTTCCCAGACCAGACGAGAGACATAATTCCTGCAACGAGTTCTGAGTCGACCCAAGGTTCTCTTCCTGGTTGGACATGCCCGTAACCAGGGAGGCGTTCAGGAGGCATTCTAACCAGATGCTCAAGCCACCACAACTGGCTCCTCTCCGAGCTCCTCGTGGATGACCGAGCTGCTCACCCTATCTCTAAGTTAGAGCACCGCCACCCGACGAAGGAAGCTCATCTCAGCCGCTTGTATTCGCGATCTTGTTCTTTTAGTCACTACCCAAAGCTTGTGACCATAGGTGAGGGTTGGAATGTAGATTGACTGGTAAATTGAGAGTTTTGCTTTGCGGTTCTGTTCCCTCTTCACCACGACGGATCGGATCGGTACAGGCTCCACTTTACAGCAGAGGCTGCAGCAGTCTGCCCATTTACCCCACTCCATCCTTCACTCACTCGTGTACAAGGCCTTGAGATACTTGAACTCTTCCACTTGGGGCAAGACCTCTTTCCAGACTCGGAGGGTTCATTCCACCCTTTTCCAGCTGAGAACCATGGCCTCAAACTTGGAGGTGCTGATTCTAATCCCAGCTGCTTCGTACTCCGCTGGGAATTGCTTCAATGAGAGCTGGATGTCAGTGTCATGTAAACAAAATAAACAGCTACAGGCGCCTTGATGCAAAAAATTAGCAACTGAAACTGAGAGGTTTCGGTTGAGTTCATAGATTTTTTTCAAATGCCAAAAAAAAACTTTTTAGCCGGCACATTTGTTGATTTAGGGTTAGAATCACAGCATTAAAAAAAATAAAACTCTGTTTAAATAAACATATTTTCATTTATGTGATTAAATCCATGTACTAACTTCATTTCCAAAAGAGTTGGACTAGTTTCCAAAAATGTAAAAAAAAAAAAAAAAAGAATATTTTTAATTATTATTCATGTGAACCTTTATATAATTAACAAGTACAAAAATCGTTTTATATATTTTTTAATGACCAACTTTACTGTATTTTGTTAATATACACTGGGGCCAGAAACTAATCATCCCTCTTTAAAATATTCACAGTTTATTGCTTTGCAGCCTGAAATGAAGACAGCATAAATATTTTACTTATAATTTTATAATAATTATAAAATTATTAAACTTATAATAACCAAGGAAAATGATATACAGGGATCCCTCACTTTTCACGGTTAATTGGGACCAAGATCCTCACGCGACCATCGAAATCCACGAAGTAGGATCACCCCCAACCCCCCCCCCCCCCCCCCACTGATGTATACTTACATGTATATGTGTATATAATATCAATAAATACACATTCAATGCTATAAATGCTTGTAATAACAATAAAACATTAAAAAAAAACATAAGATGTAAATAACCTAAATACACACACATACAGATGGTATCGCATGAGAAGAAGACGACACACATACATACGTGTGCACGCGTGCACATGCAAATGCGTATCTCAAAACAATGTAACTAGTTTTAATGGGCCTTGTTTTTGTGGCATTTTCCTGAACTTTTTCCCCTATGCTTCCTTAATTTCCTTATTTTTTAATTCGATGAATATTTATTTCTTTATTTTTTTAAAAAACACGATGCACTGAAGCCGCATGAATTGAAGCGAGAAGTAGCGAGGGATCATTGTATACAGTTTATAAACCCCCCCCCCCCCCCCAACAAACAGAATCACTGAGATGGTTAAAAGATTGTCCCTTGTATCAACACTTAGTGGAGCCACCTTTTGCTCTTATTCCATTCTACTGGGATTCTCTACCTATGTTACACCTCTAGAGTATAGGATATTCATCGACTCTTCTTCTTGAACTGTTCACGCTCACTTAGGCTGGATCGTGATCATTCTTCAAATCATTCTCCAGATTTTCTGTTGGGTTTAAGTCTGGGTTCTGACTAGAGCATGCAAGGACGTTCACCTTTCACCACTTCGAAATACTATCAAGACCGCTGTTGTGTGCCCTGTGTTATTGTCCTGTTGAAATGAGAACCTTCTTCCCACTCAGGCATGGATCTGGAGGGGCCAAAACTTCGTAAATTTACAGTCCTTACATTACTTATCCTTCTGGGCAGTGGTGGTCTAGTGGTATAGGGCGCTGGATCGCTGATCCAAAGGTTGGGGGTTCGAGTCCCACTCTCCACAGGGTTGTCACTGTCCCCCCCCAGTGCGGCTAACTGGGTTATCAAAGGCGGGCCATGTCTCTCACTGTCTATGGTGAGAGGCATGTAAAAGAACCATTGCTGACTTTCGTAAAGAGTAGGCTGCAAAGTCGTCAGCGTGTTTCTGTCCCTTGCTAAAAAAGGGTTGTGACAGGAAGGGCATCCGACGTAAAAACCTCTGCCAAATTAAACATGCGAATAAGATGATTCGCTGTGGCGACTCCCGAGTAAAAGGGAAAAAGCCGAAAGGAAGACAGACGGACATTACTTATCCTTCTGAGATTGATTCACATTCATTCATTTTCAGCAAAGTCAGCAATAGTTCTTTTAAATTGTTCTCACCAATGATAGTGGGCTTAAACCCCAACCCTTGGGATCAGTAATCCAGCACTGGCCCAGTGTTTTCACATGTTATATGTAATTTTGGCTGAAAACAATATGGAGTATTATACTGATAATCAGAATGTGTTACCAAATGTTTATAGCAGTGACTGGTGGAAAAAAAAGAATAAAAGTCTGCTGCACATTGAGCTCATAAGAGGGCATTTCCAGAACTGGGGGGCAGTTTACACATCATTTAATTCAATTCAATTCAGGTTCATTTGTATAGCGCGTTTGACCTTTGACATTGTCGCAAAGCAGCTTTACACAGTAAAACAGTAAAAGTAAGGGCTTACAAAGTATAAAAGAATTTAAACATTTCCTACAACCCTTACATATCCGTAATGAGCGTCGCCCACGGCGACGGTGGCAAGGAAAACTCCCTCAGTAGATGCGAGGAAGAATCAGGCCCAAAACGGAAACCCATCCTCATTTGGGTGAAACCATAAACATACAAACATATACGACGAATTCATTACAGTCCAAAATGTAATCCGATTGGTTTTCCAACTGTATCACTCCAAGGATAAACTCCAAGGTCCTTTACTGCGACACGTGATGAGACTGAAACACCATCCAAACTCAATATATCATCAGAAGCATTATTTCTTAGCTGCCTGAGATCCGAGTACATTTATTTGTATGTATTTACTCTTTCTGTCTATTATGAAAGTAAACTAAAGTAAGGTTTTAATATACTAATTAATCTATTTATTTGATTTGCCCTGCTCAGGCATATAATGAGCAATTACACAATTTTGCTGTTGTGTGATATGGAAAATTATTCAGAGCCAGGCATTGCTATACCTTGAGGCATGCATAATACCCTCTGAGATCTGAATAATTCTACACATTATACAGGATCTGGATTCTGTAATTGTTTTATTATTCATTCACAATATTTTAAAGGCCGGAGGAAAACGCCCCATAGCCAGAGGTGCTGCTAACTGTAGCATGCTATCACCCCCTAATGCTGTCTCTGATTTGTACTGGACAGACTCCATGAAGATATAAATTAGACATGAAGTAAACAAATAGACATGAATTCAAGTATTTCATAGTACGTACATTTTATTTTCAAGAATTAGACTTTTTTTGTTGCACCAAACATGACCTTATCATCTTGTTGACTGCAGCACACTTTAAGTTTCTTGCCAGCTTTTTCTGGGAGGAGGGAGAGTGAGGAGAGACATGGAGATAAATGAGATACATATACTTCGCCATAATGACGGTGCTGTTGTGTGACAGAACTTTGTGCTACCACCTCAGTTGTAGGTACTGAGTCTCAAATACAGCTTTAAACAGCATAAATATAGAGAAAATAAAATGAAGACTTGATGGCTTAGTAGCTGGTCTAGCTTATATGATGTCTGTGAGAAGGAACATTACCACATTTCATATGCAATAATTTTTCAACTTGTCATTTGAACAAAGTGCAGACAAAGTGTAGTGAAATTTTGACATATTTTATTTTTTTTTTAAGTTGTAAATACACCTTACCAGTTCAAATGTATTATTCTCAGGTTATCAGCGTCAATAACACGTTAAATTCCGTATTGATATCGGCTCCATAAAAAAAAAAAAAAAAAAAAAAAAATCCAAAAACCCCGCCAATATTGTCTGACCTTAAGTTCAGAGTGTACCCTACCTTTATCTTGAGCTGGCTGGGATTGGCATAGCCGACATCAGTGTATAAATGGCAGTGATGAAAACTCCTGTTGGATGCACATGAGCTTTGAGCTTTCAGGGCACTGCTTGAGAAAAGCTCAGGCTACCGTGACAAATATAGTTGTAAATATAATTCCGGATCCACTTAATCCTATAAGGGTTGCATGGAGGCTGGGAAATATCTCAGCTAACACTGAGCAAGGGCCCCGCCCTGGATCCAGAAATGCAATCTGCAAGAGGGAAGCTATAGGCCAACCCTGATCAAGCTCTGGGTTTGAGCTTATGTCAGATGAAACAAACAAAAAGAAAAATGCAGAACTTGTCATGTGAGTTCACATTCTGGCTTATTCTCCGGAAAAGTGGATGCAAATGAAAGTGGATAAACGTGCCGAAGATGAAACCAACCAACTTACTTGCTTCATTACTTGTTTTTAAGTTTTGCACTTTATTACAGATGACAAACTGTTAAATTGCGCTCTACTGAATGTTATTTATTTATTATTTTCACAGAACAATATATTCTGGAGGACATTGTGACTCAGTGTATAGCATTGTTGTGGACAAGGTTCCTTTCTTTTTGTAGATTTGCATGTTCTCCCTGTGCTTGCATGGGTCTTTATTACACATTTCAATGACATGAACATTATCTCAACCGGCTACTGTAAATTGCACAGGAGTGAATTTGAATGATTGTGTCAATTTATACAGAAACCGGGATTGTATACTGTACCGCACTTTCCGCGGTTAGTTGGGACCGAGATCCCCCCTGTGACCACCGAGTTCCGCGAAGTAGGACCACCCCCCCCCCCCCTGACCGACGTATATGTACATGTACTAGTATATATGTATATAATATCAATCTATCGATCTATCTATCTAGTGCCTGAGTTGATATAATTGATTATATAAGTTGATAGAGTTGATATAATTGATATGAATGATTGATATAATATCAATCTATCGATCTATCTATCTAGTGCCTGAGTCATAGGACGACCATTGGGGACCCGCCATGAAGGATAACGCCCTGGTTATCTGGTTCTTGGCAGGATTAGTGCAGTGGTTTGCCATTGCCTTCTGCACGATGCAAACCTGCGGGCAATTTAGAACGGCCAATTAACCTACTGTGCATGTCTTTGGATTGTGGGAGGAAACCGGAGCACCCGGAGGAAACCCACGCAAGCACGGGGAGAACATGCAAACTCCACACAGAAACACCCAAGTCGGGAATCAAACCCAGGCTTTCTTGCTGTGAGGTGGATGTCCTAACCACTACGCCACCGTGCCGCCATATAATTTCAATAAATACTTATATTCAATGGTATAAATGCTTATAATAACAATTAAACATTCAAAAAAATAATGCTTAAGATGTAAATAAAATATAAATACGCACACATACAGACGCGCGCGCACACACTCCGATACGCACCTCACAAAACTGTAAGTAGTTTTGATGGGAGGTTTTGGGTTGTTTTTGTTTTGTGTTAGTTTAGGGTTTTTTTTTTTATTTATTTATTTATTTTTATAATTGGCTTTGTTTTTGTGGCATTTTCCTTAACTTTTCCCCCTACTCGTCCTTTAATTTCATTATTTTTTTAATTCGATGAATACTTAAAAAAAAACAAAAAATGCGATGCACTGAAGCCGCTTGAATTGAAGCGCGAAGTAGCGAGGGATCCCTGCATAACATTTCATTCTGGTTTTATTCCTAAATTTTATTCCACATTTCACCCTTTTGGAATTACTAAGTCTTAACACCTTATCAGACCACGAAGAACCCTTATTTACATATTTTAAATATGATTTTTTTTTTGCCATCTCCAAAGGGGTCCAGCTTCTTTATCTAATTTCCAGAGATAAATGCCGCTCACTTACTTACTTGGGCCCATTGCTCCTCTGGGAAGCATAGGCTATCGACAACACATCTCTATCTCGACTCTGCGTTATCATTCCTGCTCCAGTCCAGTCTTGTTTCCAGTCTCTTTAGCACTTCCTAAGTATCTCGCCTCAAGCTGTTTCAGAGCTTGCCCCTCTTCCTCTTCCCCTTGTGGATTCCAGGTTAATTCTTGGCAAGTAATACTAGCAGTTGGGGTTATAAGTGTGTGTCCAATCCAGCTAAACCTTTGTCCTCAGAATCTGATTGGTGGTTGACTTCTGACTTGTTCTCTGCCACAGGTCAGTTTAGATCTTTTCAGGCACTCTGATGTTGAAGATACACCACAGACATAAAATAATATAACCTATATAGAATAAAGGTCTGAATCTTCTGAAGTGTCACCTTGGTCATCCTCCATGTCTCAGAGACATAGAGCAGGATTGACTTGACATTGGATATGAATATTTGTGTCCGTCCTGACTTTCTTTGACGTCCAGAAGTTCTTTAACATGATAAAGGATGATAAAGGTCTGTCCTGACTATGACCTGACTTCCTATCTTTATTAGCTCAGTTTTCTTCAGCGCCACTCTGCCAGTAATTTTCTGCAATCACTTGGTTGTAGTCATTGAGTTATTGAATTCCAGTTAATACTGGGTGCCAAAGTGACTGAAAAATAAAAATTCATTCATTTTCATGGTTAAGCTTAATTAGGGTCGCAGGGAGGGTGGCGCCCATCTCAGCCGACCCTGAGCAAAAGTGGGGAACACCCTAGGCAGCTCACCAGGTCATTGTAGGGCTAACGCTCGTACAATCATTCACACTCGCACTCACATTCACACCTATGGCCGAATTGGACCAACCAATTTGCCTACTGTGCATGTTTTTGGACTGTAGGACGAAACTGGAGTACCTGGAGGAAACCCAAGCATGCGCAAGGAGGTCATGCAGATTTCTTCGTGCTGTAAGGCGGACTTGCAAACCATTACACCACCGTGCTGCCAAAAATAAATATGTAAATAATAACATTCATTTTCTTTAACCGCTTAATTCTATTTAGGGTCGCGCCCATCCCAGCCCACTCCGGGCGAGGGCAGAGTACACCCTGGACAGATTGCCAGGCCATCGCATGGCAGAAACATGCTGATGGCTTTGCAGCTACTCTTATTGAAAGTCAGCAATGGTTCTTTTACAGGAACCTCACACCATAGACAGCGAGAGACATGGCCGGCCTTTGATAACCCAGTTAGCTGCATTGGGGGGACAGTGACAACCTGCGGTGAGTGGGGCTCGAACCCCCAACCTTAGGATCAATGATCCAGCACCTTCACCACCTGGCCACCACTGCCTTAAACAAAAACAAAAAAAGATTAAAAAACTTAATTATCAGTTTTTGTACATCATCATTTGCTCACATGAAATAATATACAGTGGTACCTCGACTTATGAGCGTCTTTTATCACGAATTTTCCATGATACGAGCTTCGCTCCCACCAAAAATCTGCCCCATCCAATGAGCAAATTTTCGACTTATGAACTCTGCTGGGGAAATGGCTTTTCCGGGCTGATTAGCCTTGTATTCTTCAGCGTGTATTCCTCCGCGCTCCAAGAAGGCCTTGTGCAGTGCTTCTCAATTATTTTCTGTGATGCCCCCTATAGGAAGAAAAAAACAACATTTCATGTGTCAACATTGTGTGTGTGTGTGTGTGTGTGTGTCAGCTTATCAGCTTGAATATGATTAAATAGGACATTTAACATACAGTTTGTCTTGTTTATTCTTGTTTTATTATTATTTATTGTTAATTATTGTTAATGTTAATCTACATGTATTATTATGAAATATTTCTTGGTTTTATATTTTTATCTTTAATATATTAGGTCAAATATACGTGTTCGTGTCAGATTATATGAATTTGGGAGGGGGTTGGAACATATTACACTTGGCCCCCAAATTACGAAGACCCCTATGTACGAAATCCCCAGGTTACGAAAAACATTTTCTTGAGTATCCGTCCCCGAGATACGAAACAACCCCCTCTTACAAAAATAAATTCAAAATTCAAACGCGCCAATCAAAATTTCACACGACGCGCGAGTTGCTCTTTCATTGGCTGTCTCTCAACATCCCGCCCCGCTGGCCTCCCAGATGGAGACAGAAGGAAGCTTCACGCTTTAGTTTTTAGTTTAGTTTTTAAAGTTGTTTTAATTCAGTAAATGTTTAATAAATGTGGGCGCATTTGAACTCATCTGGAATTCCGATCCCTCAAGGAATCAAATTAAAGTTGAGTTTGTCAAGTAGGGAATGCGCTTTGAATTCACGTCATGTGGACGTGGCCTGCAGTGCGCGTGTGCGAGAGAGTGAGAGAGACAGAGAGAGACAGAGAGAGAAAGAGAGAGAGAGAGAAGGAATAATGCTAAAGTTTTTAGTTTTTTAAGTTGTTTTAATTCAGTAAATGGTCAAGCAGGGAATGTGCTTTGAATTCACGTCTTGTGGGCGTGGCCCACAGTGCGAGAGAGAAAGAGAGACAGAGAGAGAGAGAAGGAATAACACTTTAGTTTTTAGTTTAGTTTTTTAAGTTGTTTTAATTCAGTAAGTGGTCAAGCACGGAAGGTGCTTTGAATTCACGCCTTGTGGGTGTGGTGCACGCGAGAGAGAGAGAGAGAGAGAGAGAGAGAGAAGGAATAACGCTTTAGTTTTTAGTTTTTTAAGTTGTTTAATTCAGTAAATGTTTAATAAATGTGGGTGCATTTTTGAGCTTATCTGCAATTCCGATCCTTCAAGGAATCAAATTAAAGTTGAGTTTGTCAAGCAGGGAATGCGATTTGAATTCCACGTCTTGTGGGCATGGCCTGCAGCGCGCACGTGCGAGAGAGAGAGAGAGAGAGAGAGAGAGGTGTGTGTATGTTAATAAAAAATGTTTAATAATGGTCTAATTAATAAATATGTTAATAAAATGGTTTAATATGTTAATAAAATGTTTAAATGGTTTAATAATTAATTTTCTTTTACTTTTAACACACATTTCATACAAAATTGGTGTACTTTGATCATTTTTAAAGGGTTTATGGGGTTTATCCAGTCCAAAGACTAGAGCCTTGGAACGAATTAGGCATTTAACATGTAAGATGCGACCCCTACTTACGAAATCCCTGCTATACATAAAGGGCTCTGGAACGGATTAATTTCATAAGTTGGGGGCCAACTGTAATTGGCTTTCTGTTATTTCCGATGTTAATTTTTCTTTCACGTAACGAAAGTTTCCACTTACGAGGTTGCCCTCGGAACGGATTAATTTTGAAACTCGAGGTACCACTGTATATTAAATTATTTGATTAACTTTTAATATGGGAGGCTTGTCTGGGGTCACCCTTTTTTTTTTTGGCGGGGGGGGGGGGGGTCCAATATATTCTACATTCCTGGTTAATTAAAAGAAGAATAGTGTGAAGATATAGCACATAAGCACATATACCGCCAACAAGCATCAGTACATGAATACTTTCCCTTCTGTATTTTGCTTCCCACAGTTTGATTTTGAGATTAGTCCAGCTTGGGTGACCCAGCAACATTTCAGTCAGCTTGGCACACCCTCAGTCCTTGAATTTCTTTTCTTTTATATTCTTTTCCTTTAATGTATCAAGTGTAGTATCCAGAAAGACTTCGCAGACTGAATGTACTGTAACTAGCCACGCCTGCACAGATCTCCCACCAGCCTGTAGAAGCCAGCTGGCGTCAGCGTTCTGTGAACTGTCCAATCGTAAGTGTCCTTACCACCAAATAGACTTTCATGATATAAATACCTACGTAAGGTTTTGGAATTAAAGCAGAGAATTTTGCCACAATATGTAGACTCCTTGTGTCGGCTTTGTTAACCCCCGATGTCTTGGAATAGAAGATTCGCTGAGCTGTAGGGGGAGGAAGATTCTTTACTCTCTCTTGGTGATCTCTTCATTTCACTTTGCATTGATTTTTTTTTTTTTTTTATAAGATATTCTTTGTGCACTAGAAAAAAAAAGAACAAAAAGGACAATGGAAAAATACCCTAACAGTCTGCCTGGCTGCTGGCAACAGTTACAAGGAACAACTTTCCAATTTTAACCAATTTAGTGGGAGAGAAACCTTGGCAGGAACCCAGCCCAAGTGAAAGTCATTCTTTGAGTGAACATCATATTGTATCACCATGTTGTGATGGATTAACCCGTGTACATCTGTGGACAGCTAGCTACAGCATGATGTCCCATGTATCACACACTCATCAAAGCATAATTAGACCCTATGATGAATGTTTGTAAGACGTGGCACAGGTACAATTCACGCTTGTGGCTCATTATAATAGCTGAGGAATGTTCCTTGGCATAGATCGTAAACACTAGACCCCAGAAACAAAATGTCGTCCCTTGTTTTACTGGATCCAATTATATGGCAAAATTTGCAATGTGCTGTAGGCCCCAAACTCATAAAATCCTCGAGGCATGGTTTGTATGGATATATTGTTTGCCTTCGTAAATCAAGACAAACGAATACCATAGAATTCCATGCATATGTTGGTCTAAAGTAGTCGTTATGAACTAATCACCAATAATTTGGTTTGAGAACTAGAAAAATTAGAATACATTGAACCCTCAGTTTCCGTGGTTAGTGGGGACCGAGACCCTCCGTGAACGCCGAATTTCCGCGAAGTAGGATCGAACCCCCTGACTGACGTATTCGTATATGTGTATATAATGTCAATAAATGCATATTCAACGCTATAAATGCTTATAATAACGCATAAGATGTAAATAAAATATAAGTAAGATAAAATACATACATGTAATTATACATAGATGTAAAACGAGTAAAGATATTGAAGCCATTTTGCGGCACTTCGCTTCATTCTTCTTTATGTATTGCACTGTCGAATCATTCAAACCGTAATGGCGTGCTACGGCCGCATAGCTACAGCCTTCCTTAATCATGTCTAATAATTTCACTTTCTCTTTCACTGTCATCATCTTCCGCTTCTGTCTCGGTTCAGAGGAAGGTTTAGAAGGAGGGAGACGTATAGGATCCATTTTCACGGGCGTCACTAACACTTATATAAATATTACTGTAATCGACGACACAGAGCGTTACGCGCTACGTCCGTACGCCAGCAGCGTTCCACAAGAAGGGAGGCTGAGATGCCCGGATGCTAGGAAATCTGTCTTGACCAATCAACTTGCGAGATTTCGGAGCCGAGTCAACCCAAGTACCAAACCCGAGTTGGTAGCGACCTCACACCATTTTCCTTAACTTTTTCCCTATTTTTTCTTAATTTCTTTATTTTTTTTCCCTCGATGAATATTTTTGAAAAACCTGCGATGTACGGAAGCCGCAGAAACTGAAGCGCGATGTAGCGAGGGATCACTGCATTAAATTAACTTCCTGTTCCAGTCTACACTCTGGCTTCCAAATGACACAGTGGACAGGAGCATCTGATCAAAGAAGGGTTTGCATGTTCTTGCCGTTTGAATGGGTTTTCTCCAGTTACTGTGGTTTCCTCCAACAGTCAAAAGACATGCACATTCGGCTAATTGGCTGTTCCTAATCACGACTGGGTGTGAGTGGTTGTATGTGTTAGCCATGCAATAGTTTAGCAAGCTTTGTGGGTGGACCAGTTCTTGTGGAAAGGGAATAAGGAAATTAAGGAAGAAAAGGGGAAAAGGTTAAAGAAAATGGCACAAAAACAAGGCCAATTATGCAAAAAAACCAAAAAAACAATCCAAAATCTCCCATCAAAACTACATTTTTGTGAGGTGCGCACGTCTTTATGTGTGTTTATTTATATATTTTTTACATCTTATGCATTATTTTTTAATATTTAATTGTTATTGTAAGCATTTATAGCATTGAATATAAGTATTTATTGATATTATATACACAAATACATGTACGTATACTTCGTGGATTTCAGTTATCGCGGGGGGATCTCGGTCCCAATTAACAGCGGAAAGTGAGGGATCCCTGTATTGTACAATTTGAAATCAAAAATGTATTTACAAATGTGTGGGTGGCACGGTGGCACAGTGGTTAGCACATCCGCCTCACAGCAAGAAGGTCCTGAGCTCGATTCCCAGTTCAGGCGTTTCTGTGTGGAGTTTGCATGTTATCTCCATGCTTGTGTGGGTTTCCTCCGGGTACTCTGGTTTCTTCCCAGAGTCCAAAAACATGCACAGTGGGTTAATTGGCTGTTCCAAATCTCCCCTAGATGTGAATGGTTGTGTGAGTGTTGGCCCTGCAATGGCATGGCGAGCAGTCCATGGTGTACCCTGCCCTTGTCTGGTTTCGGCTGAGATGGGCACCAGCCTCCCCGTGACCCTAACTAGGATTAAGCGGTTCAGAAAATGAATGATTGAATTTACAAAGATGGATCATAATAAAGGTGCAAAGTAAAGAACTATCTACTGTGGCCACGTTTTTCATTCATCAAAGCATTTACTCAAATGATTCTGCAGAGTAACAGACAATAAATGGTTAGTAGAACAGGAGATGCTAATGTTATATTCTCAGCAATAATTGCTAATGGCATCTGCATACCTTAAATTGCATAGACCATCTCTGCTTAAAGGATTGACTGGCATGTCTTATAAATATAAGAGTGATGTCATCAGTAATTATCCTTCGATGTTCAGTTTTTGCGGTTCAGTGATGTTTATTACTTGTGCATTCCTGGAGAAGCCTTGTGTCATTAGTTTGTCGTTTGAGGCATACACAGAACTACCATTGTGGGGGGTTCCCACATTACAGTCTGCCGTTAGGTTTTAAATCAACCATTCTGGTGGCACATATATCCCCGTTGTCCACATACCCAGCATTGGACTTGGGGGTCCTCAGCCTGCTATCTGAGGCTCACACCTTCGAGGAAGTGTGTTACATATAAATGCAGGTATGTTACATGTGTTGATATAAATGTGAAGACACCTGTCCGATGTATGTAAAGATAATGTACTGTTATGTGCAAGTAAAGGTAAAGTCTGTTGGGCTTTTTACACCTGAGCGTAGTGGCTCATCATGCCAGTGCTTATCCCCGGTTTCCATAGCGTGAAGCTACCAGGAGTTCAACTCCTCCCGGATGGGACACAAGTCCATCGCAGGTGGCCTTCCCAGTATATTTTACTGGTACCCATTTATACTGCTGGGTGAACAGAGCCACACTTGTGGTTCAGGCCTTGCCCAGGGGTCTTAGCACAGTGGGGGTCTAACTGGGATTCGAACACACAACCTTTTGATCATGAGCACAGCACCCTATCCACCACGCCACCGACCTCGAATGTGCAGGTATGCCTAGTTTTACTTTGTCCAGAAACGTATTTGTTTAACTCTAATTTGTTAGTCTAATATCTTTATACTGTTACTTTTGTTGTTATCTTACCTTATATGAATTGATGCAGCCATGTCCTTCTCTTGCGATACCGCATTCTCATGAGAGTAAAACGGACTACCACCAAAATAACGACCTTTTCAAACAAGCTAACGCAAACTATCGAATGCTTTTTTTTTTTTTTAATTGCAACATCAAAAATGTAAGTAAAAACCACCTTGTTTCCTCAGCATTTAACCCATATAAAGTGATCACACCCATTTGGAGCAGTGGGCTGCCACACACATTGGGATGCCCGGAGAGAAGTTCAAGTTAGGTGCCGTGCTGAAAAGCACTTCTGCCATTTATATGGATGCTCACTCCCCCACCACCACACTTGGAGGCCGAACCAACTTTTCGGTCCCAAAGTCGCTTCTCCAACCATTAGGCTACGGCTACCCCAAATTTATTGAGGAAAATGGTCCGATATTATATATAGTGAAAACCTGTCTCACACAAGTTCTGTTTTTGTTTAGATTTAGCTACTACAGGAGTGGACAGCGACAGTGTGTGTGTGTGTGTGTGTGTGTGTGTGTGTGTGTGTGTGTGTGTGTGTGTGTGTGTGTGTGTGTGTGTGTGTGTGTGTGTGTGTGTGTGTGCGCGTGCATGCATGCATATGAGAGAGAAAGAGAGAGAGAGAGTTTGTAAGTCCTCAGATGTTTGGAGTTGGTCCACTGCGCTCCCATGTGTCAAAACACCTCTTTGTGGATCTATTCCTCGGTTTGGCTGAGGTTGAAAGACCTGCATTGTTTTGTTCAGCAATTTCTTTTTGAAAGCTTTGCTCTGTGGCCTGCTTCAGCTGCTCAAGGACTGATTACACTGTAGGCTAATCCGCTACAGAAATGGTCAGGTTGAAGTTTTAAACATTTAAATGATCATTACAGGTTAATGGGTTAATGTTGGTGAAATGTGGCCATTAGAGGACGAATGTGTAACAGTTGATAGTATGCACAGATTGCACGAGGACTTTCTTGGTATTACTGCTTCATGCAACACAAGTGTCTCTCTATCAGAGCGAGGAACACAATGCCAGAAAACTGCCAGTGGATTTCCAAGCCAAGGTAGACAGTTTCCATGAGTTTGCGACTGATAGTCCAGTGCGACTTATATATATGCTTTTTCTTCTTTATTATTCGGGGTTTTTTGGCCAAGTCTACTTGTACTCCGGACCGATGTATAGTCCGGAAAATACGGAAATAATCATAACCACATTATCTATTACGGTTAGTATTTGTGTCTCATTGAAGTGGTGGCCCAGTGAGGGGCAGTGGTGGTCCAGTGGGGGGCAGTGGTTGCCCGGTTGTAGGGTGTTGGCTTACTGATATGAAGTTTAGGGGTTCAAACCCAACTATCAAAATTTGTCCCCGCTGCCCCCTAGTGCACAGATGAGAGGCATGTCATTCGAAAAGAGTAGGCCATTTGGATTGCCATCAGCATGTGTCTGGCCTGCAATTGCCTTGACGTTTTTAATCACAAAGTGCATACCAAGACTCAAAGGGCTCTAAACGTTGAAGGATTTCAGTCAGAAGAATGATACAAACGAATTTCCAAAGCATTAGATATATTGTTCATTGGAACACGGTGCAGACATTCATCAACAAGTAGGGAAAATATGGTGCAATACCTGACATCACTCCAATATTGATGAAATGACAAGAAGATAACTAGTCCAAGGGTTTGCCAAGAGGCCTACAGTGACATTAAAGTAGCTGTGGAGATTTGTGGCAAGAAATGGATGTGTAATAAATGTGACAACAAGTTCATGTATTCTTTATCGAAAGAAAGAAAGAAAGAACGTACAAGGAAAAGTATGAAAGTGTTACCAGAAGGTTGTTGTTTTCCTTCCTGAAGGTACTTCTTGATGTCAGGTCAATTTCTTGTGACTGTTTTGTGATGTTCTACATTGTAGTTGGCTCATGATGAGCACATCAATTGAATATACTTTTTGGGTCATACAGTGTGCTCGTTATCATATGCTTTTCTTACAACGGTAATATGATTGCCTGAAAGTAAACCAATGGGACTCATCCAACATTCTTTCTACATAAAGTCACATATGATGGATGTTTATACGTACTGTATAACAGGAATATCATACGAGGAACGTTTTGTTTTGCAACAATCCGAGAAGAGAATCAGAATGTTGGCCCCATGAAAAAGTCCTGGGGACCTGGATTTAAAAAATGTTTTAGGACTCCCTAATGGATACAGAACAAATTTGACTCGGGCTTGCTGTGTGAATGTTCCGGGCATTATGGGGATAGGGCGGAAAATCTGAAAGAAGGGACAAGTTTGAAAAATATACCAATTGTGTCAACATGCATATCAAATTACTTTTCTGTTCATTAGAAAGATTAAAATTTATAATTTGTTACACATCCAATATCGCCCCCAGTGCGGCTGACTGGGCTATCAAAGGCTGGCCATGCCTCTCACTGTCTATGGTGAGACGTTCATGTAAAAGAACCATTGCTGACTTTTAACAAGAGTAGCTGTAAAGACGTCAGCGTGTTTCCGCTCTGCGATGGCCTGGCAAGCTGTCCGGGGTGTACTCTGCCCTCGCCCGGAGTCGGCTGGGATGAGCTCCAGCCTCCCCGCGACCTTCATTAGGATTAAGTGGTTACAGAAAATGAATGTGTGAATGAATCCAATATCACACTATGACCCAAAATATCATGGCCACTTGCTTTTTGATGTTCAAAGCACACAAAGTGTTAACATAATTCAATTTTAAAGGTACTCGTGTCTAATCATGCTTTTCCTGTATGTCGAATTCAACTAACCAACTTTTAAAAGCAAAACTGATTACTTTAACCTGAGAACTTTGAAATGGCTGCCAGGCAAACCGTGTAAAAAAAAAAAAAAAAAATACAGTGTTAGAATTAGTTCATTAAAAATGGTGCAAAATGAAAATTCTCCATTCTTAGAGAGGTTTTTTTTTTTTTTTTTTTTTTTTCCCCTTGCTCCCATTAGAGTTTTTTTTACAGCAGATCTTTTCCATCTCACTCTGTGCTCTGCATCCTTCTCCATTATGACAGTCATATGCACGTCTTCCCTCGTTCATGTATCTTCTGACTATATTCTCCTCCTACCTGGCAGTTCTGTCCTCAACATTCTTCTACCAATATACCCATCATCCCTCCTCTGCACACGTCCAAACCATCTCAGTCTGGCCTATCTCATTTTATCTCCAACCACTCCTACCTGTGCTGTCCATTGTCAAGAAAATTGCAGCATCTCCATCTGTACATATATACAGTGTGTATAAATATATATATATATATATATGTGTGTGTGTGTGTGTGCGTGTGTGTATTATATATATATATATATATATATATATATATATATATATATTTTTTTTTTTTTTTTATACATACACACAGACACAGTAAGTACAGATATACTACTGGTGCGATAACAGTGTACAGTGATCCCTCGCTACTTTGCGCTTCAATTCATGTGGCTTCAGTGCATTGCGTTTTTTTCAAAAATATTCATCCAGTTAAAAATTTAAAAAATAAGGAAATTAAATAAAAATGCTGCAAAAATAAAATAATTAAATAAATTTAATTAATAAATTTAATTAAATTCAATAAAAATGCCGCAAAACAAGGCCACATCTGTGTGTGTGCTTGCACGTCTGTATGTGTGTATTTATATTTTATTTACGTTTTATGCATTATTTTTGTATGTTTAATTGTTATTATAAGCATTTATATCGTTCAATATTTATTTATTGATATTATATACACATATATGTATGCATACGTCAGTCAGGGGGTTGGGAGGGGGGCGAACCTACTTCATAGAATTCGGCGGTTGCAGGGAGATCTCGGTCCCAATTAACCGCGGAAAGTGAGGGATCCCTGTATTGTGGAAGGTGTCATGAAAACAATGGGGATCAATGTTTGTAGTGGTACAAAAAAGTTGTAGAGTGCAAAATAAATGAATGATGTGTCTGGGAAAAAGTTCCTTCTCCTGCTTTCTGTTTTTACTATGATGGAGAGGAGAGTCTTGCCACAGGGAAGTGACTGAAACAGTTTGTGTTTGGGATGATGAATGTCCTTGATGATCTTTTTCGTCCTGGACCTGCACCACCTAATGTCGATGTCCTGGAGGCTGGGCATTGCAGTTCTGGTGATATGTTCAGCACACCAGATCACTCTGTTGAAAGCTTTCATTCCCCGGGAGCTTCAATTGTTTTGATTTGCACTTAATCTTACAAAATAACATGTGCTTTATGAAGGACTAGTAGGTGCAATTGTGTAAAAATATTATGGAGCAAGTTTTTCAATGTAACACAGAGATAAAGGGAATTTTTTATGTTTTGCAAATGGTGGGTCCATATTAGTGAAACTGTAAATTTAAAGACTGACTCTCTATCACTGCCTATCTCTGGTAAATTCTTGATGCAAGTGCGTGTACTTTGTTGTCCATTGGTTGTTTGATATTAGAGTTAATTATTTTTAATGTTTATGCTATACAGTCGGGCCTCTTCTTACGAAAACCTCTGAATACGAAAATATCCAGGTTACGAAAAACTTTTTCCTAAATTTCCGCCCTCTGTACAGACGCTCCCTGACGTACGTTTTTAATTGGTTCCAAATGGCCGAACGTAATTTGAAAGTGAACGTAAGTTGTTACAATGACATATGACGCTTATACTGTACTATACATCCATAATATCCATATATACATACCATTACCGTATCTCATAAAACACCCCTAACTCAATTATTATAAACATAACACTGTAAAATAACATCAAATATATCAAATAATATCAACATTAATTTCAAATAAATTAAATTCAAGCAAAATAATTTCAAATTGATAAATTGTAATCAAATTCACTCATCAAATATCAAATACAGTATCAAATATAACCTTTAACATTCTCTATGATGCGATCTTTCTGCTTGTAAATGGTTCCGATGGTCGACGGATGGTCACTTTACGTGAAGCTGAGCCAAGTCACATTACATGAAGCTGAGTCGACTCACTTAACATGAAGCTTAAAACATCCAATAAACGCTTACAATATGTGAGGCGCTCAATACTGAAAGTAGTTTACTTGCTGTGCTTGAAGGCGGGTCATACGGACTTCCGGTCTTTCAAGTGAGCAAGGGCGCCGTTGAACTTGTTTAGTACTCAGCCTGCACTGATATGAATCACCAGCAGAGCGGAGAGTTCTCTTTCTTTTCTGCATTCGGGTTTTCATTCATTTTACAACTCTCTTTGCTTAACTGAGTATGCATGGTTCCAAGCAGATAGTTAATTCATCTCTGTGTATGAGACTTGTAGCCATGCCATTACGCGAGTCCTGAGTCAGCTGGCAGTGAGTCTGTCCAGCCGCTCAGAAAAACCAAACACTTAGCCTACGACTCCTAAAATTTTCTCAACAGATTTGCAACAATATAAAAAAAGGTCTATTTTGACTGAAAAAAGGCAGAATTCCGCCAAAAAGTGGAAAACTGTCATCCCTGTTGGAGCTGACTGATCCCCATTCCAGCGGGACACTGATTTAAATGGATTATTATATGGCATTATTCAACTGATTCTAAACATACTTCAATGTGGTGGTGTTCACAAGCAATTCATGAACCCAGGAGATTTTGTTGTGATGGAACACACAGAATTCACACAGAATTTAGAATTAAGCAATTGTTAATTGGATATTATTAATTTTTATGCTTTTCTGAACTTGTATGCTCACATTTCTGTTCAGTGTTTTTTTAAACAAAAAGTTGGTGTCATTTTATATCGACGTCTTGGTCTACTGAGTCTCGTATAAACATTTCTGTGTGGTCCCCTACCCAAACTGACTGGTCCGATCTATACGTACTGCTGTAATGTCTATAAGAGCCATTTCTTAAGCACCTTTTGTGTGAACCCATGCATTTTCAATTGAAGAAGATGGAACATGGAATTGACAAGGGTTTTCTTTTTTCATTTATTTTCTTTTTTTTTGCTGCTGAGATGTGTTCAATCGATTATTTAAGCAAACACCTCTCTTCATGTTATTAAACGCTGTCAACAACTTTGCCAAAGTCAACAGGGCATTGGGAGGGACTTGCACTGATGGGCTGGGACAACATGAATAACTGGTTGCAGTTGAAGCTTTTTTAGTATTATCATTGTTTAAATCATCATCATCATCATCATCATCATCATCATCATTGTTATTACAATACATTAAAAAGAACCCTGTCATAACCAAAACAAGAGGAGCTAAATTGATACAATGGTGATGACAACAGCACGTGTCCACCACGAGGTAGCGCTATTATGAAGGGCAATCCATTTTGGCCTCCCAAAATGATAACTTAATCAAATATCAAAACTTAAGCGACTTGTTTGCTATGCTACTCTGAGTCTCGAGAGCAAGTTTGGTGAAGATACTCCAATCCTTGAGAGATTCCTTTTCAGCTTTTTCCCTTCATCAGTGGTCGCCACAGCGAATGATTCGCACGTTTTATTTGGAATAGGTTTTTACGTCGGATACCCTTGCTGACACAACCCTTTAGCAAGGGACAGAAACACGTTGACGGCTATGCAGCTACTCTTTACGAAAGTCAGCAATGGTTCTTTTACATGAACCTCTCACCATAGACAGTGAGAGAAATGGCCGGCCTTTGATAACCCATTTAGCTGCACTGGGGGGACAGTGACAACCTTGTGAGGAGAACCTTAGGATCAGCGATCCAGCTTCCTATACCACCAGGCCACCACTACTCATGTGAAGATTCTCCAATCCTTATCTGATTTTTATGGAATTTGGTGGGAATGATCTTGGGCTGCCCATGTGGCCCTTGCCTAAAATTTTGTATTTCTAGATAAAAGTGGGTGTGGACTACCACAAACAACACCCACATAATACAGTTCCCTGGAAATATACTGAAGCAGCAGGTTCGATTCCTTTATCTTCTTTCACTGAGGGGAGGTCCACACTGAGTAAAGTGTAGGCCATCTTGGAGAATCTCAACCAATCTCAACAAAATGTGTGAAGGAGAGTTGAACAGGACTGTTGACTCGTGAGTTTTTTTGAGAGTGATCATTGCAGTGTTATATTTCGTTATCCATCATAGACTCCAAGAAAGTGATTCCCGGTGACACCGAAAAGAAGAAGCGGGCTCCGTTATCAATCGAAGTGAAGCAGGTGATAATAAAAAAATACGAAATTGGGATGCGGTTGAACGAAATCGCAACGGAGTATGGCTGAAACCCCTCTCCAATTGGGATGATATTGAAGCAGAAGGAGGCATTAAAAGCGGAGATACAGTGACGGAGGCAATTATTAATTCGGAAAAAGCAACCGCCATATTTAAGGATCTCGTGAAGGAGGGTGAGGGTTCTTCAGACGAGCAACCCCCGGACTTTAAGGCATCGGGTTTAATGGGGTAGCCTTGGGAGCCTTGGAACGAATCACATGTTTTATATGTAAAATGCACATCTACTTACGAAAACTCCAGGTTACGAAAAGGCACTGGAACAGATAAATTTTGTAAGTAGAGAGCCGACTGTATAAGGCATATGTAGGGCAATGGTGGCCTGGTGGTGAAGGTGCTGGATCACTGATCCTAAGGTTGGGGGTTCAAGCCCCACTCTCCACGGGTTGTCACTGTCCATCCAGTGCCGCTATCTGGGTTATCAAAGGTCGGCCATGTCTCTCACTGTCTATGGTGTGAGGCTCATGTAAAAGAACCATTGCTGACTTTCGACAATAGTAGCTGTATAGCCGTCAGCGTGTTCCCGCCATGCGATGGCCTGGCGAGCTGTCCAGGGTGTACTCTGCCCTCGCCCGAAGTCATCTGGGATGGGCGCCAGCCTCCCCGTGACCCTAATTAGGATTAAGCGGTTACAGAAAATGAATGAATGAAGGACATATATAAGAAGAACACACCCAGTTGTTTAGTCATAACAATGTGGCCCTTGTCAAGGTCCTTCAGATCTGTCTAGTTGCTTGTTTCTCCTGTTTCCAACAGAATACTGTTGGAAGAACTGACTTCGGTTTCTGCCTTATACCCTCCAAGCCTTCGCAGGTGCCACTTTGACAAAATATTTAAGTATCATTTGCGGAACGTGAGGTGGATATCACTGAATCGTCTCTGAGTCTGGACCTCAAGGGGCCTTTTCATCTGACATCCACTGAGCCTGAGGAGCAATGAACATATACATAACACACTACACAGGGGCCGCTTTGTTTGAATTTTTCTCAGAGCACGTTTAAGCCAATTTGGCTGACGTATACTCAAGACGCACAGCAAATATCAATTAAAGAGAACTATGATATACAGGATAAGTTCCATGAGCAGGCAAGAACAATTATTATATGATCAGTGCTAAAAGTAATTGGGGGAGCTAGAAAACATGGACCACGCCACGACTATGGCAAGTTGTGATATTAAAGTCCTTATCAGTTCAAACATGTCAAAATTTTGATTTTGCACCTCGTAATGGTCTCCAAATCATCGTTTAAAAAAAAAAAAAAATCAACACAAGAAATCCACAATGGCTGACTTCTGACCTGCAGGATGAGGGGACATCCCCAAGCCATTATTTGTCATTTGCTGAGAAAGGATACATAGGGAACATCCCCTTGAATCTGGAAAATGTGAATTTTTGCCTCATAGATCTGGAAAATATGAATGAGATGGTGAATAATCAGTATAAGTGTAAATGCCTTTTTTTTCTTCTGTGCAGTGAATTGCCATAACTCAGATACATCATATCAAAGAATTGAATTACATGATGTGCAATCGCAAGATGCATTTTTGAAAAATTGAGGCTTTGAGTGCACAGGTTTTTTTTTTTAAATTCAGATACATTTCAGTGCAGGGCAACACAGTGGTGTAGTGGTTAACAAGAAGGTCCAGGGACTGAGTACTGGGCTTGTAGGTATGAAATTTGCATGTTCTCCTCGTGCTTGCATAGATTTCCTTTTAGTTATTCTTGTTTCCCACCACAACCCAAAGACATGTACATTGGGCTAACTGGTTAACCCAAATTGCCCCCTTCTGTGTAGTTGTGAGGTTCTGTGGTGGCCTGGAAAGATGGTCAGGGTGTACCCTACCTTCACCCAGTGTTGGTTGAGATCGGCTCCAACCTTCATGTAATTTTAATGCGATCAAGTAGCTTGGGAACTGAATAAGTGGATTTCCATTTAGTAAAATGTTAAATCTTCGAATGGGTTTAAAGACATGACTTCATACAGCGCATATGCTCTATGCCTCTGTCATGATGCCTAAATTATTGAAAAATAAACATTGTTAAAATAATGTTTGGTTTGCTTTTCTTTGATTCCATGTAATATATACAAGAGCTTTGAATGAGTTTAAAAACACATCGCACCCTCACGTCGCAAACCAACATGCTCTGCTCATCAACTGCACCTGCCTCTGATATACATTAAACATCCAGTGCAACTATAAAGTTGAAGATTCTTCATTTTTTCCCTGCTTTTTAGTGTTTATGTACAATTAAAATGAAAATAATCCTTTGCCTCCAGCTTGGTGGATGTCGCTGAACTCAATACAGGTATACCTCAACTTAAGTGGTTTCGAGTTAAGTTGTTCTCGATGATAGGTCGGTTTTCAAAAATACATGGAAAAATAAAAAGCCTTTTTTTCTTTGTTCTCAAAGGCTATTTTTTTCGTAATGTTTTTAAATTTGCGCAGTGATTCTCAATTATTTTCTCTGATGCCCCCCCCAGCGCCCCGTGTGCGACTGTAAATAGTATTATTAATATATATAGTATATATAGTATATAATAATATTTGTCGATAAAATTGTTATGAATACGCCTCTGCATAACATTGTTTCTTTATTAACATTAAAAATAAAAAATCATTAAATAATAAAAAAAACACTTAATTCTAGTACAGTATGGCAAAAAAAAAAAAAGCATGTTCTCCATTGTCATACGCGCTGCCCTTGGCATCCCACCCCCACTACAGGTCCTTCTCAAAAAATTAGCATATTGTGATAAAGTTTATTATTTTCTGTAATGTACTGATAAAAATTAAACTTTCATATATTTTAGATTCATTGCACACCAACTGAAATATTTCAGGTCTTTTATTGTTTTAATTCTGATGATTTTGGCATACAGCTCATGAAAACCCAAAATTCCTATCTCAAAAAATTAGTATATCATGTTCAGGTAGTCTAAACGAGCTATTAAGCTAATCATCTGAATCAACCAATTAACTCTAAACACCTGCAAAAGATTCCTGAGGCTTTTAAAAACTCCCAGCCTGGTTCATTACTCAAAACCACAATCATGGGTAAGACTGCCGACCTGACTGCTGTCCAGAAGGCCATCATTGACACCCTCAAGCAAGAGGGTAAGACACACACACACACACACACACACACACATATATATATATATCATGCTGCATCTGCATAGTACATAAAAACATAGCAGTGTACCAGTTAAATGGTCAATTATCCCTCGAGTCTCTTCTAGAATATTTGTGAGTGTTTTCATCTTTAATAAATGGCCTTTTTTAATGATAGAAAAATTGCTGTGTTTTTTTTTTTTTTCTCGTGCTCTACTCACAGAATCCTCTACATTCTGCTTGTAGGTCTGACTTTACATTTAAATATGTACATAACTTTCACTCTAAATTTAGTTTTGGCTAACATCAAACTCTGTTGTGCATATCTCTGGATTCATTTAGCCAATGAGAGCATATGTATTTACAAAATAATAAATAAAACATCTGTGGTGAGGTTCATGTAAATGACCCATCGCTGACTTTCGACAAGAGTAGCCGCATTGCTGTCAGCGTGTTTCTGCCCTGTGATGGCCTGGCGAGCTGTCCAGGGTGTACTCTGCCCTCGCTCGGAGTCGGCTGAGATGGGCACCTGCCTCCCAATAACTCTAATTAGGATTAAGTGGTTCAGAAAATTAATGCGCTCTTTCATTCATTGTACTATGTCAAGCTGCTTTGTGACAATGTCAGTTTTTAAGTGCTATACAGATAAAACCGAATTGAATTAAAATTGAATTATTGACAGAACACCAGATGACTGCTTCTTCTGTAAATAGTTCTTACATAGTTTTGAGCTTTGTCCTGTTGTAGGAGGACATAGAGTCCGTTCAAGCACTGTCTATAGGGTATGGCATGGTATTACATAAAGGAGTGATAGCCTTCCTTGTATAAGATCCTTTCTCTCATTTCAAACTTGGATTCCTCTATCTATAGCACCTTTCCCTCCAAATCTTCCACTTTCCAATATGTGTGCTCTGTAATCTTTTCTTTTTATCAACCAGTCCCAGATCAAACTTTGCACTCTGTTCAGAATGCCTTCAACCAGCGTCTTCACTGTTAAAGTTGAGATGAGTTAAGGGTGTTTTTGGGTAATATTTAACGAAACTGATAATTATAGACCTGGAAGTCAATAAATTATCAGCTGTATTAAATATTACCCATAAAATTAAGCTTTTCAGGCTTGAAGCTCTGATATACTTGTCCCCATGCGCAGTTGGGCCTCAGGCTTTTCTTTCTATCCCGGTTAGAGCCAGTTTATGCTGTTCTCTGGTGGGAGTAGTATGTGCTGTTGTATGAGATTCAAATATGGAATAGCCTTTATTTCTCTGAACAAATATAGACTGAGGAATTTCATTAAAAAAAAAGTTATTTTTATTCCATTTGAAGTCTATATTCAAACTCACAAGTTTTTCAGATATTTAACTAATCTATTCATCCATTCATTTCTAAGCCGCTTAATTCAAATTAGGGTTGCAGGGAGGCTGGTGCCTATCTCAGGATGAGGGCAGAGTACACCCCGGACAACTTGCCAGACCATTGCAGCGCTTCTTCATGAAACTCGTATTTTTTTTTTTTACTGGAAGAAAAGTGCTTTTCTTAAACAAAAAGAAGCAAATGTTTAAGTGAACATGTATATGAATATGAATATATATTTTTTTTAAAACAGCTTAATCCTACTAATTAGGGTTACGGGGAGGCTGCCGACGATCCCAGCAGACTTCAGGCAAGGCAAGGGCAGAGTACGCATATATATATATATAGGATTTTCTGAGTAGATCCTTCCGTAGGAGAGTGCTCAATACTTTTTGGTAGAGCAAATAAACAAAAATAAAAGGACAGGACAAAGACTTTCTATTGAAACTCCATTTATCACTACAGATCTGTTTCGAGGGGTGGTGAAACCATCCTCTCTCTTCAGGTGATTATAGAAGAATTCTATAATATTCTTCTATAATCACCTGAAGAGAGAGGATGGTTTCACCACCCCTCGAAACAGATCTGTAGTGATAAATGGAGTTTCAATAGAAAGTCTTTGTCCTGTCCTTTTATTTTTGTGTGTATATATATATATATATATATATATATATATACTGTGTGTTTGTGTATATATGTTTATATGTATATATATACAGTGATCTCTCGGTGCTTCAGTGCATCGCGGGTTTTTCAATTTTAAAAATCAACGGTCGCCACAGCAAATGATTCGCGTGTTTGATTTGGCATAGGTTTTTACGACGGATGCCCTTCCTGATACAACCCTTTAGCAAGGGACAGAAACACGCTGACGGCTTTGCAGCTACTCTTTACGAAAGTCAGCAATGGTTCTTTTACATGCCTCGCACCATAGACGGTGAGAGACAGTGGGACTCAAACCCCCAACCTTAGGATCAGTGATTTAGTGCCCTAGACCACCTCTGAGCACAATGAAATTTTGGGAAAATAGGGGGAAAGTTAAGGAAAATGCTGCAAAACAAGGCCAATTATGAAAAAACCCAAACAAAACAAAACAAAAAAACAACCCAAAACCCCCCAACAAAACTACTTACATTTTTATGTAAGGTGCGCATCCGAGTGTGTACGCTCATCTATGTGTGTGTGTATTTATATTTTCTTTACATTTTATGCATTATTTTTGAATGTTTAGTTATTATAAGCATTTATAGCATTGGTCCCCATTAACTGCGCAAAGTGAGGATCCCTGTATAGGGATTTCCTTTGGGCTTTTTCCCTTTATCAGGGGTCGCCACAGCGAATTAATTGCACGTTTGATTTGGCAGAGGTTTTTACGTCGGATGCCCTTCCTGACACAACCCTTCAGCAAGCGACAGAAACACGCTGACGGCTTTGCAGCTACTCTTTTCACAAAAGTCAGCAATGATTCTTATACATGCCTCACACCATAGACAGCCAGCTTCTTCTTTTCACTCGCACCGGGAATCACCTTCACCGGGAATCACACACGCCCGCTCGCGTGTGTGCTCGCGTGTGTGCTCGCGTGTGTGCTCGCGTGTGTGCTCGCGTGTGTGTGCTCGCGTGCGTGTGCTCGCGTGCGTGTGCTCGCGTGCGTGTGCTCGCGTGCGTGTGCTCGCGTGCGTGTGCTCGCGTGCGTGTGCTCGCGTGCGTGTGCTCGCGTGTGTTAACCATGTCTTCTTAGCAGAGTTATAATCTTACAAATGTTTATGCAAGGTATAAAAGCCTGAGCCAAAAAATAAAGTTGTAATGAGCACACTCGAAAAACTCAAGAAACAACAGTAACTCTGTCCTTTATGCGTGTTAGAACTCCGTGAAAGACCAATGGGTCGAAAAGCATCATGGGTATTATGGAGCTGCAGCTAGGACGGGATATATTATGGAGGCCAGCGGGGCGGGATGTTGGGAGATAGCCAATGGGAGGCCAGTGGGGTGGGATGTTGGGAGATAGCCAATGGGAGAGCAACTATAGCATTGTATGAATTTTTGAGATGGCACTTTCGTAACGTGAATTTGTTTTGTATCCAGAGAATTTTAGGTAAATGTGTTTTGTAACTTGGATTTTTCGTTTCTCGGGTCTTTCGTAAGGTGAGGTACCACTGTGTGTGTGTGTGTGTGTGTGTGTGTGTGTGTGTGTGTGTGTGTGTATGTGTATATATATATATATATATATACACACACACACACACACATATATATATATATATATATATATATATATATATATATATATATATATTAAAAAAAACTGTTCCTAGTTGCATTGATAAAATACAGAAATTTTATTTCATTATTTTATTTGTTTTATATATTTTTTACACTGTACATCTTCATTTCAGATTGCAAAGTAACAAAAGTAGTTTGAGAGTAGTGATTTTTTTTTTTCAGTACTCACTGTGCTTCACAAGTAACCTGTGAAAATGGGAGTCATTAAATATGTGCCGTTCTCATTGTCAACAGTTCCTATGAATTATAGTAAGTTGATTGTGATGCTGAGGTGCATGACGGCAGTTTCAGTCCTCAGCGGTCCTGTATGGAGAATGTTCAGGGTTTTTGGAAGTGGAATCCTGGGTGCACACGGGCAGACACTTGACATGTGCCACGAGGGCATGAAAAATGCTCCCTGTTGTATTTTTGGGAGTAATTTAAAGTTAAACACTCTCCAAGGAACATTAATAAAAAAAAAAAAACCTGAATCATTTCTGTTCCTAACTTTTTATCTCATTTACCCTTTCTCTCTCTCTCTCTCTCCTGTCATTTTATTCTCACTCATTTTTCTGTCTCCTACCCCAGTCTCCCGTGTTCATATTCTCTTCTGTTTTAGGACCTGCAGCTTGGTTTAATGTGCTTTATTGGCTGGTGCCTGGTCTGGTGTAATTGTGCTGGTCTGCTGTTACAATACTGTATCCCACTGAATGATTCACATTTTTATCACGTTTGATTGCTTTGGCCTCCCATTAAGCTCCTGGGCTTTTGCTTCAACTTAGAGGTTTTTTTTTTTGTTGTTTGCCAGGACTTATAATATTAAGTGCAAAAAATAAATGAAAAAATGTCAGGAATGAAAGTTTTTTTTGGGTTGAAGACCCTTTTTTTAGCAGATGTGTTTTCACTGATGAGTTGTTATATGCCAGCTCACTAAGCTTGGTGTTGTGTGCTGCCCCTATTATTTGTGATGCCGTTTAAATGATGTCTTCGAGGAGCACTATATAGATACCAATTACATCCACCCAAGAATGGAGGACAAGGATGGGGGGTGGGGTGGGGGGGGATTGGGAATGAGGGACAGAGAAAGGAACTGGAAAAAAAGCATGGAGTGGTAAGGAAGGGAAAGAATGGAAGCAGCCAGAAATGGGAGGTTTCTGTCTGTAAACATAATAGTCTCCTGGTGTCTGACTCCAGGGGACTCTCCTGCTGCATGTGATGAGAGAGAGAGAGATGAGGCAGTCGGTATATGATAGAACAGGCTAGAAAGAGAGAGAAAGCGAGAGAGAGAGAGCGAGAATGGGGTGAGGTGTGTGGGTATGAGGTCTAAATGCTTTGAAGAGTACAGAGCTGTGAGGCAGAGAAATGGAGTGGTACAAAACAGAACTGCTGACAGAGACGTAAAAAGATGGTGAAAGCGAGAAAGGGAGTGCAAGAGATAAAGGGAGGATGGTGTGAGTGGTAGAATATGAAGAGAGGAAAAAAGACAGAAGGACAGGGAGAGATGTGGTCCCTCAGCAGCACACTCAAAGACTCTTGCTTCCTGTGTGTGTGTGTGTGTGTGTGTGTGTGTGTGTATATATATATATACACTTGAGGAATGGACCACCAATGTATGTGTATGCACACACACACACACACACACACACAGAATGAGTTAACAGTATAAACAATGCTGAGTCAAGTATCTAAAAAAACACACATATGAGAAATATGTCAAAATCCGACTTAAAAACTGAGGTGCGCTTTGTGTTATTTCTGCTGACGATCCTTTGAAGAAGTCACTAATTTTCCCTCTTTCGTGGTGTATAGTTTTAGCCACCTTACATAAACTAGCAGTTTCTTACAACATCGACTTCTAGAAATAAGGTCAGTGCGACGCGGAAGGCCGAAAAATGTTCGCCTAACATAGTACAAACAAACAATACATGCGTTACATGGCAGTATAAAGACGTGTAGCGGTGTAATTTATTTTAATGACCCAATTCATTTCAGAGTTTATTTTTTTAATTAATGCCAGAGCTAATAAACATGGTTGAAAAATAAATTTTCTCAAAACCACTTGACAAGAAGTGCACTCATGAGGGCGCGATGATGTACCGTTATAACACATCGTACAAAAATATACAAGTTGCACCAGTTCATTAGGATGGAGCATTAAATCCGTCTCACGGTCTCAAGGTAGCAAACGGGAAAATCATCAGAGGATGATAAAGATGCCAACTCACTGAGAGAGTGTGTGAAATAAACATGAAATGCAGTGTTCATCCAGTGTGTGGGGTTTATTTCTCTTGAAATCAGAAGTCCTCTTCTGTTTCTTAACACGTGATCACAGACTTTCATTTCTCTGATCAAAGACTTGTTATTATAATCCAGTGCTTCTCAATTACTCTCTGTGGCGCCCCCTCAAGGAAGAGAAAAGTTTCACCCCCCCCCCCACCACCACCACCACAATCCCGTAACTGACTATAAATAAATAGTATTATTTGTCTATAAAATTATTAGTACACCTCTGCATAACATTATATCTTTATTAACATTAAAAACAAAAAGAAAGAAATATAGTTCAAATTACAATAAAGAAAAACTTCATTAACTTTGTTTTTTAATCTGTAACAGAAAAGATTTAAAGTGCACCAATGTGCCTGAAATAAAAAAAATACATCCTTATTTAAACTCATTCAACTTACTATTATGTCTTAATATCTCCGTCTTTCTCCACCTTTGTCTTCGTTCCTGTTAGAAATTTTTGCGTGTTCTTTGAGGGGTTGTTTACTGCAACTTCATATCATTTGCTCGTGCGAAAACCGCTACACCATAGCGCGATAATGAGAGCGTCACTGCCAACTAGTGGAGTGGAGGTGCAATTACACTTAATTCCCGTACACTATACTGTATTCCGTAAAAGCATGTTCCCCAGGGTCATACACGCTCCCCCGGCATCACACCGCGCACCCCCCCTTCCCCCGGCATCATACCTCCTTGGGGGGGCGCACCCCACTATTTGAGAAGTATTGTTGTAAACAGATCAAGAACCAATACGTTTCAACGCTCACTCACTGAGGCTTTTTTCATTGTGTGTGGTAAATCTCTCTCTCTCTCTTTCTCGCTCTCTCTCTCCATTCACAATATCTAGTGGCTCTGTTCGAAGTTCAGTCTCTCAGCGGTATGGATGTACTCCAGGCTCTTGTGCTCAATGTACATTATACGGTGTGTTTGTCCCCCTCCAGCCAGTGCTGTTATTCATCCAGTGGCACCTTTATAGCAAATAAGCTCTCTACCCTTCTCATCTCTTTGGACCTCACATTTCTGTCCCAGAATGGTCCCAATACCAATATCTGACCTCTGTATCAAACAGCTTTTCGAGTGCATAGGACTTTAAGTGAATGCACTCTTGAGCATTTTGAGCAGCTTGGGGTGTTTTTATTCAGCAGAAATGTTACAGGGGATTCATAGATAATGGAATTCCTGGTAAATTTTCAATTAAAAACAAAAACAAATAAACGATCGAGCCCAGGAAGGCTATATGGGACTTGTAAACTTGTGACCTTTCTATCTTGACGTAGCTCTGCAGCAGTCGTCCAGCTTTGAGAATACCTTGGCTTGGCGGAGCTGTTTAAGGGTGACTGGGCCGAGAGGCGGATAAATACTGCGGTTTCACATTGACCTTGTTTAACCCCGGGTGGTCAATACAGAACCTGAGTCCTCCTCTCTTTTTTCTCCATGAAGAAGAAGCAGCCTGCTGCTGCTACTGGAGATGTGGAGATATGGATGCAGCCCTGCTTCAGGGCATAGTTGATGTATTCCTTCACAGCTTGTAAATCACTCACAGTAGGTGTCTAGATCTTTACCTTGTGAGGTGTTACGCCTGGGAGGAGGCCAATTTTTCAGTCATAGGGATGGTGAGGATGAACCCTGCTGGTGTTTTTTGGTTATTGAAGACTTCTAAATATTGTTCGGACAAGATTGGAATACTGATTTCACAGTTTCTGGGCTTTCCTCTGCGGTTGCAGCATGAGAGCGGTAGAGCGGAGGCAGTGCTGGTGACAGTAGCTTGACCACTTTATATCGCCGAACGTTCTCACATGAAGGGGGAGGGCTTTTCTGCATGCCAATGCATCTGCTGTATCCATGTTGCTGGTTTCATGATAAAGATCAGGCAACCAAATCAATGTAGGCCATTGCTTCTCAATTGTTTTCTGTGGCGCCCCCTCTCAGAAGAAAAGAACATTTTCACCCCCCCCCCCCACTGCCCCGTGACTGACTGTCTGTCTGTCTTCCTTTCGGCTTTTTCCCTTTTACTCAGGAGTCGCCACAACGAATCATCTAATTCGCACGTTTGATTTGGCAGAGGTTTTTACGTCGGATGCCCTTCCTGTCACAACCCTTTTAGCAAGAGACAGAAACACGCTGACGGCTTTGCAGCTACTCTTTACGAAAGTCAGCAATGGTTCTTTTACATGCCTCTCACCATTGACAGTGAGAAACATGGCCCGCCTTTGATAACCCAGTTAGCTGCACTGGGGGGGACAGTGACAACCCCGTGGGGACTCGAACCCCCAACCTTGGGATCAGCGATCCTGCGCCCTATCCACTAGACCACCACTATACAGTTAATAGTATTATTTGTCTATAAAATTGTTATTAGTACACCTCTGCATAACATTGTATCTTTATTAACATTAAAAACAAAAAAGAAAGAAATAGAGTTCAACTTAAAATAAAGAAAAACGTCTTTTTAAACAACTAAGTAAACAAGATCTAAGTAAACAACTGCACTTCATATCGTTTGCTAGTGCAAAAGAACGCTTCACCATAGTGCGACAATGTGAGCGCCACTGCCAACTACTGGAGTGGAGGTGCAATTACAGTTAATTCTCGTACACTATTCCAGAAAAGCATGTTCCTGGTTCCATGGTTATACGCGCTCCCCCCAGCATCACACCGTGACCCCCCCCAGGCCACCCCCCCCCCCCCTGGCATCCCGGGCACGCCCCACTATTTGAGAAGCAGCCATGTAGGCAAGGCAGAATCATAAAAATGTGAGACGAGCTAATTTCATACACAGGTGAATAATATCAGAGTTGAGGCGCTGAGTCATGAACAAGAAGGCAAGTAAAGATCATATATGGATTGGCAAACACTAAAATACATCTGCTACGTATGCACCGGCAAGATCACAGACACAGTACTTTGCAACTTGAACTTATTAGTCTTTATATAGGCTGCAATCAGCAGCTTGAGTGGTGTCAAGTGTTTTGAGATCGTGTTAGAAGTCCGAAGACTGTGAGTACCGTGGAGCATGCTGGGTAGTGTGTGCACTGCCTGAGGTCTGCTCATTCTGTGATAGTTTTAGTGTCTGTGTGGTTTCTTGAATGCATCTCTGCACTACAGTATAAGGCTTTTTTGAAGGAGCACTGGGTACCACATACCGCTATAAATATATGTTTTAAATAGGTCAGGATTTTTGATCTTTGGGGTTTACTTTTTTAAATTGCTGAAACCGCTATTTGTTAAAACTCCAACAATAAAGTTTAGATCACAAGAAAAGAGGGCCATGAACTTAACCCAATGTAAACTTAAGGGTTTGTACATGATGTCAAAACACACAGAAAGCCTCTTGCACGCATGTTGCACAGGAAACAGAAAGTAGACTTTTGGGTTAAACTTACAATCTTTAGTTGGTTTTGGTGGTTTCTGCATCTATTTGAACAAATGTCTCCTGGAGTCCATTTTGTCCAATTTGAATGTCAACTCGACATTGTCTGTCGGCAAAGATCGACAATCAAATTGCTGCAGCCTCTGTTGTAAAGCGGGGCTTGTACCCGTCCATCGTGGAGAAGAGGGGGCTGAGCCGCAAGGCAAAGCTCTCAATTTCCCAGTCCATCTACGTTCCAATCCTCACCTATGGCCATGAGCTTTGGGTAGTGACCGAAAGAACAAGATCGCGGATTCAAGCGGCTGAAATGAGCTTCCTTCACCGGGTGGTGGGGCTCTCACTTAGAGATGAGGTGAAGCTCAACCATCCGAGGAGAGCTTGGAGTAGAACCGCTGCTCCTCCACGATGAGAAGGGCCAGCTGAGGTGGCTCGGGCATCTGGTCAGAATGGTTCACGAACGCCTGCCTGGTGTGGTGTTTGAGGCATGTCCAACCGGGAAGAGACCCTGAGGTCGACCTAGAACACACTGGAGAGACTGTCTCTCGGCTTGTCTGGGAACACCTCAGTGTCTTTTCAGAAGAGCTGGAGGAAGTGGCTGGGGAGAGGGACGTAAGGACCTCATTGCTTAGGTTGCTGCCCCTGCGACTCGACCCCAGAAGAAGCGGAAGATGACGACGATGATGAATGTCAGCTCAGCCAACAGAAATCAGAGGCCAAAAGTTATCAACTTACGGTTGACATACGGTGTGGGCGTGGCAGTGGCTCAAATTCACTTAATTATTTAAAATATTGCCATGAAATAGAAAGTGGTTATAATTCACATGTATATCCCAAAATTTCTCGGTAAATCCTTTCGACCATGACGATGATTTCTGGTGATGAATGTGAGTTTTTGTCAGCGTGTGTGTGTGTGTGTGTGGGGGGGGGGGGGGTGTTTGGAGACGGGATGGGACGGGACTTTGATATTTCAAAATGCCACCACATATATAGAGCCAACTTCTTGCAATCATTGCTCTCACCAGTGTGGTCAGTACTATGTAGTTATAATGTATTGCACCATCACATGACAAAATATTTGTAAGAATAACACCATCAGCATACAGCACACATTGCTGACTTTGGTGAAGCGTAGGCTGCATAGTCATCAGCGCATTTCTACCCTGCAATGTCCTGGCAACATGTCCAGGGTATAATCTGCTCTCGCCCAGAGTCGGCTGAGATGGGCGCCAGCCTCCCCTCGACCTTAATTAGGATTAAGTGGTTCAGAAAATGAATGAATGAAGACAAGCAGCTTTGTAAATGGTATTTAGAAAACAAAATAGGAAAAATGCCAAGGGGGTTAAATACTTTTGCAAGCCACTGTAGGTTTAGTAGTGAAAGATAATTGCATTTTCTCTCTCACACACACACACACACACACACACACACACACACACACACCACTAATGGCACAGATATAAAATTTTGGCTCAAAGCGTGAGAGTGGTTCAGGGAGCATAAAAAAATCATTTCTATACATAAATTGGCACCACAGTGTCCTCAGTTTAACCGTATTGAGTCTTTTAGATGTGCTGGATAAGAGTTTATATCGTGGTTTGATTGTACCATCCTCTGTACAAGATCTTCATTGTACGATAATAGAACCATTTCTCCAGACAAAACAAAAACAAACAATATATAGCCATAGTGTTTGTGAAATAGAAGTTATTCACTTCTTGTTTACACAGACCCGTGAACCGTCAATCAGATGGAATTCAGCTCCAGCTTCCCCCTTGACCCAACAGATGCACAGTATTGATAATGAACCGATAGACGGACAGAACTGTTGCATAAAAGCAAATTAAAATTACTACCTCAATCCTATTAAGGTCGCAGAGTGTCTGGAGCCAATCACAGTCAACTTAAGGCGAAAACAGAGTTCACCCTGAATATTTCAGAAGGCCAATACAAGGCCAGCACACATACATACACACACAAGCATTCACACTCACATGTACATCTCGGGCAATTTGGAATAGCCAGGTAGTGGAATGTGAATGTCTTTGGAATGTGAGAGGAAACCAGAGTACCCAGAGGAAACCCACACAAGCAAAAGCAGAACATGTAGACGCTGCACAGAAACACCGAAGCCCGGAACTCGAACCCAAGACCTTCTTGTAGCGGGGCAGGACCTGCTAACCGCTACACCACTGTACATAAACGTGGAGATATTTTAATAGTATGTCATGATAATTCAGTATGTCATCACTTCTAAATTATGAGCTCATCATAAAATAAAGGTTGTAATAATCATTAAATTATTCACAGTCTTATGTTACTCATTTGCTTTATTCAGTACTGGACTTTATAATGTTTTATTAGAGGTCTCTGTCTCTGTGCTGTAAAAAGTTCTGTTGATAATTGAATACAACAACCACACAAATAAATAAATGACATCAGCACATGTGCGTGTTTTGTTCAAGTTTAGATATGAGCCACAAAAAAAAAAAAAAAAAAAAAAAAAAAAAAAACCCTCAAAGTGTGTGTGTGTGTGTGTGTGTGTGTGTGCGCGTGCACACATCAGTTTACCGATATTGTGCTCACCCAAGATACTCATTTTTCATCATTCATCATGAACGTTTTTCATCACTGTTTCTCTGTATTTTAACCATGATGTATTTTTTTCAGCCTTCAGTCTTAATACTCGACTTTTTATAGTGGTGATGAAGCAACGGAATTTATTTGTTTGTTTGTTTTGTGATGCTGTAGATGATGAAGAAGATCCTTTCCAGCCAGTGACCACAGATGAGACAGTGGCTGAGGGAGGTACAGTGACTCTGACGTGCCGTGTAGCTGAGACTGATAATTCTTCCCTCCAGTGGTCCAATACTGCACAACAGACTCTGTATTTTGGAGCTAAAAGAGGTGAGCGGGACTGAAACTGACAAGTGAAGAGATGCTACATAGGTGTTAGGTTTTAAACCTCGGAGAATTTGTGATAGTCAAAAATGTCCTTGAAGAAGAAAGAGGAAGAAAGAACAATTAAATACAGCACAGAACAATTGTAGAAAAAAGATAGCGAGGATAATCTCCACATTGGGGACAGTGGTGGCCCGGTGGAAAGGTGCTGGATTACTGATCCCAAGGTCGGGGGTTCAAGCCCCACTATCAATGGGTTGTCAGTGCTGTCCCCACAGTGTAGCTAACTGGGTTATCAAAGGCTGACCACGGCTCTGTCTGTGGTGTGAGGCATGTAAAAGACCCATTGGTGACTTTTGTAACGAGTGGACTGCATAGTCGTCAGCGTGTTTCTGCCATCTGATGGTCTGGCAAGCTGTCCAGGGCATACACTGCCCTTGTGCAGAGTCGACTAATATGGGCGCCAGCCTCCCCGGGACCCTAATTAGGATTAAGCAGTTCAGAAACAAATGAATAAACTTTCATTCAGACGACCCAGTTTCTATACATAACTCTATTGGTTACAGAGCAAACTTCCCTCTGCCATTACAGCGAAGTACCGTTTATATGAGGAAACATAGCGAGTGTGTGTGTGATATGTATGTATGTGTCTGTGTGTGTGTGTGTGTGTATATATATATATAGTGATACCTCAGCTCACGAACATAATTGGTTCCCTGAAAGTGTGTGTAAGGCGAAAAGTTCGTCTTCCGAACATTTATTTCCCATAAGAAACCATTAAAATGAGAATAATCCGTTCCCAGGTCCCCATAAAACATAATTTTCTACTAAATAAGCCTTAAAACTACACAAAAATATACCTTATTTTATGTATAATAAATATGCTATTGTATTGTAATTAAAGAAATAAACTGTACTGTATAATAAAGTGGTTTTATTTACCTTTGTGATGGTAGTTGATGGCTTGATGGAATGGAGTGGGAGGAGGAGGGAGGGAGGGACTTACTGTTTGGAAGGAGTGTTTGGAAACGCCTACTGTTTGGAAACACCCTTAGCCACACACGCACCCTTAATAGCTTCCTTGTTCTTAAGGATGGGAGCAATGGTAGACTTAGCGTACTGGTACTGGGACGCTGAGTCACACAAACGCACACCTCGTTCGTGTTTTTCAATGATCTCCGCCTGTGGTGGGGTCTTTTCGGTCCCATAATAGCAAAAGTACACTCAATATGGTCCAAAATGTCTATCAAACACAAACCACTTCCGCATTCAAAGAAAGGGGTGACGAACTGTGACGCCGTCCGCGCGCGCCAGCTTCTCGTGGCCGCCACCGTGGCGCTGTTCGACCGCGTGGTTTGATTCGTCCGCCGAAAACTAGTTCGTCAGCAGAGACTATATGCTCGCAAATTTAATGTTCTTGAGGCGAAAAGTTCGTGAGCTTAAGTGTTCGTCAGCAGAGGTTTTACTGTATATATATATATATATACACACACACAGTGATCTCTCGCTACTTCGTTGCTTCAGTGCATTGTGGGTTTTTCAAAAACATTAATTGAAAATAAAAAAATAATAAAATTAAGGAAAAATAGGGAGAAAGTGAAGGAAAATGCTGCAAAACAAGGCCAAGTTTATGCAAAAAACAAACAAACAAAAAACAACCCAAAACCCCCCAACAAAACTACTTACATTTTTATGAGGCGCACATCTGTGTGCACGCGTCTGTATGTGTGTGTATTTATATTATATTTATGTCTTTTGCATTATTTTTGAATGTTTAATTGCTATTATAAGCATTTATAGTGCTGAATATGTCTGTCTGTCTTCCTTTCGGCTTTTTCCCTTTTACTCGGGGAGTCGCCACAGCGAATCATTTGATTCGCATGTTTTGAATTTGGCAGAGGTTTTTACGTCGGATGCCCTTCCTGTCACAACCCTTTTTAGTAAGGGACAGAAACACGCTGACGACTTTGCAGCTACTCTTTACGAAAGTCAGCAATGGTTCTTTTACATGCCTCTCACCATAGACAGTGAGAGACATGGCCCGCCTTTGATAACCCAGTTAGCCGCACTGGGGGGGACAGTGACAATCTTGTGGAGAGTGGGACTCGAACCCCCAACCTTTGGATCAGCGATCCAGCGCCCTATACCACTAGACCACCACTACACATATAAATGTACGTATACATCAGTCAGGGGGTCAATCCTACTTCGTGGAAATCGGTGGTCGTGGGGGGTCTCGGACCCCATTAACCCCGGAAAGTGAGAAATCCCTGTATGTGTGTGTATATATATATATATATATATATATATATATATATATATATATAAAATGTATAATATTTGCCCACACATGCACCATATGGTAGTCTTTGAAAGCATTTTATAATTGGAATTTGTAATGTGATCATTGACCAAGACTGGCACAATGACATATTACTGCTGCAAGAAGAAATTTATGCACGTAGGAGTGAACACATCATAAAGGACAATACTGTGTGTATATATATATATATATATATATATATATATATATATATATATATATATATATATATATATATTGCACAGGCACACAAATACCTTACAGGATGATGTTTGGCTACAAGAAGCTGTGCAACATCTGCAGCCGGTACTGCGAGCCCATACCAGACGATTCAGCTGGTAGCACCACATGTTCAGGTGCTACCTGCATTTGGATTTTTGGCCACAGAGACATTTCAGAGAAGGCTTGAAGATTGCATCCTCCTGCGAGTTCTGAATAGTATAAATCTACAGGCCAGACAATACATTCCATTCTTGGTACCGAACACCAACAGCTTCCAATCAAGAAAAAAAACAAGCTTCTTTGTTGAAATAGACTCCACACACACACACACACACACACACACACACACACACACACATGTGCAGTCTGCCAATCCTCAACCCGTAAACAGTACTACTCAATTAAATTCTAACTTGTCTACGACTCCCTGGACCATCTGTTAAATTTGGTCTCCCAGTTTTGAGGTGCAGACCTTTCATATATTTTGCAGAACTGGTCTGTGGATATGCGCTTTTAACAAGGAGCTGGCACATGGCTCTTCAGTAAGCAGAAATGAGTTAATTTATTCATTCATTCTTTTTCTGAAATGCTTAATCCTAATTAGGGTCGGGCGGCAGTGGTGGACTAGTGGTATAGGGCGCTGGATCGCTGATCCAAAGGTTGGGGGTTCGAGTCCCACTCTCCACAAGGTTGTCACCGTCCCCCTCCGTGCAGCTAACTGGGTTATCAAAGGCCGGCCATGTCTCTCACTGTCTATGGTGTGAGGCATGTAAAAGAACCATTGCTGACTTTCGACAGGAGTAGGCTGCAAAGCCATCAACGTGTTTCCGCCCTGCGATAGCCTGGGAGCTGTCCAGGGTGTACTCTGCCCTCGCCTGGAGTTGACTGGGTTGGGCGCCAGCCTCCCCACGACCCTAATTAGGATTAAGCGGTTACCGAAAATGAACTGAACTAATTAGGGTCGCAGGGAGACAGGCGCCAATCTCGGCCGACTCTGGGCGAGGGCAGGGTACACACTGGACGACTCGCCAGGCCATCGCAGGGCCAACACTCACACAACCGTTCATACTCGCACTCAAACAGCCAATTAACCTACTGTGCATGTTTTCGGACTGAGGGAGGAAACCGGCGCACCCGGTGGAAACCCACGGAAGCACAGGTAGAACATGCAAAAACTCCACACAGAAATGCCTGAGCTGGAAATTCGACCTCGGAACCTTCTTGCTGTGAGGCGACGTGCTAACCACTACACCACCGTGCCGCCTGAGTTAATTTATTTTCGGTAATAAAATAGTCTTTTGATCTTACAATGCTCCGCTGCATTAGGAGATCAAGGATACACTCTGGGCTCCTGGTTAATGACACCACTGACGAACCCCCAGACTGAACAAGAGGCGTCCTGTATCCAAAGGCAGCACACGGTCCACCACCACTGAGCAAATCTTTGGAATTCTGAAAGTGTGATGAATACGTTTGGATGCAGTATATCAATTTAATGACGTGTATATTTAATACAATATATTAATAAAGTACAGGTCATGGTAAACAGTTTTGTATTACAGAGAAGGTGTGCGTAGGACAGCAGTTCTAGTTGCCAAGATCTTGTATCTGGGTTTAGCATTTTTTTTTTTTTTTTTTTGGCCTATGATCTCATGTGAAAACACTTTTTTTTTTTTTTTTTTTTTTTCTTCTTCAGTGGTGTAAACTTCCAATGAAACTGTGGTCGCTAAACCCTGTATACTGTTCCAAGCTTGACTCTTATCTGTGGCCTTATACCCACTATTCATTCTGCTGAATATAATATCTCGTCTGGAATTTACCTCCTGCAGCAGCACTCTTACTTCAGAGTAAATAAAGTAAAAATAAGTAAAAATTCTTCCTCCTCGTACATTCTGGCGTGCCCATGGATTTGTAATTTCACTGTAGCTTGTAATTTGCACGTGTGTGGGGACAATATCTCCTTTTATGGGAATATAGAGGGCATTTACCGTGGCTGATTAAAGCAACTGGCATGTGCTTTCAAATTGTAACGTGGAACAATTTTGAGGTTCAAGAACATGTCATGAATTCAACATGAACTATAAAAAAACAGAAAAATACTGCTGAGCAACCCTCATTATTCTTAATTTGAAATGTTTTCTTTTCTGATTGGTGGAAAGCCAGTGGTGGTAGTCTTCATTGTTTATTTTCTGTAACCATTTCATCTTAATTAGGGTCGTGAGGGCTGGGCTGTTAGTTCGATCTCGAAACGCTGTTTATGATTCGGGTCATATGATGTGATGTCATCATTAATGACGTGAAATAAATAAACAGCCCTCAGTGCAGCTAACTGGGGTGGTGGCATAGTGTTTAGGGTGCTGCGCTCATGATCGGGAGGTTGTGTGTTCAAATCCTAGTGAGACCCCCACTGTGCTAGGATCCCTGGGCAAGGTCTTAACCGCAAGTGTGCCTCTGTTCACCCAGCAGTATAAATGGGTACCAGTAAAATATACTTGGAAGGTAACCTGTGATGCGTCCCATTCAGGCGGAGTTGAACTCCTAGTCGATTCACACTATGGAAACCGGGGATAAGCACCGGCCTGATGAGCCACTAGGGTGTAAAAAGCCCAACGGACTTTACTTTTCTTTTTAGGGTTGCTGGGAGGAGGCTGGTGCCCATCCCAGCCGACTCCAGGTGAGGGCAGAGTACTCCCTGGACAGCTCGCCAGGCCATCGCAGGGCGGAAACATGCTACGGCTATGTAGCTACTCTTATTGAAAGTCAGCAATGGTTCTTTTACAGCCTCACACCATTGACAGACAGACACATGGCCGGCCTTTGTTAACCCAGTTAGCTTCACCGGTAATATATTTAGTATTTTTCCATCAACCAACTTATGTCATTTAAGTAATTATTACATGATTGACATGCGCTAGAGTTGGATCGGTTCACGAAATTTCGGTTGTGCCTTTAAAACCGTGACCGGAAACCGAGGCTGCTTAAAAAAACCCGCTATAAACAGTTCTCCGTTTTAAATATCTACAGTTTTGACTGTAGAGTCTAGGTCAGGAGTCAGGAACCTTTTTGACTAAGAGCCAAAAAAAAAAAAGACATAAATGACAGTGAAATTATGTATTCGTTATTCTGTTAAGAAAGGCCATCTGATTTATCTGAGAGCCAGATACAGTCATCAAATGAGCCGACATCTGGCTTGCGAGCCATAGGTTCCCGACCCCTGATTTAGGCCTATTGTTTCACCTTTTTTTTTTTTTTTTTTCTCCAGACTAAATTTCAGTGGAACGAGTACCATTGTGTAAATTTTAGAAGTACAGTCGGCCCCCAACTTACGAAGATCCCCGGGTTACGAAAAACATTTCCCTAAGTTTCCATCCCCAAGATACGAAACAACCCCCCTCTTACGAAAAGAAATTCAAAATTCAAACGCACCAATCAAAATTTCACATGACGCGCGAGTTGCTCTCTCATTGGCTGTCTCTCAACATCACGCCCCGCTGGCCTCCCAGATAGAGACAGAAGGAAGCTTCACGCTTTAGTTTTTAGTTTAGTTTTTTTAAGTTGTTTTAATTCAGTAAATGTTTAATAAATGTGGGCGCATTTGAGCTCATCTGGAATTCCGATCCCTCAAGGAATCAAATTAAAGTTGAGTTTGTCAAGCAGGGAATGCGCTTTGAATTCAACGTCTTGTGGGCGTGGCCCGCAGCGTGCGCGCGAGAGAAATAGAGAGAGACGTGTGTGTGTTAATACATGTTTAATAATGGTTTAATTAATAAATATGTTAATAAAATGGTTTATTATGTTAATAAAATGTTTAAATTGTTTAATAAATAATTACTTTTAACACATATTTCATTCAAAATTGGTGTACTTTTTTCATTTTTAAAGGGTTTATGGTGTTAATCTACTCCATAGACGAGCCTTGGAACGAATTAGGCGTTTAACATGTAAAATTCAACCCCTACTTACGAAATCTCTGCAATACGAAGCAGGCTCTGGAACGGATTAATTTCGTAAGTTGGGGGCCGACTGTACTAAATATCGCTCACCAATGCTCCGACAATGCCAACATTTTACCAATAATTAAAATCTAAAAGTTTTGTAGAGTTAGCGTAGATGTTGTAACTTTTTATTGAATAAATGGAGACCGAACCCGAAACCGGAAACCCAAGTTTCAAGCTGGAAACCAAACCGAAACCGATCAATGATTTTGGAACCGAACATTTCGAACACGCACCAGTGTTTATCCTCATAGATATTATCTAGAGCAGGGGTGCTCAATCCTGCTCCTGGAGATCTACCTTCCAGAAGACATTCGCTCCAACCCTAATCACGCCCACCTAACCATCCAATCATCTCATCAAGACCTGACTGGATCTTACATGTCACATGGGCCACATTAGTGTTGGAGATAAAGTCATCTGGAAGGTAGATCTCCAGGAGCAGGATTGAGCACCCCTGATCTAGAGTATATGGGCTACACCCTACTGCAGACGGCTATGCCTGTCAGCCAGCCATCTTGGTTAGTACAGTTTACAGTGAGGCATTGTTATGCTATATTCGTACTCTTGTCATGCTCACAGAGAAGGCTAGCGAGAAAATGGCTGCCCATTCTCAAGACTAGAAGCGTAACGCCGAAATGAGAATATTTTATAAAAAGACTGTCAGAATTGGAAGTTTAATCTTTCTTAATCAAATCTTTTTGGGCCAAAATGAGAAACTCCAAATGATGGCAAAATGGAATTAAAGTTTTATGTGAGAATATGATGTGCTTGGTAATGTGACTTCCTGAGAAGGGCAGTAATATGCCTAGCAGCGTCCACACAACTAGATACTAGAAGAAGAAGAAGAAGACAAGTGACATGTTGCTCACAACAAGTGAGTAAGTGTACCACCACTGTGAAGTTATCAAAATAAAGAGGGTAGATAATGCCTTAAAGCAGTGCTTCTCAAGTATTTTCTGTAGCGCCCCCCCCCATAGGAACAAAAAAGCATTTCACACCCCCCACCGCCCCACAAGCGAATATAAATAGTATTATTTGTCACCTTTCTCTTCGTTTCTGTTAGAAATCTTTTTGTGTCATTTCTTGAGGTGTTGTTTAGTGCACTTTTGTTTTCTGTTTTGTTTTCTTTTTTGTTTACTGCACTTTTGTTTTCACTATTGTTTGCTCGTGCAAAAAAATCGCTACACCATAGCATGACGATGAGAGCGCTACTGCCAACTAGTGGAGTAGAGGTGCAATTACACTTAATTCTCGTACACAATTCCAGAAAAGCATGTTCCCCATGGTCATACGTGCTCCCCCCCCTGCACCCCCCCCCCCCCCAGCATTGTACCACACCACCCAAGGGGGGCGCACCCCGCTATTTGAGAAGCACTGCCTTATGTAACCTTATGCACACAAATTTGTTCACACAATGTCATAGGACACCAAGTAACCCTCATCCCATTTTGCTATGTTCCTACTGCATTCTGAAAAAATTGGATGGTGGCAGCAAAGAGGTTTAGACTGCAGTAGGAGTGAACTAGAACCCAGTCTGTATGTGGTATGGTTTTGATGTATGCGGAGGACATGGTCACACTTTGGATAAGATTTTTAAAAAAATAACAGACATGGTTGGATCAGGATGTAGAAAAAAAAAAACTTGACTAAAATATAGCAGGGAGTGTATTGATTCAGTACAAATGTGGCACAGATTAGCTGAACATTGATGCAGACACTAGAAAACAAATACAGAATGAAAGAAAAAGCACAGCACAGACCTCTGGAAAAAAACACTGTATATACAGTGGAATCTTATAGAAATGTACAGTACAGGGATCCCTCACTTTCCACAGTTAATTGGGACCAGGATCCCCACACGACCACCCCAATTGATGTGTATATAATATCAATGAATACATATTCAATGCTATAAATGCTTATTATAACAATTAAACATTCAAAAAATAATACATAAGATGTATATAAATACAAACATACAGACATGTCCATGCACGCACTCAAGATGCACACCTCACATACAAATGTAACTAGTTTTGATGGGACGTTTTGGGTGGTTTTTTGATTTTGTTTGTTTGGGTTTTTTTTTTTTTGCATAATTGGCCTTGTTTTTGTAGCATTTTCCTTAACTTTTTACCCTATTCTTCCTTAATGTCCTTATTTTTTAATTCGATGAATATTTAAAAAAACAAACAAACGCGATGCATGAATTGAAGCGCAAAGTACTGAGGGATCACTGTATTGCATTTTCTTAATAAAATAAATTGGATTCAGTTTCTCTGGTTTAATGTGATAATTAAAAAAAATACTGTTTTCTAAATTAATGAGATACTTCAAAATATAAGAAGCTAAAATTTCCATCTTCAGAGGTCTATAGGGAGCAGAAATGTTTCCTTCATTTAATATAACCCAGTTTTTGTTTGTTTTGAGTTTGAGACAATGGGGCTTGGTCCAGCCTTCAAATAATATAGATGCCATTGTTATTCATGTGTGACTTTGCGCCTGTAAGGAAATCACATTCAGCTCTGCTGGACAACAGATTATTATTATTATTATTAGGGCAGTGGTGGCCTGCTGGTAAAAGGTGCTGGATCCAACTCTCCACAAGATTGTCACTGCTCCCCCCCTAGAGGTGGTCTAGTGGTATAGGATGCTGAATCGCTGATCCTAAGGTTGGGGGTTTGAGTCCCACTCTCCACAAGGTTGTCACCGTCCCCCCAGTGCAGCTAACTGTTATCAACGGCCGGCCATGTCTCTCACTGTCTATGTTGTGAGGTTCATGTAAAAGAACCATTGCTGACTTTCGACAAGAGGAGCTGCAAAGCTGTCAGCGTCTTTCCACCCCTTGCTAAAAGTGTCCGCAAAGGGATCCGATGTAAAAACCTGTGTCAAATCAAATGTGCGATTGATTAATATGATTTCCATCAAGATGGAGGCAGATGATGGAGGCAGATGATTCGCAGTGGCGACCCCTGAAAAGGAACAGCTGAAAGGAAAAGATTATTATTATTAATTTTCTGAACCGCTTAGTCCAAATTATGGTTGCGGGGAGACTGGAGCCCATCTCAGCTGACTCTGTGCAAGGGCAGGGTACAACCAGGACCGCTCGCCCAGGCCATCGTAGGGCTTATTATAATTTTTTTTTTTTTTTTTTTTTTTTACAATAAAAAGGTGTTCTTAATAAGCGAAATTTACTATCTAGTTATCGTTCTTTTCACAAAGATATCACAAAACTATTTATGAAACTTCCATCTTTCTCACACAAAAGAAATTTCACACATTTCAGGGCTAAATTTTTTAAAATAATTTTTAAAATGATAAAATGATTATTTGCAGACATGAAATTTCATTCAGTATAGTCTTTAATCATCAGTATTTGTACACATGAATTGGGAAACAGGAAACTTTGTTTGGCGGGAGCGGCCTGTTGTACTCTAGATAGCCTAGGGGAGGTTTGGAGTACTTGGTAGAGAAACAGTACTGGAGTCCGGCCAAGGACATCCTAGAGCCACAGCTCATTTAGGAATTCCACTGTCAACGTCCAGAAAAGCGAGATGCTAAATTGTGGAGCTTGTGTGGTCCTGTTGGAGGGTGTGGCTGTGGTGGCGTGCAATGCTTCATTGGATCACCGTGAAGAGGGAGTTGTTTGAACTTGCATGAATGCATTGTGCAAGCTGTTTGAAATTTTATGTTTCATGAGAGTCCTGCCCTCGACATATATACATGTCCATATTCAGAAGCAGTCATTGCGCCACCAAGTGGCAGCAAGAAATGATATTCAGTTTGATCTCCAGCTGTTAGCAAGGTGACTGGATCCATTCCAGATTATAGAAAAGCCTATCATCAAAAATCACCAAAACATCAAAATTTCCTACAGAATGTTCACTGTAGTGCTTGTGTTTAGATTCAAAAGGAAGCTGTTATAAGTCATGTACGCTTTGTATGAAGTGCTTTAGTTGTACAGTCTCGATAGAATTAAACCCGAGTGGTGACTGTGCAGCTAGCAGCAGGCCAGTTTAGCCTGTTTGTCTGCTCCCTGGCCTTTGGTCTGGATTGGCACTGATTAACTGAGACTCGGCGCAATGCTGCAAGAAACGAGACAGCATGTTCATCCACGCTATCAGGCTAGGTTTACCTTAAAAGTACTCCAATTGTCTATGTATCTCACATTCTTTTAAGACCACTTTGACATAACTTCAGAAGCCATAGCCTGTTGTCAGCTACATTTCTATGGCGTACTGAAAAGGGGCCAGTGCATATTGTAGCATTGGAACCTTGACTTTGCTAAATTTCACACCTTGGTAAACTTGCTCTTGTTAACTTCTTGTGTAAATATCTTTGTTGGACACCCTGTTCTTGGCAAAGAGTCTGACATTACCTCCTATGTTAGGATACACTACTTGTCCGGCACAGAACCGTAGTGCTGCTGGTCCCCTTAAAGGCCTAGATAATCTCACATCCCTTAAAATAGAGCTTCCTATGAGCAGCTGCCTTTCAGATTTTGGAGTGTCTCACTGAGGAAACCTGTTTGACATGTCTAGTGGAGACCAGTGGGCAAACCTCATTGGTAACTTTGAACCAGGCTGTGAAGGGCTCTGATCCCAGAGAGATAGTGGGACTTAATATCTCCAGTTCACTGGAACACGGCAGACTTACGGAAGCAAAAATGTTGTCATCCGCAAACGTTCCGCAATTATTCCCTCATCTTCCGTGTGATTCCGTAGTTATTCCTCAAGTCTTCCTCCACTTCTGTATGCTGCCGGCAGGCCAAAATATTCCGTGAATGTGCCTTTGAACATGTTCAAAAGCACGTTTACGGGGAAAAAAATTCCGTGAGTGTTCTGTGGGGTCACTTTGGCGTACCTGTTCCGAACGTGCTGTGAACGTTCCGAAAGTGTAAGAATTTCCACTTTTCCGTGGGATTTTCACTCATGTAAAAATTCCGACGCTCTTCTGTAGACTTCTGTGATCCTTGCATGCCGTAGTCCAGTGAAATGGGGCTATAAGAATTTCCACTTTTCCGTAGGATTTTCACTCGTTTTCCGTGTAAAAATGCCGAAGCTCTTCCGTAGACTGCGTTCCGCGCCTTTCCGCTACGATCCCTCCATGCCATAGTCCAGTGAAATGGGGCTATAAGAATTTCCACTTTTCCGTAGGATTTTCACTCGCTTTCCGTGTAAAAATGCCGAAGCTCTTCCATAGACTGCGTTCCGTGCCTTTCCGCTACGATCCCTCCATGCCGTAGTCCAGTGAAATGGGGCTATAAGAATTTCCACTTTTCCGTAGGATTTTCAATCGTTTTCCGTGTAAAAATTCCGAAGCTCTTCCGTAGACTGCGTTCCGCGCCTTTCCGCTACGATCCCTCCATGCCGTAGTCCAGTGAAATGGGGCTATAAGAATTTCCACTTTTCCGTAGGATTTTCACTCGTTTTCCGTGTAAAAATGCCGAAGCTCTTCCGTAGACTGCGTTCCGCGCCTTTCCGCTACGATCCCTCCATGCCATAGTCCAGTGAAATGGGGCTATAAGAATTTCCACTTTTCCGTAGGATTTTCACTCGCTTTCCGTGTAAAAATGCCGAAGCTCTTCCATAGACTGCGTTCCGTGCCTTTCCGCTACGATCCCTCCATGCCGTAGTCCAGTGAAATGGGGCTATAAGAATTTCCACTTTTCCGTAGGATTTTCACTCGCTTTCCGTGTAAAAATGCCGAAGCTCTTCCATAGACTGCGTTCCGTGCCTTTCCGCTACGATCCCTCCATGCCGTAGTCCAGTGAAATGGGGCTATAAGAATTTCCACTTTTCCGTAGGATTTTCAATCGTTTTCCGTGTAAAAATTCCGAAGCTCTTCCGTAGACTGCGTTCCGCGCCTTTCCGCTACGATCCCTCCATGCCGTAGTCCAGTGAAATGGAGGTATTAGGCACTTAGATTTTCCACTGCTTCCATGCAAACCTCACTTTCACCCATCTTTTTAAAGCTTAGATGCAACTTCTAATGCTTCTCCCTCAGAGACGTAATTAGTATGCAATTAAGACATCTAGTTATTGCTAATCACAGAAGAATGGCTAAATATCCTGTGCCCATCACACCAAACAAGCTGAATGCTTAATGCTAGATATGATGCAAAATAAAAGCGTACCTGAGCAAAAGATTTGTTGTTGCTAACAGAGCACCTCCAGTTCAGTGAGCATGTTGCCCTGAGGCAGGGGAAACAAATAGTGTGTGAGAGAGAAAAAAAAAATTGCCTGTAAACTGCTGCAGAATAAACAGTAGGGAAGAGTCGCGAAGGCTGAACTTAATTGAATGACTGATAAAGCTGCTGAAATTATTTGAGACTAATATATGGTGGGGTTGCTAAAAACTGAGGAAGGATTTTAAATTGACTAAAACTATAAACTGCTGCACAGATAATATAAGATAAACCTAAGATCCACATAAATTTTTACTCTGTTCCATATCCATGACAGAACGTAATGTCTGGCACTGCTTTATATGCAAATACATCTGTATCCAACATCCTATATCAATTTGAGGTAATTGAATTTTTTCAGTGGGGATATTTAAAGTAATAAGGGGAGAGAGAAAGACAGAGAAAGGGGGAGAGAGAGAGAGAGAGAGAGAGAGAGAGAGAGAGGAGCATCTGAGGAGAATAGTTATCTGCTTAATCATGAAGGCTGCATATGCTGGGACGTCGGTAACCTTAAAGGAAAGTTCTGGGCTGATTTGGGTTTGGTTTTTGTATCCGTTTGCTTCTTTTTTAGTTTTTGTCTGTTTCATACTCGTTTTCTCCACAATGCTCAACAGTGCATGTACAGTGATCCCTCACTTTCCACGGTTAATTGGGACCAAGATCCCACGCGACCATCGAAATCCGCGAAGTAGGTCACCCCCGACCCCCCTGACTGACGTATATGTGTATATATCAATAAATACATATTCAATGCTATAAATGCTTATAATAACAATTAACATTAAAAAATAATGCATAAGATGTAAATAAAATATCAATACAGACATGCGCGCGCACGCACACAGATGCGCGTGCACACTCAGATGTGCACCTCGCAGCAATGTAAGTAGTTTTGATGGGAGATTTTGGGTTGTTTTTTGTTTTGTGGTGTTTTTTGTGCATAATTGGCCTTGTTTTTGTGGCATTTTCCTTAACTTTTTCCCGTATTCTTCCTTAATTTCCTTTTTTTTTTTTTTTTTATTCGATGAATCCTCTTCTTCTTTTCCTTTCGGCGTTTCCCTTTTCAGGAGTCGCTACTGCGAATCATGTGATTCGCACATTTGATTTGGCATAGGTTTTTACGTCGGATGCGATTTCATTGAAGCTATCTGAGAAGTATATCTACATATTAAAAAAAAAAAAAACCGCAGTGCACTGAATTGAAGCGCGAAGTAGCGAGGGATCCCGGTGTACAAACGTTGCAGCATTAGCGATCATATTTCACTTGGATGCAGTCTCTCATTTGAGCGTTTAAGGACATTTCATTCTCACCACGAAGTGTTTGATCTGTGACTCAGTCATTTGCCAAGCCTTTTTTTTTTTTTTTTTTAATATTTTTTTGTTTACTGAATCGATTTCTGTTTCCTGAGTTTGCCTCAAGTTCTTTTTCTGAAATTCTACAGAATTGTGCCTATTTTTTTTTTTTATCCTTTATTTTACTATTTGAATTCACTGCCTTGTCTGTGCTGTTAAATACACTGAAATTGCATCCACATCCATTTTTGGTCTCATTATATGACACAATAATTTGCCTACCTTAATGGACGCAGGGAAATCAGAACAGCACAAGAACATGATCATGTCCCAGGGACATTTCATGGATGAGCAGCTGTTTCTAAAGAATGAACTTGATATTCAGATCAGCCAGCTTGCCAAAGCATTCCCCCGTTGCCTACATCTACAGCTACCTCTCCCAGCACACCTTCAATTAACCCTATGAACTCAGTTGACTGGAGAAGTTTGGTGAAGACGACTCATCATAAGTTTCCTGAAACAGCATGGCCTGGATTTCCCCACAACATGTAGGGCCTCTGATCAATCCAAGACAGGACAGTTCTTAAATCTGTTCATTGGATAAAGCTTTTAACTGCAAAACCGCTTTGTGGGAACACTGAGGTGAGTCCAATTCCTCCTGTGCACACTTCATTCAGCTGTTTACTGAAGAGCAGCCGATTATTTGGAGTTCCTCGCTTTCTCTGTGCATGCTGGAGTCTCTGCTTATGGCCATATTCTGCCATGGTCTTGATACAGAGATTCTCATGAAAATTGCATGCAGAAATGATATCCTAAAGCATCGGGTTAGTGGGTTACACACAGAGATTAAACGACTCTATGTCACTACCACACCAAATACATCCCATCATTTTTTTTGGGCATCCTTGGTGTAAGCTTCAGGATATACAAATATTCTGTTTGGGCATTGAAATTCAAGTGGTTCCACTAGTGTTTTGAGCTGTGTTGAGTGTGCACTCCTAATGTGTTTGCTTCCACTACTATTATGAGTCTTGTTGATGCTGAGCAGCTCCGTACTTCTGTGGAATACCGTGACTTCATTGGCCTTCAAAAAATGCCAATGCCACTGATTTATCTCCGTACTAAGCTCAAAAGGGTGTGCCATCAATCTTCTCCTCCTTGGTAGAACTTCACCTCGCAAGAAAAATTTGTACATCCTCTACTACCAGTAGCTATGGAGGAATGCGTCCAAGAAACTCCACAGCAAGGATATATTTGGTTATCAATAGCAGCAATTTATGCAGGCATGGGGAAAAAAAAAAAAAAAACCTGGCCCAGCCTATATATTGATTACAAAAGCCCAAATCAGCTCACTGAGAGATATCCATATTCCCTGTTGCTGGACCTGTGCCGACTACATAATCTGTTACTTATCACGACAGGAGGTGAATGGAAAACTGCAAATACCGCAGTACCATGCCAGTGCTACAATTAAGTCTTCAGATATGTGACTGGGAAAATTAATTGCCTCATCTTCACACTTTTCTACAGATCTGGTTCAAAGAATTTTAAAGCAGACTTTCTGCTGTACCTGCAGCCAGCCTTAGACCTGAAAAAATGTGACGCACTCCACCAAATGTAGGCGGTGTCACAACTGACACCGGAGCTTTTGAGACAAAACGCGGCTTATCCGGACTTCCGATCTTTCAAGTAAGCAAGTGAATGTTGAGTACTAAGCAAGTACAGACAGTCGTCAACTTCCGACCGCTTTTGGTTCCGGCAGACCAATGGAATCAATCTGGATCGTATGTCGACTTTCCATCCAAATACACTCACGCCAAACAAAAACAGATGAATAAATCTTGCGCATTTAAATCTATACATCTATTTTCAATTCCACATCACTGTGACATGCAGCGGAGAGCCAATCCTTTCTGTACTCCACTGTGTGGGCGGGTCCAATAGCTTCAAACTCCAATTTTATTGGATTATAACACAGACTGTGCGTGTTGTTTTTGAGTAAAGAGATAAATTTCCCTCGTTTTGATCGGCTCATTTACACGAAGCCAAGCACAACTGACAAGCAAGCACAAATGGACAGACATGGAAAAACTTCAACCCGCAGACCAGCCGATTGCCAAAACTTGGGACGCGCTTCCTGTCACATAAACACTGCAGCGTGTGAGTCCAATAAAATTAGAGTTTCAAGGTATCGGACCCGCCCACACACAGAAAGGATTGGCTCTCCGCTTCGCGCCACAGTGACGTGGCATTGAAAGTAGATAAATAGATTTGCTCTGAGCTTTGAGCAGTTAGGAAGTGAATCTGCATCATCTCCTGCTTGGCCTTTTAAGATGCTGATGCTGCCGGCAGCGCAAACAACCGTCGTACGCAACACTCACACTGCACCGCCATGAATCATGCTTCACCACTTTTGCGGTCGTAATGTCGATCAGACATAACTCGCATAGGTCGTAAGTTGACGACTCACTGTATTCAAAGCGCACTTACTTACTTGACAGATCGGAAGTCCTGATAAGACGTGTTTTGTCTCAAAAGCTCCGGTGTCAGTTGCGACACCGCTTACATTCGGTGGAGCGCGTCACAAATGCCCAGTCTTGTTTTCCAGAGCCATAATCTGGGTGATGCACCAGGAGATCACTAAGGCCCATATTCCATCATATTCCAGCTGTCTGGGCTTCATGTATGTTCTTCCCTTTCAATGGATGGTGGCATGCCAGCTCTGTTTGTTTCCCTGGAATGCCATCTCTACTGCATCTGTTGCAATTGTTTACTAATTCGAGACGAATGAACAAAACACGGGAGCGCCAATAGATGGCTATAGCAAGTAGGCATTTAAAATAAAAGACACATTAAGCAGAAAACACGACCCCAAGTTACCAGCCAGAAGACCAAGTGTGGCTGTCGACCAAAGATATCAAGGGCCAAGTATAGAGTAAAACAATGTAGAGTTAAATAAGTCTCCAGCTCATGCGGACAGGACTGTAAGCACCCGATCAAGTGAAAAGGGCATGGTCTGGCAGACGAGGTCTAGACGTCACTCTCCTCCTTCTCGAAGACTTTTGCCGGATGCCCAGTTCAATATGGCCCCGAGCTTCACTCCCAGAGGGAGCTTCTCTCTGTCACGTCAGCACCAAAGGTCATTTTATACTCCGTTTCACGTGACGTTAAACAGCACACAAACGTGGCCATTGAGAACGCAGTCTCTTATTTTACTTTTTAATCAGATTGGGTTTTTTTGTCTGTCTCTCTGCCTATCATTGTAGGGTGGACTGGGAATTCAGTGCAATATGCTATATCAAATAATACAAGATAAAAAAAAGCCTTTAATCTTCCTTCCTTTCTTCCTTCCTTCTTTTCCTCTTTGCTTCTTTCTTTCCTTCCTTCCTTCTTTACTTTCTTTCATGCCTCCTTTCTTTCCTTCCTTCCTTCCTTCTTTCTTTCTTTTCTTCCTTCCTTCTTTCCTTTTTTCTTTCATTCCTTCTTTGCTTCCTTCCTTCTTTCTTTCCTTTATTTCTTTCCTTTCTTTCTTTCCTTTCTTTCCTTCCTTTTTTCCTTCCTTCTTTCCTTCTTTCTTTCCTTCCTTCCTTTTCCTTCCTTTACTTACTTCTTTACTTCTTTCTTTCCTTCCTTCTATACTTCTTTTGTGCCTTCCTTCCTTCTTTCCTTCCTTCTTTCTTTCTTTCTTTCCTTCTTTCTTTCTTTACTTCCTTCTTTACTTCCTTCTTTACTTCCTTTCCTTCCTTCTTTACTACTTTCTTTCATGCCTTCTTTCCTTCCTTCCTTCCTTACTACTTTCTTTACTTCTTTCTTTCCTTCCTTCTATACTTCTTTCGTGCCTTCCTTCCTTCTTTCCTTTCTTTCTTTCTTTCTTTCTTTCCTTCTTTCTTTCTTTACTTCCTTCTTTACTTCCTTCTTTCTTTCCTTCTTTCTTTCTTTACTTCCTTCTTTTCTTTCTTCTTTCCTTCCTTCCTTCCTTCCTTCCTTCCTTCTTTACTTCCTTCTTTACTTCTTTCTTTCCTTCCTTCTATACTTCTTTCTTTCGTGCCTTTCTTTCTTTCTTTCCTTCTTTCTTTCATGCCTTCTTTCTTTCCTTCCTTGCTTCTTTCCTTCCTTCCTTCTTTACTTCTTTCTTTCCTTCCTCCTTTCCTTCCTTTTCTTTTCTTCTTTACTGCTTTCTTTCTTTCTTTCTTTCAGTTCTCATTTCTCTTTGTTGTGCTTTCTTTCCCAGCTTTGAGAGATCACCGTATCCAGCTACTTAAGTCCACACCCACAGAGCTATCAATCACAATCGCCAATGTTCAGCTGGCTGATGAAGGAGAATATACCTGTTCAATCTTTACCATGCCTGTACGGATCGCACGAGCGACTGTCACTGTACTCGGTATGTGTGCGTGTGTCTATATAGTCTAATTGTATGTTGACAGAAAGTTAAAATGTTAAACATTGAAATTAAATTTTCATTATTGTCTGACTGTTTCGGTAACTATCATTTTTCATGCTCTTTGTCTCTCTATTCTATTATCCATGTCCCATCTCACCCCAACTCCCTATCTTTTTCGATTCTCCTTTTTCATACTTTTTTATGGCATGCTTCGTTTTCATTTAGGAGTTCCCAGAAAGCCCGTCATAACAGGTTTTGAAGATGCAGTGCAGGAAGAAGGGACTGTGACACTTACCTGCACCAGCACAGGGAGTAAACCTCCTGCACAACTCTACTGGTATAAAGGACAAGAAAAGCTGGAGGGTACACACATGGACACCCACACAAATCCACATATGCATATATGCATGGGGGAAAAAAAACAAATACGTTGGTGTCGAAGGCGCCTAAAATACAGTTTGAAGTGCACTAGTGACTATGGCCTTTTTTTTTTTTTTAAATAATGTAACCACGCAAACTGTAATGCAGTAGCTCAGTCATGGAATATCTGCGTCAGGTGATTATGATTTAAATTCCAGCTAGCACTGACTAAGCTCTGAAGCAATGTCCTTAATCTGAGTCATTAGATGTCAAATCAAACACAATGCACCAACTTTCCCAGAGATCTGAGTAGCGCACATTGACAAAATCTTTTGTCATTCTGTGAGATAGTTGGTGAGATATGACGATTTATATTTCCACAAATCTGTTTCTGCAAAATGTGTTTTCGCCCGAGTTTAAGGCACCAGTACAGCATTCTATTGTCAACACAGGCATTGAATGCATTGTAGTAACCCAATTTTTCCTGAATTTTTCTATTTCTGAAGTCAAAATAGGACTGTCTGTTTTCCTTGTTTGGTTTTCAAGCTACAAAAAAAAACTGTCTGAAAGCCATTTTTTTAAAAATATGCAATAACGTCAGAGCTCTGCTGCAGAAAAGGATTCAAGATTGAGTGAAAACTCTTTATTATGAGTCCTGATTCATTTTATCGTGTCTATACAATATATACCTTTACATCCAAAAAAACGTTAGCAACATGAGCCAGCAAAATTATATATACAGGGATCCCTCACCTTCCATGGTTAATTGAGGCCGCTTTCTGTGGTTAATTGGGACCGAGATCCCCTGCGATCATCGAATTTCACGAAGTAGGACACCCCCATCACCACTGATGTATACATACATATATCTTCTTCTTCTTCTTTTAATTTCGGCTTTTCCCTTCCGGGGGGACCACAGCAAACATTCGCCTCCATCTCACCCTATCCTCTGTATGTATATAATCTCAATAAGTACATATTCAATACTATAAATGCTTATAATAACAATTACACATTAAAATAAAGCATAAGATGTAAATAAAATATAAATACATACACACATACAGACGTGCACAGATGCGCTGCACTCACTCAGATGTGCACTTCACAAAAATGTAACTAGTTTTGATGGGAGGTTTTGGGTTGTTTTTTTGTTTTGTGTTTGTTTAGTGTTTTTTTTGTTTGTTTCTTTTTTTGCAAAATTGGCCTTGTTTGTGCGGAATTTTCCTTAACTTTTTCCCCCTATTGTTCCTTAATTTCCTCATTTTTAAATTCGATGTTTTTTTTTTTTTTTAAACGCGATGCACTAAGGCCGCATGAATTGACACACGAAGTAGCGAGGGATCACTGTATATATAAAATGAGCAATTTTCACACAGCTAAAAACCTAAATGTCAGTGTGAAAAATACCTTTATTTCATGAATTTTGTATTAGTTTTGTGAATTGGGTGCATGACATAATTTACGAGTGTGTCTGACGTTCTCATTATTCAGGTATATGATTTTCCATGAAATTGACTGATAATGATAATTTTTAAAAATACAAACACTGGTACTAGTCATGAAACTTGCTAGATATATTTCTTACATGTATAAGTGTCAGTGACATGGTAAAAATTTCAAAGTTGTCAATAATTGTCAACGTGATTTTTAGTATGAAAATTACTAATTTTTGAAAATAAAACAAACAAAACAAAAAGAAATACAGTGATCCCTCGCTACTTTGTGCTTCAGTTTCTGCGGCTTCAGTGCATCGCGGATTTTTCAAAAATATTCATCAAAAAAATTTAAAAAGTAAGTAAAAATAGGGGAAAAGTTAAGGAAAATCCTGTGAAACAAGGCCAATTTATGCAAAAAAACCCCAATCAAACAAAAAGAAAAAACAACCCAACAAAACTACTTACATTTATCATTTATCATTACTTACATGTATCATTTTCATCTGTATGTGTGTGTGTATTTATATTTTATTTACATCTTATGCATTATTTTTGAATGTTTAATTGTTATTATAAGCATTTATAGTGTTGAATATGTATTTATTGATATTATATACACATATACATGTATGCATACGTCAGTTCGGGGGGTCGATCCTACTTCGCGGAAATCGGTGGTCCCGGGGGGGGGTTCTCGGTCTCCATTAACCGCAGAAGATGAGAGATCCCTGTCGTCTTGTTTTGAAGAAGTGACACGCTGCCTTTGCAACATTTTCACAAGATTTGTCTGCTGTTTAGTTTTATTTGGATCTCTGGATGCTATTTTGATGGCTCATTGTTGCTAAAGTTTTATGGATTTAAATGATTTTCACTGCATAGGCATATTAAAATGAATCAGGATTGATTATAAAAAAAAAAGATTTCAGCGCTCAGTCTTGAGTCATTGTCCTAAAGCATTGTTCCCAAGTTATTGCACTTTTTTGAAAACTTACTTTTTGACTTCAGAAATGAAGGATTCTGAAAAAATTGGGCTAGTACAAGAATTTATGGTCTGTGTTGACAATGGAATTTTGTGCTGCCATAAACTTGAGTGAAAACACATTTCGAAAAACATGTTAAAAAAAAAAAAAAAAAAAAGGTAAAATATTCCTTTACACAAAATCTTTTCTGAGGTGGTGACCTGGAGACTCCTGGTTGATTTGGCATGGAATGACCCATCTTGAATTTTTCAGTGGAATGAATTATGATTAAATGTAATCATTCTAGGGCAGTGGTGGCCTGGTGATAAGGTGCTGGATCACTGATCCCAAGGTTGGGGGTTCAAGCCCCACTTTCAACAGGTTTTCACTGTCCCCACAGTGCACTTAACTGGGTTGTCAAAGGCTGGCCTTGTCTCTCACTGTCTGTGGTGTGAGGTTCATGTAAAAGAATTATTGCTGACTGTCGGCAAGAGTAGCTGCAAGCCATCAGTGTGTTTTTGCCCTGCGATGGCCTGGCGAGTTGTCCAGGGTGTACTCTGCCCTCGCCCAAAGTTGGCTGAGATGGGTGCCAGCCTCCTTGTGACCTTAATTAGCATTAAACAGTGCAGAAAATGAATGAATGTAATCATTCTATATCAGGGATCACATGCCTAAATTTAACTATATACACTGATCAGTCATAAAAATAAATTCACCAATAAAAAAAAGTCAAGTGAATAATTTTAATTATCTTGTTACAATGGCTCTTCTCAAGTGGTGGGATTAATAAGATAGGAAGTGAACACTCAGTTCTCAAAGCTGATCAGTGACTCTGACAAAGGCCAAATTATGAAGGCTGGACAATAGGGATGGACTTTCTCCAAAAAAAGCAGGTCGTAGTGGGCTGTTCATGGGATGTACTGGACAGCAAAGGTAGTCCAATCCATTGTAATGGCTACTATAGCAAACATGGCTGAAAACATTAATGCTGGACATAATAAAAAGAAGACCCAATACACGGCAGCTGCATAGATGAAACCTGATCAGAATGCCAAAGCTGACCGCTGCTTATTGCTAAATGTGTCTACAATGGACATGTGAGCATCCAAACTAGACCATGAAGCAGTGGGAAAGGATGGCCTGGTTTGATAAGTCCCATTTTTACTGTGTGTGTGTGTGTGTGTGTGTTTTGAAAGAAATGGCATTGGGATGCATGAAGGGAAAATGGCATGCCAGCGAAGACAGTGTGATGCACTAAGAAGTGTAAGCTGGATAGCTTTGGGTGTCTTGGCCTTCAGATTCCTCAGATATCACCCCAATCAAGATTTGTGGGATGTGTAGGACAAACAGCTCTGACCTATGGAGGCCTGACCGGGCACCTTACAGGACTTTTAGGATTTGCTGCTTACATCTTGGTGCCATAAACCATAACACATCTTTCAAGATCTTTTCGAGTTCTAGCCTGCCCACAGGCGAAACGTGTACAGAAATCAGTCTAAGGCGAGGGAAGAAAACAAGGGGAGTGGGAGGCAGAGGGAAAAATAAACTCCACTTGCAAAAGAACTAAGCATTTCTAACAATCCCCCATCAACCACAGCATGATTTCCAGCAACATGCCGCACACTTCGGTCAAGATGGAGAATGGAACTGTGAGATACTCCAAATAAAACTAAACGGCAGACAAATCGTGTAAAAATGTTGCAAAGGTAGTGTGTCAATTCTTCAAAATAAGACTACAGGGATCCCTCACTTTCCACGGTTAATGGGGACCAACCCCACCCCCCGTGACCGCCGATTTCAGTGAAGTAGGATCGACCCCCCCCCGACTGTCGTATACGTAATGCATATGTGTACTATATAATATCAATAAATACATATTCAACACTATAAATGCTTATAATAACAATTAAACATTAAAAAATAATGCATAAGATGTAAATAAAATATAAATACGCACACGTACAGACGTGTACCACACATAAAAATGTCACGTAAAAATGTGTAGTTTTGTTGGGGGGTTTTGGGTTATTTTTTGTTTTTGTTCGTTTTTTTTGCATAATTTGCCTTGTTTTGCAGCATTTTCCTTAACTTTTCCCTTATTTTTCCTTAATTTTGTTATTTTTAAATTTTTCGATGAATATTTTTGAAAAAGACGCGATGCACTGAAGCCGCAGAAACCGAAGCACGAAGTAGCGAGGGATCACTGTAGTTAGTCACGAAAACCTGAATTCCGAGCACTTGAGGATAAATCTGCGAGCTAGCTATGCAGTGAACTCTGCTACGAGTTTTCAACAATTGTTGTTTTTATTTTTATTTTTATTTTTTTTTTTTGTGCTTGAAATCCGAGAAACACACATGACTTTTATGAGTTTCTAAAATCAGATGAAGAAAATCATGAGTAGATCATCGAGGCAGGTCATAAGAATTCAATATTGTTATACCGTAGTATGCAGAGAAGCGCCAATTTAGTCTGCATGCATCAGAGCAGTGCTGTGGACCCGTTTAGCAGTAATGTCACAAATAGCTGGTTCAATGAGCCAAATTCTACCAGTATGTGCAATAAATGAGAATCAATTTTTCCCCTACCGCGGTCTAATTTCTGTGCACTATCCACCTACAGACAGACTAGTACAGTCCATACGTTGATAATTCAGAGCTGTTTTGGCAACACACGTGGCAGCGGCACAATACTAGGTGGAGATTTTGGCTGTTATGGTTGATCCATGAATGCATTTATTGAATGTAAAAGGTGCATCTAATTTAGTTGTTTAAATGTGAACTTCTTTATACATTGGGAGGTTAAACATGGTTTATTAATTTTGCTATATTTGTTTATCTGTACAGGTCACACATGCATAATTCATATTTGACTGTCTGCATTCATAAACTGTGTTTAACTCCTACCAGTTGTCAGGTATCAGGGGCAGTGGTGGTCTAGTGGTAAAGGGCGCTGGATCGCTGATCCAAAGGTTGGGGGTTCGATTCCCAGTCTCCACAAGGTTGTCACTGTCCTCCCCAGTGCAGCTAACTGGGTTATCAAAGGCCGGCCTTGTCTCTCACTGTCTATGGTGAGAGGCATGTAAAAGAACCATTGCTGACTTTCGACAAGAGTAGGCTGCAAAGCCGTCGGCGTGTTTCCGCCCTGCGATGGCCTGGCGAGCTGTCCAGGGTGTACTCTGCCCTCGCCCGAAGTTGGCTGGGATGGGCGCCAGCCTCCCCGCGACCCTAATTCGGATTAAGTGGTTACAGAAAATGAACTGAACAGTTGTGTCCATAAGTATTTGGACAGTGTCACACTTTTTCTTGTTTTGCTTCTCTTGACCACCATAACGGATTTGCAATGAGAGTCAGCATGTACCTAAATCAAAAGCCGTGGACATACGTGTTACATGTTGCTTCCCTGAGCTCAAACTTCCATACTGCACCTGTAAGAATCTCCATATTCACAGATGTTTTTCTGTTTATATATTACTCTCCAGTTGTTCTTCTCTCTGCCACTTCATCTTCCCTCTGTCACGAGTTGCAGCGTCTCTTCCATCTTTCCTGTGTTCTGTTCCCCTGTTAGCTTTGACCTGTTTTGTCCCTGAATCTCTTGCTCTGTCTCACCCTTGCCTGATGTGTTTGGATACTTTGGATTATTGGATTTCATTTTCAAGCCCCACTGTCAACGGTTGTCACTGCTGCCCCCCCAGTGCAGCTAACTGGGTTATCAAAGGCCAGCCATGTCTCTCACTGTCTATGATGTGTAGTTCATGTAAAAGAACCATTGCTGACTGTCGTCAAGCGTAGGCTGCATAGCCGTTAGCATCTTTCTGCCTTGCAATCGCCTGGCGAGCTGTCCAGAGTGTACTCTGCCCTCACCCAGAGTCGGCTGAGATGGGTGCCAGCCTCCCCACGACCTTAATTAGGATTAAGCAGTTCAGAAAATGAACGAATGAATGAGTTCATTGTTGGCTGTGTTTTTGAAATTGGGCTGCCCCTGGATTTGGATTTTAGTCACGGACTTGTGCCAGTTTGCCAGTGCCCCACAACATCTCAGGAACTGCCTCACCGCAACTTTCTGGTGTGCTTCCTGGTGAACAGAGTTCCTGAACTCAGAAGCAGTTTTGGATCCTTGTCCTCTCACTGTCCTGAACTTGGCACATGGATGTTTCTCACGTAAGGAAGGTCTTTAGATCTGGTGACGTCCAGGCCTACAGAGGCGAAGGCTTATGTGAAAGTAAGGATCATGTATTATCAAGGAATGTGATGGGGAATTCAAGTCGCGATGACTATAAACCAAGTAATACTACTCTCCAATCATCAGTGTCTCTTTCCTCCTTGAGCTGAATGACGTCTACGCTTGACCTAAGGGATAAACTCCCGACGGATCATCAGCCCCTCACACTTTCTTATACTGATTATTGAGCTGCACTGAGCAGGACTTATCTATAAAAGGCTGTCTGAGTTGGCTGAGATCTTCACAGACATTTTCAACCTGTCCCTGGCCTACGCTATTGTCCCCACATGCTTCAAAAGCACCTCCATTGTGCTGGTGCCTTAATACACCACTGAAGCTTGCCTGAATGTCTACTACTGTCTTGTACTTAACATCATGATCTCACGTTGCAGCTGTATGTTGGATTTCCTAACCAATGCATGTTAGAAAAAAAATGAGGCAAATCCTTATGAAAGATTAATTATTGAAGGAGCTGGAGCAGTTTTGGTTTAAAGAAAGACCAAAAACCCCAGTGGTTAAATATTCCAAGCTCATAGAGACATAGCCTAAGAGATTTGAAGCGTAAATTCTACAAAAGATGCTTCAGACTACTGACATTGGGAGGGTGAATAGTTATGAGCTCGGGTTTCTTTTTGTTTTTGATTTTGTTTTTGTTTTTTGCTTTGGGGGGGGCTGGAGGTGTTTGAAGATGCAAAATATTTGTTATTGTGGCGCAATGTTGTTGCAATGTTAAGAAAATCGACTAAATAAAACCCCCAACTATCCATTTTAATTCCAGATTATGGAAAGCAACAAAAGAGGAAAAATGCCAGTGGGGTGAATACTTTTGCTAGCCACTGTATAAATCTGCCCATTTTGATGCCTAAATAACTGTACTGGGTGCTTTAACAGTAACATTGAATCTGATTTGGAAAAAAAAAAAAAAGGATTGAATTAATGTTTTAGGAATTACGGACATTTTTTACATATGGCCTCCATTTTCACAACCGCAAAAGTAATATGACAATTGACTTTGAAAATTCTGCCAATAAATTGTCTGGGATTGATTCCATGTGTTTAATTTGCTTTTGGCAGTTGTTTATGGGAGCTCTCAGTATGTGTACAAAATATTTGTCAATGCAAGTAAAGCAGGCCACTATTAGCTTGAAAACGTTCATTCACTGGCGCCCATCTCAGCCGACTCTGGGCAATGGCAGAGTACACCCTGGACAGCGAGCATGAAAATATAAACATATCTATCAAAGAAATAGCAGGAATTTTAGAAGTGGGCAAATCAAAGGTCTGGTATAATTTAAAAAGAAAGAAACACACTGATGAACCGAGCACCACCAAAACACATGGAAGAGCATGGAAGACAAAGAAGGCAAAAAATAATTCTGTAAACTTAAACTCAGACATTTTGCTAACTAATCCCGTAAATAAGATCAGATCATCGACTAGAAGATTTTACCTCCTGGCGTGCGGTGCAGTCAAGAGTACAGAGGATGCAGAAGGCAGATTAAACCTATTTTACACAAGGCGGTAGTATTCATAACACATTGCAAGCTCCTAATTAGAGGTCAGAGGGCAGAGGTAGATTAATCAGTCATCAAAGTTTCGGCTAAGGTTGAAATATGGGAAAACTGATCATACACTGGAACACAGGCAGAAATCAAACCGTTCGGAATGCACAGGTAGAAAATACACAGGAGCAATACATCACAAGGACTGAGGGCAAGATCAAGTCCTTATATACTGTGGTGTTGGTTCCAGGTGAATAGTGAAATCCAATGACTAAGATCAATGAATGGAATGCTGGGAGGTATATGTGTAGGCTGAGAAGATAGAGATTATGTTGTAACACCCCCTTCAAGAGACAGAACTCTACTACTTTCACTGCTTATGCACCTGAATTCTTTAGATTGCTACCAGTTATCAAACGTCCGATTTAAAAACTATAGGCCGATATGAAACCTCTCTGTCATTTCCAAGAGCTTAAAAAGTGAGAGCATAGTGGTTATGTTTGTAGAATTGTGTAGAACCTGTGTAGAATTATCATTCACAAAATATCAGCCAGGACTAGGTCATTTCATAACACTGAGACAGCACTAGTTAAGGTGGTAAATGAACTACTACTGGCTTCTGATCATGGCTTGTCTCCACTCTTCTATTACTTGACGGAGTGCAGCATTTGATTCCATTGATGACCCTATTCTCTGTGATAGATTAGAAAATGTTGGGTTAAGGGAACAGCCCTCTCTTGGTTTATATCTTAAAACCAAAAGTCTAGAAAAATATTGTGAAGCCGTGTAAAATGCAAATAAAAACGGAATTATACCTTTTTAAATAAAGTTGCAAAATGGTTGCCCAGCTGTATCTACCACTCAGTTTTGAGATCTGTTGCTGCCATCAAGTTCAAAATGAGCAATTTTATTAATGAAATATCAACATCTATTGTTTATTTAAAAATTTTATATATATATATATATATATATATATATATATATATATATATATATATAGGTTTAAAAGATTTGCAAAATATTGTGTTCTGTTTTTATTTACATTTTACACAGTATCCCAACTTTTTATTTATTCATCCATTCATTCACTTTCTGAAGCACTTAATCCTAATTAGGGTCACGGGGAGGCTGGCGCCCATCTCACCCTGGACAGCTCATCAGACCATTGCAGAGCAGAAACATGCTGATGCACAAATTTGCACAAAAAGACGGCAGTGGTTCGTTTACAGCGTCACACCACAGACAGTGAGAGATATGGAAAATCTTTGAGAGCCCAGTTAAGTGCACTGGAACGACGACAGTGACAACCGGTTGATAGTGGAGCTTGAACCCCAACCGTGGAATCAGTAATCTTACCACCGGGTCATCACTATATCAAGGCTTTATTTCAGGTTCTGGTGGTGTACAGAGGCTAAATTACAAATGCTGTGACACTGTCCAAACATTTAGGAACATAATGATCTGCTTCACAAAATGTTAATTTGTCAGCTGGATCATCAAACCTGAGCTACTTATGACCTGTTTCATTTATTTTATTATTATTATTAATAATAATAATAATAATAATAATAATAATAATAATAATAATAATAATAATACCTTTTTTATTATATTAAGCCCCTGCCAGTGAGGTGGAGTCAGACCCTAGTGGACCGACATACACAGTAACAAGTGTGCTTACGCTGCCAGTAACCAGGAGTGATAACAATGCCATGATTGGCTGTGCTGTGAATCATCAATCCATCCCCAGTGGCGAGAAAAGGACAGAGCAGCCTTTGAGCGTACTGTGTAAGACATATATACACATTATATCTTTTCCATAGCATTGCATAATTTCCTGTGTAATGTGTGAAAACTCGAGTCAGGATATGTATGGATGGTTAATAGTGTGTGTGTGTGTGTGTGTGTGTGTGTGTGTTTCCAAGTCTCCCCCAGTGTCTTGATTAAACCTGAGAGTGACCTACCTCGCGAGGGAGAGAGGTTTTCTCTACATTGCATGGGAAACGGAAACCCTGAGTAAGAGTAAACACCCACACACATCCACCCACACACGTCCACCCACACACACGCACCCACACACACACGCACCCACACACACACACACACCCACACACACACACCCACACACACATCCACCCACACACACATCCACACGCACACACACATCCACACACACGCTCACACACACATCCACACACACGCTCACACACACATCCACACACATCCACACACACACACACACACACACATCCACACACACGCTCACACACACATCCACACACACATCCACACACACATCCACACACACATCCACACACACGCACACATCCACACACACGCACACATCCACACACACACGCACACACACACACATCCACACACACACACACACACATCCACACACATGAAAAGAAAACCCACATATATGTACATCCAGATGTTTGTTCATTAGAGATGAAGCTTAAGGTGGTCGGCTTATTGATCTTTTTCTTTTTTCTCCCAAATCACTTCTCACATTCTGTAGAGAAAGAGAACCATCAGGACAAACCTTATGCAGTCGTGATTAATATTAATAACACTGACAAAAATCCTCATTTGTATTAAATTTGGATTTATCTTCGTGTCACTTTTATCTGAGACAAAATTAAAGTTAAAAAAAAGACTGTTCTTTTTATTACAACCCTTATGATGTATTTAATCAGCTTTTCAGCACCAGATGAATATCAGATCACGTGAAGGTGTTTCCTGTGATAATTCCATATATTGTGTACATTGCAGATAAAAGGTATAAAGGAAACAGCTGCTGAATATTGGATTTTTATTCTTGTGAGGTCAAAGAAAAAAGGGTGGATAAATCATATTTATGGTTAAATAATAAAAGAATTGAAGTGTTTAAACACGAGTTATATTTATTTATATTTTGTCACAATATGATGGATTGGTATTCCAAATAATAAATTATATCTCACACGTTCCAGACAATAAATTATATCTCACACGTTCCAGACACCCCTCCTCGAATCGCCACCTTATCGTGGTGGAGGGGTTTGCGTGACCTAATGATCCTAGGAGCTATGTTGTCGGGGGCAAATGCCCCTGGTAGGGTCACCCAAGGCAAACAGGTCCGGGGTGAAGGTCCAGACAAAGTGCGATTCAAAACAAACCCCTATGACACATGAGACAACATAGGGATCAGTCTCCCTTGCCCGGACGCGGGTCACCGGGTTCCCTCCTGGAGCCAGGCCCAGGAGGGGCTCAAGGCGGCGCCTGGTGGTCGGGCTTATGCCCATGGAGCCTGGCCGGGCCCAGCCCGAAAGGAGACATGGGTCCGCCCTCCCATGGACCCACCACCCGTGGGAGGAGTTTTAGGGTCGGGTGCAGTGTGAGTTGGGTGGCAGCCAAAGGCATGGGTTCTGTCGGACTGATCCTCGGCTGCTTACTCTGACCTTCGGGACATGGAATGTCACCTCTCTGGCGGGAAAGGAGCCTGATTTGGTGCGTGAGGTGGAGAGATACCGACTAGATATAGTCGGGCTCACCTCAACGCATAGCTTGGGCTCTGGAACCATCCATCTTGAAAGAGGCTGGACCTTCTTCTATTCTGGAGTTGCTCATGGGGAGAGGCGGCGAGCCGGTGTGGGTATTCTTGTTGCCCCCCATCTCGGTGCCCAAATGTTGGGGTTCTCCCCAGTTGACGAAAGGGTAGCTTCCCTCCGTCTTCGGGTGGGGGGACGGGTCCTGACTGTTATTTGTGCTTATGCACCAAATGACAGTTCAGAGTACCCACCCTTTTTGGAGTCTTTGGGGGGGGTGTTGGAGAACGCTCCCTCGGGAGACTCGCTCGTTGTCTTGGGAGACTTCAACGCCCATGTGGGCAATGATAGTGTGACCTGGAAGGGTGTGATCGGTAAGTACGGCCTCTCCAGTCTGAATCCGAATGGTGTGTCGTTGTTGGACTTCTGTGCTCGTCATAGTTTGTCTATCACGAACACCATGTTCGAACATAAGGGTGTCCATAAGTGCACTTGGCACCAGGACACCCTAGGTCGCAGTTCGATGATCGACTTTGTAGTCGTGTCATCGGACTTGCGACCATATGTTCTGGACACTCCGGGTGAAGAGAGGAGCTGAGCTGTCTACTGATCACTACCTGGTGGTGAGTTGGCTTCGTGGTGTGGGAGGTTGCCTTCCAGACCTGGCAGGCCCAAGCGTGTGATCAGGGTCTGCAGGCAACGTATGCCGGAGCCCCCTGTCCGAGAGGCCTGTACCTCCCACCTCCGGCAGACCTACAACCACGTTCGGAGGAGGCGGGGACATGGAATCGAATGGGCCATGTTTCGTGCCTCCATTGCTGAGGCGGCAGCCCATAGCTGTGGCCGTAAGGTCGTCGGTGCTTGTCGTGGCGGTAATCCCCGAACCCGGTGGTGGACACCTGCGGTGAAGGGGGCCGTCCAGCTGAAGAAGGAGGCCTATCGGGTTTTATTAGCCTGTGGGAGACTCCTGAGGCAGCAAACGGGTACCGGCAGGCCAAACGTGCTGCAGCCGAGGCTGTCGCAGATGCAAAATCTCGGGCGTGGGAGGAGTTCGGTGAGGGCCTGGAGAGTGATTATCGGTTGGCCTCAAAAAGGTTCTGGGCCACCATCCGACGCCTCAGGAGGGGGAAGCAGTTCTTCACAAACACTGTTTACGGTGGAGGTGGGGAGCTGCTTACCTTGACTGGGGATGTTGTTGAGAGGTGGAGGGAATACTTTGAGGACCTTCTCAATCCCACCAACACGCCCTCCGTGGAAGAGGAAGACCCTGGGGGTTCGGGTGAGGGTCCGCCCATCACTGGAGTGGAGGTCACTGAGGTTGTTAAAAAGCTCCTTAGTGGTCGAGCTCCGGGGTTGGACGAGATCCGCCCGGAATATCTCAGGGCTCTAGATGTTGTAGGACTGTCTTGGTTGACACGTCTCTGCAACATCGCGTGGTCATCGGGGGCTGTACCTCTGGATTGGCAAACTGGGGTGGTGGTCCCAATTTTTAAGAAGGGGGACCGGAGGGTGTGTTCCAATTATCGGGGAATTACACTCCTCAACCTACCTGGGAAAGTCTATGCAGGGGTACTAGAGAGGAGGATCCGACCGATAGTCGAACCTCGGATTCAGGAGGAACAATGTGGTTTTCGTCCTGGCCGCAGCACTCTTGACCAACTCTATACGCTCCACAGGATTCTGGAGGGGGCATGGGAGTTTGCCCAATCTGTCCACATGTGCTTTGTGGATTTAGAGAAGGCTTTCGACCGTGTCCCTCGAAAGATCTTGTGGGGCGTACTCCGAGAGTACGGCGTTCCGGATCCGTTGCTACGAGCTATTTGGTCGCTGTATCACCGGAGCCAGAGTTTGGTCCGTATTGGTAACAGCAGGTCGGATTCGTTTCCAGTGGGAGTTGGAGTCCGCCAAGGCTGTCCTTTGTCACCGATTCTGTTCATAATTTTCATGGACAGAATTTCTAGGCGCAGTCGAGGCGATGAGGGGTTCTGGTTTGGTGGCCATCGGATATCGTCTCTGCTTTTGCGGATGATGCTGTCCTGTTGGCTTCATCAAGTCGGGCCCTCCAGCTCTCATTGGAGCGATTCGCAGCTGAGTGCGAAGCAGCCGGGATGAAGATCAGTTCCTCCAAGTCCGAGGCCATGGTGCTCAGTCGGACAATGGTGGAATGCACCCTCCGGTCGGGAATGAGGTCCTGCCCCAAGTGGAGGAGTTTAAGTATCTTGGGGTCTTGTTTACGAGTGAGGGAAGGATGGAGCGAGAGATCGACAGACGGATCGCTGCAGCCTCTGCTGTTAAGCGGTGCCTGTACCGGTCCGTCGTGGTGAAAAAGGAACTGAGCCGCAAGGCGAAGCTCTCAATTTACCAGTCGATCTACGTTCCAACCCTCACCTATGGTCACGAGCTTTGGGTAATGACCGAAAGAACAAGATCACGGATACAAGCGGCTGAAATGAGCTTTCTTCGCCGGGTGGCGGGGTTCTCCCTTAGAGATAGGGTGAGAAGCTCCGCCATCCGGGAGAGCTTCGAGTAGATCCGCTGCTCCTCCGCATTGAGAGGGGCCAGTTGAGGTGGCTCGGGCATCTGGTCAGAATGCCCCCCGGACGCCTCCCTGGTGTGGTGTTTCGGGCATGTCCAACCGGGAAGAGACCCTGGGGTCGACCTAGAACACGCTGGAGGGACTATGTCTCTCGGCTTGTCTGGGACCGCCTCGGTGTCCCCCCGGGAGAGTTGGAGGAAGTAGCTCAGGAGAGGGATGTCTGGACCTCTTTGCTAAGGTTGCTGCCCCCGCGACCCGACCCTGGACTAAGCGGAAGAAGATGAGATGAGATGAGACGTTCCAGACAGTTTTAAATGAATCCGTTTGCATCCTCATTCATTCATTCATTCATTCATTCGTTCGTTCTCTATGCCTCTTAGTCCTAATTAAGGTTGCGGGGTGGCGGGGTGAAGGTGGGGTATATCCTGGACAGTTTGCCAGGCCATTGCAGGGCCTGCACTCACACAACCATTCACACTCACTTTCACACCTAGCAGTGATTTGGAACCGCCAGTAAACCTACTCTGCATATTTTTGAACTGTGGGACATCCTTGGCTCTGTCAGCTAAGATAGGCTCAAGCCTCCCTGTGACCATAATAAAGAACTTTAAAATTAAAGACATTGTTTAAGATTTGATGTCGGATCAGGTGAATTTGGTGAATTTCCAATACTTTATCCCAGTGCCCAAGTTTAACTGTATCTTTATTTCAACAGCAGAGTTTAATCTGACACATACAGGGATCCCTCGCTACTTCATGCTTCAGTTTCTGCGGCTTCAGTGCATTGCGCGTTTTTCAAAATTATTCAATTAATAATAAAAAAAAAAAGGTAAAATAGGGGAAAAGTTAAGGAAAATGCCGCAAAACAAGGCCAAATATGCAAAAAAAAAAAAAAAAAAACAACCCAACAAAACTACTTACATTTTTACGTGAGGTGCGCATCTGAGTGCGTGTACGCGCGTCTGTATGTGTGTGTATTTATATTTTATTTACATCTTATGCATTATTTTTAAATGTTTAATTGTTATTATAAGCATTTGTGGCGTTGAATATGTATTTATTGATATTATATACACATATACATGTACGTATATGTCAGTTACGGGAGGTCGATCCTACTTCACGGAAATCGGTGGTGGTGGGGGGTGGGGGTTCGGTCCCCATTAACCACGAAAAGTGAGGGATCCCTGTATTATATATGAGCACTGTACAAAGTAAATTTGCATTCAGCTAATGTTTTCCTGCTGACAAATTGTAGTCTCATAGTGGTCTGGGATATTGTCCTTCAAAACACGTCATGAAGAAGGTATATTTAGAGTGAATGTAGTTTATACATGTTTGTGTTATTGTATGTAGCATGTGTACAGCATGATCATTACCATGAACTACCATTGTAGTGTTTCCAAGATGAAATTTACAAATACTCTGTTGCAGTCAGATGCAATATAAATGTAGTTTCCCCTTTACTTGGTACAGCGTAGGAACTAAAAATAACATTTCACTATTGGAAAGTCTGAATGCCAAATAAATGCCATGATGAGGTTCTGAGATCAGTGTTCAGTAAGTTCAAAATGTTTCATCTGCCTACTTGAGGCTGTTGAAATTTGTTAAGCATAAAATATGTGTGTGTGTGTGTGTGTGTGTGTGTGTGTGTGTGTGTGTGTGTGTGTGTGTTAGAGATCTGACAATTTATCCGCCAAGGATTTCAACAACAAACAAGACAATCAGTAACATTTATTAAACCATTTATTAATTTATCTATTCATTATTTTATTTTATCCATTCATCCATCCATTCATTTGTTTATTAATCGTCCATTCATTTCATTCTTTCATTGATCCACTTATCCATCCATCCATTCATGTATTTATCAATACAGTCATTAATTGATTAATTCATTCATTCATTTTCTGAAACAATTAATCCTAATTAGGGTCGCGGGGAGGCTGGCGCCCATCTCAGCCGACTCTGGGCAAGGGTGAGGTACACTCTGGACAGCTCGCCAGGCCATTGCACGGCCAAATCTCACACAACTACTCATACTCACACTTGAACAGCCAATTGATCTACTGTGCATATTTTTGGACTGTAGGACAAAACCGAAGTATTCGGAGGAAACCCACGCAAGCACACAGAAACGCCCAAGCTTGGAATCGAACCCAGGACCTTCTTGCACTGACGCGGATGTGCTGACCACTATGCCACCGTGCCGCCTAATTAATTAATTTGTTTATTTATGGATTCCAGTCATTTTGAGCTTTTGGCTTTGCCCCAACAGCTCTATTCCAGGTGTTATTTTACTTTGTGGTTCTGTTTGTTTATTTATTTATTTTTGGTCAGTGCGGAATGGTGGTGTGGTAGTTTGTACATCCGGCCTATAGCCTGAAAGTCCTCGATTTGAATCCCAGGCTTGGGTATTCCGATCTGAGTTTCCATGTTCTTCTTGTGTTCGCCATGTTCGCCTGGCTTTCCTTTGGGCACTTCAGTTTCCTCTTACAGTCCAAAGACATGCACATTACGCTAATTGGCTGTTCCAGATTGCTAGTTGATGTGAATGGGATTGTGAATAGTCGAGTGTGTTGGCATTGCAATCGTCTGTCGAGATGATTATGGTGTACTCTGCCTTCGTCCAGTGTCGTCGTCGGCTGAGATCCCAAAACAGAATTTAGAGGTTCAACAAGGGAGTGAGTGATTTTGGGTAAATGACACTTAAATATAATGGACACTTTTAAACAATTGCTTCAGCCCTTGCTATCTGACGCTCCGCCAGAACAAAACCGTTGCTGTAGAAGGTTTTACATCTGCTTTCTTCCATATACATAATCTTCCTGATTACCAGCGGAAAATCATAGTTCATCTAATAATGCTTATATTTTTAGATATTGTCAGATTAGCTTATGTTGTGTGCATAGAATCAAGCTGAGATGTTACTCACTCAAGTGCTGAGTTTAATGTAAATGGAAGTTTTTGGGATAGACTACGTACAGTGTACGAATTCAGTGGTCTGGTTCAGTTGAGGGTGTAGTTACGGGGTATGACCCCGATTAAGTGAAGTATATAAATACTCCATAAAGTATTTAGTAATAATAGTAGCTAATGATAGTCTAAACTGTAATATTATATTATTTATAATTCAGGTTATAGGATATATAGCAATTGTATGAAATTAAAATAGGATATTAAAAGTTAAGGGTGTGGGTATATCATGTATAGGCTATGAACAATGTGATGGAGCAGACAGACGCCACAGTGGTTGTGATGTTAAGCCACTGTGACCTGCGTGCTGGCTATGATGAAGTCATTGTGACACGTGCACCCATTGTGATGGCCGTCTGCTATGAAGACCATGCTCACTATGATGCAGGAAAGGGTGTATAAGAGAGGAGGGCTCTATTCCTCCTGAGCCCGTCTGCGACGGACCACATCGAGGCCTAGATCACAGAGACATTACAAGCCATTGCTAACCACTGTGTATCTAGATGAATAAACTGCTACATTGACAGAGTTTGCCTCATTTGCCTTACTCCAGATATCCACCCGCCGGTCCGTCACAGCAAGGATAAGGAAGAAAATGTATAGGGCATGGGTAGAGTAGGCGTTATATCATCGACAGTGCATAATTGAGTTTGTTGGGGGTGACAGAACGATTCTTTCTGTCTAAAGAAAATAAATATGAGGATGGGACCCTAACGAGAATGTTTCTTTCTCGCGTTCGCTGATGGAGTTTTCCCTTGCCAGTGTCGCTGTAAGCTTGCATTGGCTGGAGTAGATGCAGTGCTCAATCTTTTAGATTTCATAGTTTTTGATGCTGGTGGGTTTGTCCATATCATCAGTGAACCTTAGTCCTCTTCAGGTTCATGCTGAGCCTGACTTTGAGGCTAGCTTGGTGGTTGTGTTCTTTTTCTGTTTTTTTAGAGTTCTCAAAATTATCTGGTAAAAATAATGATATTGTTGGTGAGCCGTAGGTTGCTAAGTTATTTGTCAATTTTGATTCCATTCTCTTCCTGTCTTAATTTGTGAAAGACCTTTTCTATGTCATCAGTGAACAGATTTGCAGATCTGGTGTTGCCTTGTTGTACTCCTCTTGATGCTCTGATTGGCAAGTAACTTAGAAATGGTTTGTCAGAAAAATTTTCTTTGTATGTTTATCGTCAGAATGATTGTGCTGCTGCTGATGGTGATGATGATGGCCTTTGGCAAGTTAGTTTTACAGTCACATTCAAAAAACGTATGGTGATACATTCATTCATTCATTCATACATTCATTTTAACTACCACATCCGGCAAAGATAAAACCAATGACTCCATTGTTGAGGCGGCAGCCCATAGCTGTGGCCGGAGGGTCATCGGTTCCAGTTGCAGCCATAACTCCTGAACCCAGTTCTGGACACCTATGGTGAAGGGGGCTGGCCAGGTGAAAAAGTAGGCCTATCAGGTCTTATTGGCCTGTGGGGCTTCTGAGGCAGCAGATGTGCTGCAGCCCAAGCTGTCCCCGATGAAAAATCTCAGGTGTGGGAAGAGTTTGGTAAGGGTCTGAAAAGCGAGTATCAGTTGGCCTTGAAAAGGTTTCTACGGACAATTCTGTCTCTATCGCCAAAGCTTGGTACACATTGCTAACAACAAGGCAAATTCGTTTTCAGTGAGGAGTGGAGTCCACCAAGGCTGTCCTTTGTCACCCATTCTGTTCCTAATTTATATGGATAGAATTTCTACGTGCAGCCAAAGCGCTGAAGGGAAAAGGTGAAATGCACCTTCCGGGTCTGGAATGAGGTCCTACCCCAAGTGGAGGAGTTAAAGTATCTTGGGATCTTGTTCACAACTGAGGGAAAGATGGAGCAGGAGACTGACAGGCAGATTGCTGCAGCCTCTGCTGTAAAGTGGAGCTTGTACCAATCTGATCCGTCGTGGTGAAGAGGAAGCTGAGCCACAAGGCAAAGCTCTCAATTTACCAGTCAGTTTAAGTTGCAACCCTCACCTCTGGTCACAAGCTTTGAGTAGTGACCGAAACAACAAGATTGCGGATTCAAGTGGTTGAAATGAGCTTCCTTTGCTGGTTTGCGGGGCTCTCCCTTAGCGATAAGGTGAGAAGCTCAGCCATCTGGGAGGGGCTCAGACGAGAACTGATGCTCCTCTGCATTGAGAGTAACCAGTTGAAGTGGCTTGGCATCTGGTTAGAATGCCTCCCAAACGCCTCTCTGGTGTGTTTCGGGCATGTCTAACCGGAAAGAGACCCCAGGGTCGACCTAGAACACGCTGGAGGATTGTCTCTCGCCTGATCTGGGAACGCCTCAGTGTCCCCCCTCTGAAGAGCTGGCAAAAGTGGCTGGGTAGAGGGATGTCTGGACCTCGTTGATTGGCTGCCCCCCCCCCCCCCCCCCCCCACCCGATCCCAAATTGAGTGGAGGAAGATGATGGTAATGATGATGCTGATGATAATGATGATAATGATATATGGTGGCCAGAAATAGAACTGGACAGGTGCATTAGATTTATAAGCCTTCAACGAATTAGACATGACTTACTTCACATGGTTCCTGAGTAATCAGAACAAAGTAAATATGCTTGTTATAGCACCACCTGTTGGTAGAATCTTGTCATTTCTGGTGTCTGGAATAGAATGGGGCGCATTCCATACCAGCTCTACAGTGGGTTCTTAGGCTGTAGTACAACTTTTGCATATGGAAAAAAACAAAGAAAATAATAGTCCGAAACAAAAGCAGTTTAGGGTTGGGAAACCCCCACACACAGCACCCAGACAAACTTCTACTGACTGCAGTAGAGTGCCTGTAGACCTTCTGTCTAACACCTCAGTGCTCTTGAAATCAGTTTCTGGTGTTCTCCATTATAGTCTTGAATAACGGGTGGAAACATGGTGGATGTTCTTCTGTTCTTCTCAGAAGATAAAACTATGGTGTTTCATAAAGGCATCTACTGTCCCTCTTTAGACTCTTTGGGTTGATCTTCAAGCAGTTTGGAAAAAACTATCCAGAGCAAGTATGATGTTGAGTGTGAGGAAATCTCATCTTTCAGGGAACCTCAGTTGATATTGAGCAGATAGAATCCATAAAGTGCTGTCCAGTCTCCAAAAGCATAAAGGAGATCTTGCAAGCTACTGTAGAACCATGACTTCATGTCTGGTGAATGAGCCTTTCAATGGAATGAAAAGGAAAAGCTAGCGTTTTGATTGAACAGAAACTTGTCAACCCATTTTTGATACTGTCATCAAAAATCATACCATTTCTCCTTTTAATGGACATTCAGACTTGACTTATATCTTCAAAGCTTACCTGGCTGATGGAGAAAACCAATGCTTTGTGTTTGTTCCACAGATATTTACTCCTCTTTCGCACTTATCACAAACAGCACATGTCTGATTATAAAAGAGAATTCAAAACATGTTGCTCCTTGTTGCGTTCTGACAGAGTGTGGGATGATTCTAGATCGTCGGCTAATCAAGCATAATCTTATCTAAGCACCTTGAGATACTAAAAAAGTAATTCACAGAAGACTTCTGTCGTGATTCAACAGACTATAATGGGACCACCCTGTCAAAGGATTTGCTTTGATTTAAAGTCATCTCTCATGAGTTTGGATATAAGCGAAAACTCATGGAGCCGTCATTGATTATTTCAACAGTTGGGAAGAACTGTTCTTTATTCACTCTGCTGCTGCTCAGGTGATTGCCCAAGTCTTTTACAAGGAAATGTTCCAAAATGGTTAGCCTATGATTGCGTAATCACGGTTAAAGTGGGGAAAGCTGTTGGGAAGAACTACTGAAGGTGAACCTGATCATGCTGCCAGTAGAATAATAATATATAATATAACTTCATCAGCAGTCATTAGTCATTATACCTAACCAGCAGTTGGGATTAGAGAAGGGAGAGCTGTGCTGTAACGCTTGCAATTGGATACAATCTATTACATCATGCATGATAATTTATCCAATGGATAGATCTGCAGAGCCCTCGCCGGGGTCTTTGTGATATTGGCTTGTCTGACTTACAACACCATCCCCGTATGCCAATCATAATTATGAAAAATACAGTGCTATCTATGGCTAATACATTTCAGTGATGTTTGGTGCAGGTGCATCTCATATGCAAATAATCAACTCCTGAACATCTTATTGGTTAATGTACTCAGGAAGTGCTAGCTATACCCAAAATGCCCTAAAGGTCTAAAAATTGTGTAAACATCTCAATTGTTTACCAATACTTACAGTAAATAATACAAGGGTGGCATGGTGTTGTTCAGTCCAAAGACATGCATATTAGGCTAATTGGCTGTTTTAAATTTCTCTTAGCAGTTAAGGGCCTGGTGGTAAGTTTGGGGGTTCAAGCCCCATTGTCAGCGGGTTGCCACTGCTGCCCCCACCCCACCCTGAGTGAAGCTAACTGGGTTAACAAAGGCCAGTCATGTCTCTCACTGTCTATGGTGAGAGGTTCATGTAAATGAACCATTGCTGACTTTTGTCAGGAGGGGGCTGCATAGCCATCAGCATGTTTCTGTCCTGGTTCGGCCTGGCGATCTGTTCAGGGTGTAATCTTCCCTCGATCAGACTCTGCAAAGCTGGGTGCTAGCCTCCCTGTCGACCCTTATTAGGAATAACTAAGGTAAAGATAAAAAGGTAAAGTCTGTTGGGTTTTTACACCTGAGCCTAGTGGCTCATCAGGCCGGTGCTTATCCCCGGTTTCTGTAGCGTGAAGCGACCAGGAGTTCAACTCCTGGATGGGACGCTAGTCCATCGCAGGTTACCTTCCCAGTATATTTTTACTGGTACCCATTTATACTGCTGGGTGAACAGAGGCACACTTGTGGTTGAGACCTGGCCCAGGGGTCTTAGCACAGTGAGGGTCTCAGTGGGATTCAAACTCACAACCTCCCGATCATGAGCGCAGCACCCTAACCACTACGCCACCGGCCCCACAGGAATAACTAAATGGTTCATAAAATGAATGAATGAATGAAATGGCCAGTGGTGTAAATGCAAATGGTTGTGTGTGTGTGTGTGTGTGTGTGTGTGTGTATTGGCCCTGTGATGGTCTGAAAATGGTCAAACATTTAGGATGGCCCCCATCCTTCTCTTGGTGTCAGTAAAGATAGGCTCTGTCCTTTCTGTTACCCTGGTGGGATTGAGTGGTTTGGCGAGTGAGAGATTGAGTGAGTGAGTGAATAATACATGAGTATGTGTTAATAACTATTATATAAATATTAATCATATTCTGGCTTGTACTTATTGTAAAACTGATTAACATTAATTATAGTACTTTGGCTAATTCTTTGTGTAAAATGAAGAGAATTAGCATTGATTATTATTTCCATATAACTACATGTCATTTCGGGTTCTTTTAGCATAGTATGCAGTTCTGTAGTTTTTATTCTGTCTATAATAATCACCCAGGAGGATGAATTATATCTCTTTTGGTCTTTTAATATGCACTGAGTATATGTGTGTGTGTGTGTGTGTGTATATATGTGTGTATATATATATATATATATATATATATATAATACACACACAGGGATCTCTCACTTTCCGTGGATAATAGGGATCGAGACCCCCCCCCACGACCTCCGATTTTCTCGAAGTAGGATCAACACCCCCACCCCCCCGACTGATGTATACGTACATGTATATGTGTATATAATATCAATAAAGACATATTCAATGCTATAAATGCTTATAATAACAAACATTCAAAAGTAATGCATAAGATGTAAATAAAATATAAATACACACACGTACAGACGCGCGCAGACGCAGATGTGCACCTCACATAAAAATGTAAGTTTTGTTGGGGGGTTTTGGGTTGTTTTGTTTTTGTTTGTTTGGGGGTTTTTGCATAATTTGTCTTGTTTTGCGGCATTTTCCTTAACTTTTTTCCTATTTTTCCTTCATTTCCTTATTTTTTTATTTTTCGATGAATATTTTTTAAAAACCTGCGATGCACTGAAGCCGCAGAAACTGAAGCACGGCGTAGTGAGGGATCACTCGCTACATCGTGCTTCAGTTTCTGATGCTTCTCGTATCTGATCAGGTATTAAAAATTATTAATTCATCTTCTGAACCACTTAATCCAATTTAGGGTCATGGGGAGGCTGGCGCCCATCTCAGCTGACTCTGGCGAGGGCGGGGTACACCCTGGACAGCTCGTCTGGTCATCGCAGGGCCAAGACTGACACAACCATTCATACTCACCCTCACACCTATGAATTATTTGGAACAGCCAATTAGCCTAATGTGCAACCGGAAACCGGAGTAAATTTCATACACAGACACCTGAGCTGGGAATCAAACCCAGGACCTTCTTACTGTGAGGCGGACGTATTAGCCACTATGCCACCGTGCCACCATATTAATAATTATCTTATTGAATTTACAAGTCAAGTTTTTTAAAACTTTTTTATTACCGGCTGCAATATATACAGTGATCTCTCCCTACTTCGTGTTTCAGTTTTTGCGGCTGCATTGCATCGCAGGTTTTTCAAAAATATTCATCGAAAAATAAAAAAAATAAGAAAATGCTGCAAAACGAGGCAAATTATGCAAAAAACCCAAACCAAAAAGCAACCCAAAACCCCCTAACAAAACTACTTACATTTTTATGTGAGGTGCGCCTCTGTATGTGTGTATTTATATTTTATTTACATCTTTTGCATTATTTTTGAAAGTTTATTTGTTATTATATGCATGTATAGAGTTGAATATGTATGTATTGATATTATATACATGTATACATGTACGTATACGTCAGTCAGGGGGATCGATCATACTTCGCGGAAATCGCCGGTCACGCGGAGGGGGGGGTCGGTCCTTATTCTTTAACCGTGGAAAATGAGGGATTCCTGTATATATCGTCTCTTTTAATTACATGATAAATAAAAAAAGTCATTCTGATTCAGATTTTCTTGCACACTTTCAGGCCTTTGTCATTCATGTGGAAAAAGAAAGATGCGGACTTCCCTCCACAGGTGAAGCCCGAGGGTGCATACCTCCGGTTCGAGTCCCTCAACAAGTCCGATAATGGAGTTTACTTATGTCAAGCAGACAATGGAATTGGGTGGAATGAGGGATACTACACCCTGCTGGTACAAGGTAATGAATTAATATGTGGAAAAGGCACCGACAACACAATATTGTTTTATTTCTGTTCTCAACTCTTACTTTCATCCTTTATCTGAATTTATGTTCCCTTTTTTTGTCCTTTTTTCTCTTTTGGCATGGCCCCTGTTTACTTCTTCTTCTTCTGTTCTTTGACTGCTTTGTTTTTTTTTTTTTTAATTTCCCTCACCTTATGAATGCTCCCCATATGCCACACCTCTTAATCTATTATCGGTACATAATCTTCAGACCTGGAGGATTCCGACCTTAGGTTCCCCAATTTCTTTACCTCCACCTCACCGTCACCGTCTCTTTTTTCATCCCTTCTTCCCACTGTTTCTCCTTCTTCCTCTCCGCCTCTGTCCACTTCCCAACCCTCCGATGAGTCTTCCCCCTTCCTTTCCCACTTACGCCCACCCTCATCCTCCCCACCCCTTTATCCACCATTTCTTTTTCACCCCTCCACAATCTACCTCTTCTTTTCTCTCTGCTTCCCCTTGCCTTCATCTTTTCGGATTTCTTCTACCTTCTCTCTTTTCATGTCTCGCTCTTCTCTCTCTCCTTACACCTCTGTTTCAATCGTTCACACCCCTACCATCCCTGACTCCGTCCTTCCATCCATATCCTCTTTACCTACTCCTTCAACCCCATCCTCACATTCACTTCCTCCTCCCTTTATCACACCATCCATGGTTTCCTGGCTGAATGGTGTGTACATTACAGGTAATTCATTGTGCACACACATTCACACACACACACACACACACACACACACACACACACACACACACACACACACACACACACACACAGTGTTATAGTTGATATAGAATAAAATATACATTTTTATTACCTTTTTGGTATTCAACTATCAGTTATAATACCTAGAAGTTGCCACCATTTCCTGGGCAGAATTATTAGGTACTATGATGGTAGCACAAATATTTCAACAAATAAACCAAATCAATACAAGATAATGGCATGAAACATAAACACTGAGGAGAAAGATTCGGAAAAAGCCTTATTAACTAGAATACAAAAACAACTTAAAGTTCAGTCTCATTCACTCCACTTGTTTACAACTGTCATCAGTCTTTTGTCTACTGAATCGATGAAACCTGTCGCCCGCTGGAGGTCAACAGCCTTTGCTGCTGAGAAGACTGCATCCTAGAGAGTATCCCAATTGGTGTATTGCTTTCCCAGAAATTTTCGTTTGGGTTTGAATCTCGGGAGTTCGTTGGCCAGTACATCATCTTATACCTTTTTGAGTCAGAGTAAAAGGTAAAGTCTGTTGGGCTTTTTACACCTGAGCCTAGTGGCTCATCAGGCCGGTGCTTATCCCCGGTTTCCGTAGCGTGAAGCAACTATGAGTTCAACTCCTCCTGGATGGGACGCTAGTCCATCGCAGGTTACCTTTTCAGTATATTTTTTTTACTGGTACCCATTTATACTGCTGGATGAACAGAGGCACACTTGTGGTTAAGACCTTTCCCAGGGGTCTTAGCACAGTGGGGGTCTCACTGGGATTTGAACTCACAACCTCCCGATCATGAGCGCAGCATCCTAACCACTACACCACCAGCCCCACCTTTTTCAGTACATATAATATAATCCTGGGCAGTGAATATATTGGCAGTAGGATGCTGAGGTTGGAACTACCAGGCAGAAGGCCTAGAGGAGGACCAAAGAGGAGATTTATGGATGTGGTGAAGGAGGACATGAAGGTAGTTGGTGTAAGAGAAGAAGATGCAGAGGGTAGGGTGAGATGGAGGCAGATGATTTGCAGTGACGACCCCTGAAGGGAACAGCCGAAAGTGAAAGAAGAAGATAATATAATCCTGGGCTGTGGTGGCCCAGTGGTTTTGGGGGGGGGGGGGGGTGTCAAGTTTTACTGTTAATGGCTGTCTCTGCTGTCCCCCCAGTGCAGTTAACTGGGTTATCAAAGGCCAGCCATGTCTCTCACTGTCTGTGGTGAGCTGGATAGGTGTTAGCATGTTTCTGTCCTGGTAAGGTCTGGCGAGTTGTCCAGGGTGCACTCTGCCCTCGCCCAGAGTCACCTGAGATGGGCACCAGCCTCCCCGTGACCCTAATTAGGATTAAGCGGTTCAGAAAATGAACCAATGATATAATCCGATACCTTTTTGTGCTAACCACGCAGTCTTGTTTTGAGAGGAATCTGAAGGTGAAGGAGCGCCGCTGTGCATGAAAATCATTTGTTTTCTTGAAAGCTGGAGGTTTCTGCTCGGACCACTGTTTGAACTGGGTGCTCTCAAGAAACTTGCAGTGTTTGCCTCCGGGTTGATCCTCACATCCTGCTACACTTTGTAGATGATTCCTCCACATAACATGATTCCTCCCCATTTTGCTGCCTACCTGTTCGGGGCGTCCTGTCCATGAGCTGTCCAGCCTCGAACCCGTCCATCTCATCTGCTAAAATCTCTCTCCATGTACGTCTGTGCCGATGCAGACGTCTTTGTTTTTCAAAGTGGGTCGGGTTTGTGTGGTTATTTTCACTTTGGAAACTTCACGAAGTACGTAAACTGCATCGAGGACGACGAGGCACATCTGGCAAGCCACAGTTTGAGAAGATGGCTGGACATGTTTGTAGACTTCTCTCTTTATTCTTTGTAGATCCTTCCCACATAATTCCTGTCTTTTCTTCTCAACCTTCTTGAAACACCTGGTAGTCCTTTCTTCTGGCTCATCTATAGTGTTCAGTAACCGGTACCTAATAATTCTGCACAGGCAATGGTGGCAGCTTCAGTTATTTGACCTGCTAGTTGTCTAACAAAGACTTCTTGCACATGAAAATGTTTAATCACATCCAAGTTACATGTCTGAACAAGTCAGACTGCCTTCCAGGTTGAAATAAGCGGATGCAGTGAGGTGAAACCCGAAGACATGAGGGTACCGAATAATCCTACACATACTGTGTAGTATGTCCATGGCGCGGTGGCGCAGTGATTAACGTGTTTGCATCACAGCAAGCAGGCCTGGGTTTGATTCCTGGGCTCAGGGCGTTTCTTTGTCGGGTCTTTTGTATTTTGTTTTCTCCGGGTACTCTGGTTTCCTCGCACAGTCCAAAAACATGCACAGTAAGCTGATTGGTGGTTCCACATCACTTCTTGGTAGAGTGTAAAAGGTTGTAAATGTGTTGGCTCTGCAATAGCCTGGCGAGCTCGCGCCTCCCCTCGACCCGAATTAGGATTAAGCAGCTTAGAAAAATGAATAAATGAATGATATTAGCGTCAATAGGCGTGAATTATAACCAGAATTTTCCGAAACCCATTGTTGTATCTTGAAAGCATTAAGAGTCCCTGAGCATGTTTGTGTGTTTGGGTGGGTGCTGTGTGTAAGAGAATAGCAGAGATTATTCAAGTTCCAGGTTAATTGTTCTGTGTATTAGCACCTGCTCTACGGTAAGGCAACAATACTGTATTTAACGCATCATCACTGGATACAAAGCCAATTACAAAAGTACAACCAGTACAAGTAACACAACAAGGCTGTACAGACTTGATGGCTTAACAGAGTGTTGGCACCAACGCAGCAAGGCTTGTTCATTATATTTCATTATTTTGCTGCAAATCCTTCAGTGGAAATCCTTTCACCGTGTAATGAAGGTTGTAGTCAGTTAAACATTCCTTATTTAATAAGCCCTTTTTACAAGTTTTTAGGTGAAATTAGACGAAACTAGCATATGAATGTAAAGGTTTGTTGTTTCTCTTCAGTAATTACGGGGGGAAAAAAAAAAAAAAACATGTGTTCCTCAAAATTACTGAATATATTTCGAAGCTTTTACATGGGAAAAAAAAAAGAAGAAAAAATTACCCTGCATTTCATTGTGCAGTTTGCATGTTCTCACCATGCTTGTGAGGGTTTCCTCTGGGTACACTGGTTTCCTCCCACAATCCAAAGACATGAAGGCTAATTTGCTGCTCTGAGTTGTCCCTGCGTATCAGTGTGAGTGTACAGGGATCCCTCACTTTCCGCGGTTAATGGGGACCGAACCCCCACCCCTGCGCAACCGCCAATTTCTGCGAAGTAAGATCGACACCCTCCCCCCGACTGACATATATACGTACATGTGTATGTGTATATAATATCAATAAATACATATTCAATGCTATAAATGCTTATAATAACAATTAAACATTCAAAAATAATGCATAAGATATAAATACACACACATAGAGATGTGCGCGCACACATTCAGATGCGCACCTCACATAAAAATGGAAGTAGTTTTGTTGGGGGGTTTTGGGTTGTTTTTTTGGTTTTGTTTTTTGCATAATTGGCCTTGTTTTGCTGCATTTTCTTTCACTTTTCCCCTATTTTTCCTTAATTTGCTTATTTTTTATTTTTTGATGAGCATTCTTGAAAAACTCGCACTGCACTGAAGCCGCGGACTACTGAAGCACGAAGTAGCGAGGGATTACTGTAAATGGTTATGTGTGTCTGCTGTACTACAGTGGTCTGGTGAGTTGTTCAGCGAGTAACCGGCATTTCAACAATGTCGGCTAAGATAGGCTCAAGCCTCCACACAATCCTAGTAAAATCAAGCACTTTGATAATGAGTGTATGAGAGAAAAAACCTTCACAGGCTTAAAAGTGGTTGGATATAATTCTGCGGATTTTACCTCATTTAATATGAGGAGTCGAAATGGACAGCTCACCAGACCATCACAAGGCCAGCACACACACACACACACACACACACACACTCCCACACACAATCATCCACACTCATGCCTCGGGCCGTTTGGAACAGTTAATTAGTCTAATGTGCATGTGTTTGGAAGGAAACCAGAGTACGCAGAGAAATCATCGCAAGGACACTGAGAACATGTGAGGCCGGTGGCAATGTGGTTAGGGTGCTGCGCTCATGATCAGGAGGTTGTGAGTTCGAATCCCACTGAGACCCTCACTGTGCTAAGACCCCTGGGCCAGGTCTCAACCACAAGTGTGCCTCTGTTCACCCAGCAGTATAAATGGGTACCAGTAAAATATACTGGGAAGGTAACCTGCGGTGGACTAGCGTCCCATCCGGGAGGAGTTCAACTTCTGGTAGCTTCACGCTACGGAAACCGGGGATAAGCACCAGCCTGATGAGCCTAGAGGCTCAGGTGTAAAAACCCAACAGACTTTTACCTACCTACCTTACACTGAGAACATACAAACTCTAGGTAGAAACATCTCACCGAGCTCAGGACTCAAATCCCAGATCTGCTCTGCTGTGAGACAGAAAGCTAACCACTCTACTACTGTGCGGACCTGCTGCTTATCATCTAAGGATTAAGTCAAGAACAGGGGAATAAAATGCTTGTGCAAACCGAAGCCATGTCTATTTGTTTACCTGCGAATATAAAAACCGAATAACCTGGAAGACGAGTGTGCATTTCACACAACATTATGGACCTGCTTATGGCTGAAAATACATCCACTTTACTTCAGGTTACTTTATTTCCACCACTTTAAAGATGATATATATATATATATATATATATATATATATATATATATTATATATATAATCTATCATCAGTTCATTTTCTGTACCCGCTTAATCCTAATTTGGGTCGCGGGGAGGCTGGTGCCCATCCAGCCAACTTCGGGCGAGGGCAGAGTACACCCTGGACAGCTCGCCAGGCCATCGCAGGGCGGAAACACGCTGATGGCTTTGCAGCCTACTCTTGTCGAAAGTCAGCAATGGTTCTTTTACATGCCTCACACCATAGACAGTGAGAGACATGGCCAGCCTTTGATAACCCAGTTAGCTCCACTGGGGGGGGGGGGGAGACAGTGACAACCTTGTGCAGAGTGGGACTTGAACCCCAAACCTTTGGATCAGCGATCCAGCGCCCTATACCACTAGACCACCAAACCCCCCCCCCCAAGTGCCTTGTGCGCAACTATAAATAAGTTTACTGCACTTCATATCGTTTGTTCAGTGCTTTTTTCCTACACCATAGCGCGACAGTGAGAGCGCCACTACCAACTACTGTAGGGGATGCGCAATTGCACTTAATTCTAGTACAGTATGGCAAAAAGCAAGTTCCCCAGAGTCATATGCGCCCCCCGGTATCAAACCGCGCCCCCCTTGGGGGGCACGCCCCACTATTTGAGATGCACTGGCCTTGTGGGAGCTCACCACAGCCTTTCCTCACTGGCATTCATAGCGTGCACATGCACAAAATTCTCCTCCTCCTCTGTTATGCACCACCTCATGCCTGCCGACGTGACAGCTGCAGTCAGTGATCGGAAGCTGACTTATTGTTTATTCTTGTTTTATTATTATTATTATTATTATTATTATTATTATTATCAAACCTAGCTTCTAGCTTTTCTTATTACACTGGAGCATCCCACCTCAAGTAATCATGAATGATTGTTTAGTCGTGTTACACAGTACATGTATTCTCATTCATCACACTCATTTGCTGAACCGCTTAATCCTATTAGGGCTGCAGGGAAGCTGGAGCCTACCTCTACCAACAGTGGCCTGAACAGTTCACCAGAATATTGCAGGGTAAACACACACAACTTTTCACACTTTGGGGAAATCTGGAGTAGATATTTAGACTAACGTGCATGTCTTTGGACTGTGGGAGGAAACCAGACTGAAAAAAAAGGAAACTTGGGCAAGCATAGGAAGAAACTCCACACAGAAATGGCCAAGCCAGGGAACAGGACCTTCTTGCTGAGAGGCAGCTGTCATGAGACTGTCATCGATTCACTACACATCCAAGTGCAAAATCCTCACATGAAATTGGTGGGCTTCCAAGTGACGCATCCACAAGGTGCGTAAGTATTAAACCGGACATCACAAGTTAGAATTCAGGTTAATGCTACAACCGTGCGTAGTTGGGTGTCCATGGGAGCTAATTGGCAATACTCTCACGGGAGGGAGGGACGACATACACTCACATATACTCACTACTCTGTCACTCACAGCAATTGCCAGCCAATCATGAGCATCTGTGAGCTCATTCGTATGAGGAGGCAAATAGCGATTTCCCTCAGAGTGGGTTAGACCATCCGCAAATACTCAAGGCACTGCGGTTTGAAAAGAGGCAGGTGGCTGGTATTGGCTGTCACAGAGGGGATTGTTGTTGGCCGTGTGAGTCTTGATGGGTGGGAATTGGATACAACTAAAAATTACGCAGAAAATGTGGGAAAAATTTTTAAAAAGAAATGAAGTTGGTGGGTTTTGTCCCAAATAAAACAAAGTGGTTTGAAAAATTAAATTGAAATGTAACCAAGAATACACACCTCATGTCCACACACACACACACACACACACACACACACACACACACACACACACACACACACAGTTCATTAACAGCCATCTTTTTATAATCGTGTCCTTTTTCTCTCTTTTCACTTCTTCTGGTTCCTCAATGATGTGGCACTGATATGTTAATCCATCCATTCATCTGTTTGCGAAGATGCTGAAGGTATTGTCTTCAGTCATTTGTCTGTGTGTGTGTTTATTCTCGTATTATTTTACTCTTTTACCTTCAGTTTGTCTTTCCCCCCATTTTTTAAGCTTGACTTTTCTATCCTTTCATATTTTAAACTGTGGTTTTTCTTCTAAAAGCTTGGTGTGAAAATTACAGTAAATGTGTACAGGGATGTGAAATTCACTCAAGTTTACAGTTTTTTATTGTTGTTTTCACAATCGTTTCAATCCCATGTCCACCTTTACAAGCACATCAGTTCAATTTTAGTGCAAAATCCACCTCAGTCACCAAAACAATCCTTACTTCACTAGAACAGAACGCTAACTTTAGCTTTTGTTTATATATACAGTGATCCCTCGCCACTTCGTGCTTCAGTTTCTGCGGCTTTGATGCATCACGGGTTTTTCAAAAATATTAATCGAAAAATAAAAAATAAGCGAAAATAGGGAAAAAGTTAAGGAAAATGCCACAAAACAAGGCCAATTATGGAAAAAAAACCTCTCAAACAAAATTAAAAAAAAACCCAAAACCCCCCAACAAAACTACTTACATTTTTATGTGAGGTGGACATCTGTGTGTGTGTGTATTTATATTTTATTTACATCTTGTGCATTATTTTTGAATGTTTAACTGTTATTATAAGCATTCATAGTGTTGAATGTGATATTATATATACATATACATCACTTAGGGGGGGTCGATCCTACTTTGTGGAATTTGGCGATCGTGCGGGGGCTTCTCGGTCCTCATCAACTGCGGAAAGTGAGGGATCCCTGTATTTTATATTTGATTAAAAACAGTACTACTTTGTGACTTTGTCACAAAAAGAAAAACTAAAAAAAACAAGTAAATTGAAGCATTTCAAAATACCTTCTCGACTGATCAGCCATAACATTACCACTACTGACAGTTGATGTCAATGGTATTGTCACTATTTATATTAATGGCATGTGTGAAAGGCTGGGACATTTATAATATAAAGTTGATTTGTTGAAGAAGGGGGAAGGTGCAGAATTGACTGTAAGGATGTCGGTGATCAGGGGCAAATTGTAACTGATAGATAGTGGGCCCCATGGGCAGAAGCCTGACCACTAGGCCCTCGCCGTCGAGCCCCTCCCCCAGGTCTGGATTCAGGGGGGGACCCCGGTGACCTGTGTCCGGGCAAGTAACTCGGCAATCCATGAATATGCGGGGGCATGAGTGCAAAACCGCGAATAGTCAAGGGCCTACTGTATAAGTATATGGACATGAACTTGTCTTCATCTGGCTCTAAAAATAAAGTTCGGTGTGTTCACTTCGTCTCTAAATTCTTTAGCGATCCAAAATCATGCAGCTGTGCGATTTCCTGGACAAATATGTCTAATCCACACAGGGCTCACTTTATCAGACAGTCAAGAAATATAATCCAAGTTTGTAGTCAGCAGTCAGGCAGAGATCATTTGATCAGGTGGGTGGATTTTCGCCGGTAAAATATAGAGCAAAATAGCGAAGCAAGCAAAAGTCAAAGATTTGTAACAATCACAAAAAACAAAGGTTTGGTATGTGCTATAACAAGGTACAGGGGGCGCTGCTTTACAATGATCTAGTGCAACTGAACCCTTATATAATGATTTCAGGTGAGTCAAGACAGGTGTGTACTGTGTGCTCAGTGATATTAATCAAGTCACTGAGATCCATAATGTGCATGATGGGAAGTGCAGCCAAATAAATGAATAATGTGGTTTTATAAATATTCTTTGAATCAAAGTAGGTTTTTAAATTATTATTTGGATTTGGAAGAAGAGGAATGAATATGCCAAATAGCTGAGAGTCGTAATGTTTGTGTGTAAGGTTCATTTCATTTGTTTACTGTTTTAAATAATGCTGTTTGCAATCCGCTGCATGGTGCTGACAGCTGTACGCATTTTCTAATCGAGAATGAAAGCGCATGAGAAAACACGTCTTCTGCCTGTGCTCAGCAGGAGCAGATGCAGCCGGTGATGTGTCCGAAGTTTTAATAGTACTGGGTCTTTAAAATGCTACCAGTGAAACCTCTGTTTTTCTTCATTGTTATGTTGTTTTATATAAATAAATCTCGGTTAACTTTGTTTATATTGTTTGGTAAATAATAGGCTGTTACAGAACGGTGTCACTGTTATTTATTAGTACAATGGTACCTCACCTTACGAAATTAATCCGTTCCAGAGCTTTTTTCGTAAGTTGAACCGCATTTTACATGTAAAATGAGTGATTCGTTCCGAGGCTTCCAATCCTACCCCCTAAACCCTTTAAAAATGATAAAAGTATACCTTTTAAGACCTCCTTCTGCTTCAATATCGTACCGATGGTACACAGGTTTGGCCATATTCCTTTGTGATATCACTCGAGCCCATTTCTTCTTCTCATTCGCACCAGAAATCACACGCGTGCGTCATGTGTGTGTGTGTGTGTGCGCGTGTTGACCATGTCTTCTTAGCAGAGTTATAATCTTACAAATGTTTATGGAAGGTTAAAAGCCTGACTCAAGAAGGGGCAGTGGTGGTCTAGTGGTATAGGGCACTGGATCGCTGATCCAAAGGTTGGGGGTTCGAGTCCCACTCTCCACAAGGTTGTCACTGTCCCCCCCAGTGCGGCTAACTGGGTTATCAAAGGCGGGCCATGTCTCTCACTGTCTATGGTGAGAGGCATGTAAAAGAACCATTGCTGACTTTCGTAAAGAGTAGCTGCAAAGTCGTCAGCGTGTTTCTGTCCCTTGCTAAAAAGGGTTGTGACAGGAAGGGCATCCGGGGTAAAAACCTCTGCCAAATCAAACGTGTGACTCAGATGATTCGCTGTGGCGACTCCTGAATAAAAGGGAAAAAGCCGAAAGGAAGACACAAAAGCCTTACTCAAGAAATAAAGGAAGACACAAAAGCCTTACTCAAGAAATAAAGCATAAAACAACAGTAACTCTGTCCTTCACACGAAAAGCATCAAGGCGGATTCAGCTCTATAATAGGCAATGGGAGGTGGCTGCGTCATTCCTCCTAGGCAATGGGATCCCTGTCCAAGATGGTGCTTGAGTCAAGGCGACATGAATGACAGCTCAGTTGTTAGCCAATGGGAGGCCAGCGGGGCGGGATGTTCGTACGTCATTGATGGGAGAGCAGCTCGTGTTTTAATGTTTGAATGGCGCGTTTGAATTTTTAAGATGGCGCTTTTGTAACGTGAACTTGTTTTGTATCCTGAGACAAAAATTTTAGGAAAATGCTTTTCGTAACCAATTTTTCGTTTGGTGAGACTTTCGTAAGGTGAGGTACCACTGTATTTCAAAGCAACAATATGGAAAAGCTGTTCATGGTGTATATGGTGTATGGACTCCACCTTCATCCAGAGTTGGGTACGATAGACTCCAGCATCGTTTGATCCTAATTAGGATGAAGTGGTTCGGAAACTTAAATGTTAAAGTATTTATTTCAGACTGCGTACTGATTGCTGGTTATAAAAGTCAGAAGTTTGAGGCTAAATATCTTTATTGTTGGGTTTATGAAAAATCTGAGGCAATATTACAGTGTCATTCCGATGTTCAAAATCTTATTCTTTGTGTAAAATGCAGATCAAATATTATTTTTAAAGAATAGATACAAAAGTATTTACTAATTCATACATTAATTAACATATGACCAAGTTATTCAGTGAGATTTTCAACTGTAATTGGTGACTGTACAATGAATAGTTATGCACACTCAGGTTTTTTTTTTGATTGTTTTCACTATAACCGATACGAAGATTAGCATCTTCAAGGTTGTTGGTCTGTTACGTAAGCCGACTGATAAAACCCCTTAAAATCTATTTTAATTCCAGTTTGTGAGGAAACAAATTGGAAAAAATGCCAAGGAAGTGAATACTTTTGCAGTCCTCTGTAACTCCACGCATTTCATTAGGAAAGAAAACACCAGACCCAAGATGTGAAGCTTAAGACAGGTTCCTCCTGCAAGACTTTCTAATCAATGGCATCTAATGTGGAACTCTCAGTTCTAATTTTATGGATGAGAAGGTATGAGAAATGTCAGGGTATACTTAATTTTTCCACGTGACTGGTCTTTTTTTTAGTTTTTTTTTTTTTTTTTTTTTTTTTTTTTTTGGGGTGGGGGTGGGGTGGGGTTGATTGTTTGTTTTTAATTAAAGTGTGTTCATGACTACAAAATAGGATGTAATTTTCATGTTCTGTTTGTTGAAGTGTATCACGTTTATCTGTAGGTACTGAGGATAGGTTTGCTGGTTCAAATTGTTTTTATTGAATTTATATTGGGATGTCATCGTTCTCATCATACCGGAGTTTTTTTCTTGTGATTTCATATTTTGTAGCACTTTTTGTATTGTTGTCATTGGCGATGTTTTCTTTTGTAAAATCACATCTAAATTCATGACCGAGGCAGACGTCAACCTTCAAAACTCAGGAATCAGGAAAGTTTGTGCAATGTGCTAGACAGACAAACTCCAGACAAATCCAAACAGCAAATTACAAATAACGAACATACTTTGCATTCAATAATGCTTTAGTGGCAGTGGGCAAAGCTGTTAAATATATAAAGTACAGTACTTCATAACACAAGGGAAATTACAAACTATGGAACTAGCCCAAGTGGCAAAAATAGGTAAACAAAAAAAAAAAAGGCAACCGGATATTAAAAAAATTACAGTTGATTGTTTGTCATTTGCTCAACGATATGAAATATTATAGTGAACAAATAATCAAAGTAAAAATGATAACACTTTTATTGTAGCTACAAGTGACATTAGTGCTTTATTATAATAGATTACCAACAAGTTCATTTTATGAAACACCCTTAATTATATGTTTCTAGAGGCATTTAATGCATTAATTAAAAAAAAACCAAGCGATTGTTGAATGAGGTGAAGTAAGCTGTAGAGAATTATTTCCACCATGCCAAAGCTAAATTGTATAATTTTATTATTCATTTAAAATGTTTCTTTAAATAGTCAGTCAGATCAATATGTTGTGCATTCCAATTGCGCAATAATCATTCAACTTCTCCAATCGAAATAATTCAGTTATCCCATGGCAATGTGCAATACCAAAAAATTATTAAATGGTTTCCACCAATCAGAAATTAGAAATGTTTTTGAACGAATAATAATACTACTGTTTAATAACATTTAATGTTCAGTTCCTGGGGCTTCAGAGCATCCTGAGTTTTTCAAAAAGATTCATCGAAAAATAAAAAAATAAGGAAAAATAGGGAAAAGTTTAGGAAAATGCTGCAAAACAAGGCCAATTATACAAAAAAAAAACCAACCCAAAACCCCCCAACAAAACTACTTACATTTTATGTGAGGTGCGCATCTGTGTGTGTGTTTATTTATATTTTATTTACATCTTATGCATTATTTTTAAATATTTAATTGTTATTATAAGCATTAATAATGTTGAATATGTATTTATTGATATTATATGCACATACATGTACGTATATGTCAGTCGGGGGGGGGGGGGTCAATCCTACTTCGCGGAAATCGGCGGTTGCGGGGGGTCTCGGTCCCCATTAACCGTGGAAAGTGAGGGATCCCTGTATACGTATATGGATATGTATTTTTCTTCACCTGGGTCTAATACATTCATTAGAATACCTGATCTGAATATCAGATTATAAATGATATTTTTTAATTTTGTTCTCTTTCAGACCCAACAGCAATGTCAAGGTCATCAGGTGTTGACCATGCTGTGATTGGAGGAGTGGTGGCTGTCATTGTATTCATCATGCTTTGCCTCCTCATTGTCCTCGGCAGATACCTTATAAGACACAAAGGTACGTAAAATGAGAAACACGTTCCATAAGCACAACAGCAGAATGGATGATAGCACTGCTCAGCCGTACACAATCACAGAGTGACAGAAACACACCGGGCTGGGGAGCAAAGGGCTGCGGATAAACTAGTTTACTGAAATTTTAATACAAATCATTCCAGGAACTAGGCAGGCAGACGGAGTTATAGTTTCGGGTAAACAGATATTTGAGGCAAATTCAAACAAATGCTGTCTGCCCCTGCATTTTTGGGCACAGGGACATATCAGAGGGTGCTTGGAGCTCGGGTGGCCCGATCAACTTTTCTTCTGTTGCTCAACAAAATTATATGTGCGGCTCGATGAACATCCTGTCTCCAATCTGTTCCCATACGCCAACTGTAAGGAATACGCCTCAATTACAGACGCTCCCGGACTTACGTTTTTAATTGGTTCCAGATTGCCAAACGTAACTTGAAAGTGAACGTAAGTTGTAACAGTGACGTATGACGTACGACGTGTGACGTATGACACTCAGACTGTACTATACATCCATAAATACCATTACCGTATCTCATAAAACACCCCTAAATCAATCATTATAAACATAACATTGTAAAATAATATCAAATAATGTCTGTCTGTCTTCCTTTCAGCGTTTTCCCTTTTACTCGGGAGTCACCACAGCGAATCATCTGATTCGCACGTTTGATTTGGCAGAGGTTTTTACCCCGGATGCCCTTCCTGTCACAACCCTTTTTATCAAGGGACAGAAACACGCTGACGACTTTGCAGCTACTCTTTACGAAAGTCAGCAATGGTTCTTTTACATGCCTCACACCATAGACAGTGAGAGACATGGCCCGCCTTTGATAACCCAGTTAGCTGCACTGGGGGGGACAGTGACAACCCTTTGGAGAGTGGGACTCGAACCCCCAACCTTTGGATCAGCGATCCAGCGCCCAAATAATATCAAATAATATTAACATTAATTTCAAATAAGTCACTTATTTATACCGAGTCACTTTACATGAAGCTTAAAACAGCCAATCAACCTATGTGAGGCACTCAGTACCGAAAGTAGTGTACTTGCTGTGGGTTATACAGACTTCCTGTCTTTCAAGTGCACAAGAGTGCCGGGAAACTCGTTTAGAACACAGCCTGCACTGATGTGAATCACGGCAAAGCGGAGAGCTCTTTCTTTTGTGTAAGTAAGTAAACTTTATTCAAGAGATGCATACAAAGAACAAGTACAAATCCTAATGAATATTAATATAAAAATAAGTATACACTCTTAGGATTCTGCTGAAAGATAATAAATATCTGTAATTGTTCTGTAATTTGTGGGTTCGGGTTTTATTTCATTTTACAACTCTCTTTGCTTAACTGAGTATGCATGGTAGATTGTGCCGATCTGAGCAGATAGTTAATTCATCTCTGTGTATGAGACTTGCACCCATACTAGTAGGCTTACGCTTCTGACCAACCAGATTTGCTTAGGGTTACAAAAGTCCACAAAAACAGTGTAAACACAAAGATCACAGAGACGACGTCTTAACACAAGGATAACACGCTATATAACTGAGATATATATATATATATATATCAAATGATACTGATTGAAAAAAAAAAAAAAACACTGTCAGGTTCAATCACTCACACCGAAATTAAGAAAACTAATATATATATATATATATATATATATATATATATATATATATATATACACACACACACACACACACACTCAGTCTGTTAGTAAACAATGAATGCAGCGTCATTGCGTCATTACGTCAGCGTATTACGTAGGTATGTCTAAAGTCAAATTTTGAGTTTAGACATACCTACGTAATACGCTGACGTAATGAGTACGCAAGTACGTAAGTCGGGGAGCTTCTGTAATGTCCAAATCACCTACGACTCCCAAAACTGTTTGTCAAGTGTGGTCTCCCATTTTCCAGGTTTGTGTTCTTACAGTGATGTGCTGCATTCGGAGATCGAAGATAAGTGATTGAGTATATCAGTGTAATAATTTTTAAAAATACAGTGTATCATTATCTGCTTTATATACGATAGAACAGTATACAGCACTCACAATTGCCAATACAGTACCCCCCCCCCCCACCCATTCGCGTTTCAGTGCTCGCGGCCCCGCATACTCACGGATTAGAGGCAAACCTGGAAGTTACTGGCACATGATTCAAATTTAGTCAATGGCTGAGAGCTTTTGTTTCTCCTTCCTGCTGATTGGTTGCAGATGATGTGTACATCTCTTTTTTTCTCTTTTGCGCACATGTCATCGTGACTGCTTGAATTGTGAATTCACATTTTTTTAGTGTGTTTTTAATGATTATTTAATCCCTATGATGTCACTCAAACACCCCGCATCTTCTCGAGCTTCTGAGCCTAAGCGCTTTATTTATTCATAAATAGTATCACAGTGCAAAATTAAAAAGTTGTTACTGAATCATTACTACGTTTTCCTGCATCATTACTGTATTAATGAGTCAGACTGTCTATAGAATGTGTTTAATGAGCATATTTTAGCATTCATAGGGTTTTAAAACCATGTCAATAATTCGCGGAATTTCAGGATCCGCGGGAAGGGGGCGGAACACGACCCCCGTGAATAACAGGGGGTTACAGTATCTCATGGCCTCTTCTTTTTCTTCTTCTTCTTTTCCTTTCGGCTGTTCCCTTCAGGGGTCACCACAGCAAATCATCTGACTCCATCTCACTCTGTCCTCTGCATCTTCTTCTCTTACTCCAACAACCTTCATGTCCTCCTTCACCACATCCATAAATCTCTTCTTTGGTCTTCCTCTAGACCTTCTGCCTGGTAGTTCCAACCTCAGCATCCTACTACCAATATATTCATTATCCCTCCTCTGCACATGTCCAAACCATCTTAATCTAGCCTCTCTGACTTTGTCTCCGAAACCTGTCCTCATTCCTGATCCTATCCGTCCTCGTTACTCCCAAAGAGAACCTCAACATTATGATCTCTATCTCATGGCCTCTGTTTTTGTCAAAAAAAAAAACAAACAAAAAATTTTTTTTTTATTTTTTTTATTTCCCCCCTTATTTCATTCATTTAATTTTCTATAACCCCTTAATCCTAATTAGGGTCACGGGGAGAATGGCGCCCCTCCCAGCCAACTTCGGGCGAGGGCAGAGTACACCCTAGACAGCTCGCCAGACCATCTCAGGGCAGAAACACGCTGACGGCTTTGCAGCTACTCTTGTCGAAAATCAGCAACGGTTGTTTTGCATGAACCTCACACTATAGACATTGAGAGACATGGCTGGCCTTTAATAACCCAGCTCGCTGCACTGGGGGTATTCCCTTTATTCATCCAATTCGATATAAAATCTGGAATTGAAATGCGGCAGAATTTTCACTTCAGAGAAAATAACATTCTTTTTCCTCTTAGCCTCCTGCGCTTCCTGGAGAGTATTTGTGTGCACACACCCCTATTCCCTTTTATGTGTCGATTAGGTGGTGATTTGCATATTAGCAGTTTTTTCACGCATTGCTTGTTTCAGTTATCCTTTAATGGCAGATTACCAGCTTTAGATTGCAATTACTACGTTTTTTTACTACGTCACCCTCATTAATACCTCGTTTCCGCTTTATTTCTACAGCTCTATAATCTATAATACGCTCTATAATCAGAGCCCAACTCTCTTATACATTGTTATAGGATTTGATGAGTTCAGTCTCATAATCAGTGGAAATTATTTCAGTAGAAAAACTGGTCAAATGAACTGAAAGCCTTCAGATGTTACATGCCAACAAAGATCGCAAAGGTAAATAATGACAATACTTCACAAATAAGAAATTGAAACCAAGTTGTAATACTGTGCTATGCCTCGTCTCTAATCGAGTTGATTTGAGAAACGCCGCTGATGTGACGACTGCCGCACACGCCGTAAGCTGTGGCTCTGTCTCTGTTGCGAGATGAATCACGCTGTGGAATGAACGGCACAGTACAGTATCGGGGAGATGGGTATGACCGAACTATCTGGATATGACAGCTATGTGATTATTATAACAGCGCTCCAGACCAGCTGGAATAAACTGGCGGAGAAAGTGGTGACATGAACAGAAGGCACATTATCACCAGCAAAATGATGTCAGTACCTTACAAAGAGGTGATTTATACCGAGTCCTTCACTAGAGTCTCTTATCAAGTTATGCAGCGACCGTCGCACATGCTAGAGCTGAGGATTCGAGTCTCACCACGGAATAAGCGGTGCAGTGTGAGAACAGACAGGTGCACATGGCACCTGGTTACATACCACTACAGCACAGGAGTTAAATAATATACAAAAAAAAAAAAAAGAAACAGTTGGAATCATAATACAGTCGGCCCACTACCTACGAAATTAATCCGTACCAGAGCCTTTTTCGTAACGCGGGGATTTCGTCAGTAGGGGTCGCATTTTACATGTTAAACGCCTAATTCGTTCCAAGGCTCGAATAAACCCCATAAACCCTTTAAAAATGATAAAAGTACACCAATTTTGTATGAAATATGTGTTAAAAGTAAAAGAAAATAATTTATTAAACTATTTAAACATTTTTTTAACATATTTATTAATTAAACCATTATTAAACATTTTTATTAACACACACACACACACACACAAACACCTCTTTCTCTCTCTCGCGCGCGCGCTGCAGGCCACGCCCACAAGACGTGGAATTCAAAGCGCATTCCCTGCTTGACAAACTCAACTTTAATTTGATTCCTTGAGGGATCAAAATTCCAGATGAGCTCAAATGTGCCCACATTTATTAAACATTTACTGAATTAAAACAACTTTTAATTTTTAGTTTTAATTAAAACTAAACTAAAAACTAAAGCGTGAAGCTTCCTTCTGTCTCTATCTGGGAGGCCAGCGGGGCGGGATGTTGAGAGACAGCCAATGAGAGAGCATGTCGTGTGAAATTTTGATTGGCACGTTTGAATTTTTAATTTCTTTTCGTAAGAGGGGGTTGTTTCGTATCCCGGGGACGGAAACTCAGGAAAATGATCTTCATAACCCGGGGATTTCATACACAGGAGGCTTCGTAAGTAGGGGGTTGACTGTATTTGTCAATCATACATTCATTCATTCATTCATTTTCTGAACTGCTTCATCCTAATTAGGATCGCAATGAGGCTGGTGCCCATCTCAGCTGACTCTGGGAAAGGGTAAAGTACACCCTGGACAGCTCACTAGGCCATCGCAGAGCAGAAACACGCTGACGGCTGTGCAGTTACTCTTGATCAAAGTCAGCAATGGTTGTTTTACACGAACCTCACACCATAGACAGTGAGAGACGTGGCCGGCCTTTCATAACCCAGTTAGCTGCACTGGGGGCAACAGTGACAATCTATTGGCTGTCATTAACCTTGGGGTCAGTGATCCTTCACCTTACCACCAGGCCACCACTGCCCCTATTGTAAACTTTTTGTTTTGTTTTTTTGTTTGTTTGTTTGTTTGCTTTTTGTTTGCACATATATTTTTTTAACATACTGTATTCAACCTGTACGGGAAATTATTTCAATCTTACAATAAACAATTAATTCTTTTTATATAGTACAGAGATCTCTCGCTACTCCGTGCTTCAATTTATGCGGCTTCAGTGCATCGCATTTTTTTTTTTAAATATTAATCGAATTAAAAAATAAGGAAATTAAGGAAGAATAGGGGGGAAAGTTAAGAAAAATGCTGTAAAACAAGGCCAATTATGCAAAAAAAAAAAAAAAACTAAACAAACAAAAAACAACCCAAAACCTCCCATCAAAACTACTTACATTTTTGTGAGGTGCGCATCTGAGTGCGTGCACGCGCATCTGCGTCTGTATGTGTGTATATTTATATTTTATTTTCCATCTTATGCATTCTTTTTTAATGTTTAATTGTTATTATAAGCATTTATAGCATTGAATATGTATTTATTGATATTATATACACATATACATGTAAGTATACGTCAGTCAGCGGGGGGGGGGGGGGGGTGTTCCTACTTCGTGGAATTCGGTGGTTGCAGGGGGGCTCTCGGTCCCAATTAAACGCAGAAAGTAAGGGATATTTTAAGGGATGTTTTAAAATTCAGTACTTTAGGAATTAAAAAACAGAGTAATTGTTGTCATGCTGTCTGCTGTTCATTCTTTCGAAGAATAATTTTGTTCTATGCTTCTAACACAAATTCTCAATTCTCTCTGTCAGGTACGTATCTGACTCACGAAGCAAAGGGCTCAGACGATGCCCAGGATGCAGACACGGCCATCATCAACGCAGAAGGTGGCCACTCTGGCATTGAGGACAAGAAAGAATATTTCATCTAAGTGTCCCTCCATCACTCCATCTTTTCTTTCTTCCCTTGCTTCAGCTCCTTTAGGCCAGATGAAATTTATAAAGGACAAGAAAAATAGTCAACTAAAAAGTAGAACTGTAAAGCAGAAACCAGGGAGTTTTGCATTGACATCTGTAATCAACTGGACACACACACACACACACACACACACACACACACACACACACACACACACATATATATATATATATATATACATACATATATATGTATACACACATATATGTATACACACATATATACACACATATATATATATATATATATATATATATATATATATATATATATATATATATATATGTATGTATATAATGACTTCCTCCCTGTTTCTATTTAACAAAGGCAATATTACAATATAACTTAGAATGGATACGTACATATACATTTAATTATTCAGTTTAATTACACACACACACACACACACACACACACACACACCGAGTCTGGTTTCCATAACTTCAGGGGACAGTACATGGCCTTACATTCATACCCTGGATGGAGACTTACCTAACCCTAATCGAACCCTAAAACTTGTATTCACAGTAAGATCTAATGATTTATGTTGTGGGGACTTGCATTTTGTCCCCATAAGGATGACTAGTCTCCAAAAGTGACTGTAAACAGATTTAGGGGTCTACAATGTGATGAATACCTGAATCACACACACACACACACAATGCAGTCAAGCTAAACAGCTTTTCGGTTGTCACTGTATAGAGAATAAATGTGTGTGTGTGTGTGTGTGTGTGTGTGTGTGTGTGTGTGTGTGTGTGCGTGCGTGTGTGTGTGCGTGCAAACAGCCACGGAAAAAAATTAAGAGACCACTAACAAATTACCGGTTTCTTTGGTTTTAAAGTTTTTAGGTATGTGTTTGAGGAACATCAGCACCTTTGTAATATATTGACTCTTTGTAATATATTGATTCTTATAAACGAATTTACCACAAAGCAAGAAGGTTGTGGGTTCAAGGCTTGGCAAGGGTGTTTCTACATGGTGTTTCCATGTTCTTGTTTCCACGTGAGGTTCTTGTGTTGGTTTCATCTGGCTACCACTGGTTTCCTCCCACAGTCCAACTACACACACAGTTAGGATAAAGAGCCGCTCCAAATTGCATGGCCCGAAAGAGTGTGTACTGGCCCTGTGATAGGCTGCTGAGACGAGCAGATTGCAGAGAATGGGCTGAGATAGGGTCCAGCTTCCAAGAGTGCAGTGGTGGCACAGATGCTTAAAGCTAAATGGCTTACTGATCCAAAGGTCACTGGTTCAAGTCCCAATAAAGCCAAGTTGTTACTTCTGGGTTCCTGAGCAAGTTGCTCTGGATAAGGGTGTCGGCCAAAATGTGTAAAGTTATAAAAGTGACCCTCGTAGCATTAACTATTTTAGCAAATTTAAAAAATGTTCTTGTAGTTTGAATAATGTATGGAATGTTTGAACCTTGGATGGGTTCAGAATGCAGTATGTGGTGAAGTACAGACGCTCCCCGACTTATGTTTTTAATTGGTTCCGGACGGCCGAACATAAGTTGAAAGTGAACCTAAGTTGTTACGGTGACGTATGATGTGTGACATGTGACGTATGATGCTCATACTGTACTATACATCCATAAATACCATTATCGTATCTCATAAAACACCCCTAAATCAATTATTATAAACATAACATTGTAAAATAATATCAAATAATATCAACATTAATTTCAAATAAGTCACTTATTTATACCGAGTCACTTTACATGAAGCTTAAAACAGCCAATCAACGCGTACAATATGTGAGGCGCTCAATACCGAAAGTAGTCTACTTGCGAAAGTAGTGTACTTGCTGTGGTTTTACAGACTTCCGGTCTTTCAAGTGCACAAGGGTGCCGTTGAACTCGTTTAGAACACAGCCTGCACTGATGTGAATCCCAGCAAAGCGGAGAGCTCTTTCTTTTGTGTAAGTAAGTAAACTTTATTCAAGAGATGCATACAAAGAACAAGTACAAATCCTAATGAATATTAATATAAAAATAAGTATACACTCTTAGGATTCTGCTAAACGATAATAAATATCTGTAATTGTTCTGTAATTTGTGGATTCGGGTTTTCATTCATATTACAGCTCTCTTTGCTTAACTGAGTATGCATGGTAGATTGTGCCAATCTGAGCAGATAGTTAATTCATCTCTGTGTATGAGACTTGCACCCATGCTAGTAGGCTTACGCTTCTGACCAACCAGATTTCCATATTTGCTTAGGGTTACAAAAGTCCGCAAAACAGTGTAAACACAAAGATCACAGAGACGACGTCTTAACACAAGGATAACACGCTATATGAGTGACATATATATATATATATATATATATATATATATATATATATATATATATATATATATATTATACACTCAGTCTGTAGTTTGTAAACAATGAATGCAGCGTCATCGCGTCATTATGTCAGCATACTACGTAGGTACGTCTAAACTCAAAATTTGACTTTAAAAAAAAAAAAGTAAAAACAAACGTAACACGGATGAACGTAAGTCGGGGAGCGTCTGTAATGTGTCTCAGCCTGCTCCCCGCTGGTGCTTCACTGTATTACATTCCAGAAATTTTTAATTCACAGTTGAAGATATGATGATTGGGCCACTTGATGTTATGCTACTATTGTTGAGTGATGTTCCATCCCATCCTCGTCAGTAGAAACTTGTTGAATTGCTATTAAGAGGACGATGGAAGGCTAAAAGTCATCAGACAAAATTGAACTGATTGAATTTTGGAGTGGCAAATCAGAAGTGGCATAAAGTCATCGAAGAGTTCGGATAAGATTGGTGGAGATCAGGCCAAGCTGCATTGAAAACTGTGATTGAAAGCCTCGAGTTATTCCACCAAATACTGATTTCTGAACTCACCACTAGTGCTCGCATTAGCACTGGGACTGCGGGTCTGAAAACACTGCGGTGGTCTTTTTGTTTATTTGTTTTTTTGTTATCTGTGATGAGTCATGATTTTCTGTAATTAAATGTTTGATGTGGCAGTTTGGGAAAATGTGAGTAGTTTATGAAATACAACAAAATTGTAATATGTTCCTCAAACACATACAGTGGTACATGGAACATTCTGATAGTTCTCTCGAAATATAAATAAGATCTTCAAATTTCCCAGAGAACCCAGTTAAACTAATTAGACAAAACTATACAGGGATCCCTCGTTACTTCGCGCTTCAATTCATGCAGCTTCAATGCATCACATTTCTTTTTTTAAAAATATTCACCGAATTAAAAAATAAGGAAATTAAGGGAAAATAGGGGAAAAGTTAAGGAAAATACCCGCAAATCAAAGCCAATTATGAAAAAAAAAACCAAACAAACAAAAACAAAAAAACCAGCCAAACAAAAGTAGTTACATTTTTATGTGTGTGTTTGTATTTTATTTACATTTTATGCATTATTTTTGAATGTTTAATTGTTATTATAAGCATTGATAACATTGAATATGTATTTATTGATATTATATACACATATACATGTACGTATACATCAGTCAGGGGGGGTCAATCCTACTTCGCGGAATTCGGCGGTCGCGAAGGAGCTTAACCATATACTCATAACACGATTGTCCGCGATCAGACCAATGATCAGAATATTGGGCTTTAAAAGAAAAAAAATGTCGAGAGTGATCCTTGATTATCATTTAACCCTTAACATTGGCGAGTTCCATCTTCTGAAGCCTGTAAGCTGAAGGTCCCCTTACTTTACCTGGCAGCGTTAGAATGCGCTTAGATTCAAATCCCTGCTTCTGTAATGGAGTAGTGCACTACAGGGTGTGTAGCACTGATTTATACATTACAAGTGTGCACTTCTGAGGGGAGCATGGGGTCATTTTGGATTTGCCCTTTGTATCGAGTTATAATGGGGAGCAGTGGTGGCCTGGTGGTAGAAGGTGCTGGATCGCTGATCCTAAGGTTGGGGGATCAAGTCCCACTCTCCACAAGGTTGTCACTGTTATATACATATATAAATAATATTATTGTATCTGACACCATGACCATTCCATTCTACTTAAACTAGGTGTACTAATATGACAAACCAAATTAGGATAAATAATTCATCTGTTGGGCTTTTTACACCTGAACCCAGTGGCTCATCAGGCCAGTGCTTATTCCCAGTTTCCATAGCATGAAGCAACCAGTACAAATCCTCCTGGATGGGACGCTAGTCCATCACAGGTTACCTTCCCAGTATATTTTTACTGGTACCCATTTATACTGCTGGGTGAACTGAGGCCCACTTGTGGTTGAGACCTTGCCAAAGGGTCTTAGCACAGTGGGGGTCTAACTGGGATTTGAACACGCAACCTCCCGATCATAAGTGCAGCACTCTCACCACTAGGCCCACACAGGATAAATAATTATTTTGTTTATATTCTCCACAAGCACACCCAGTCAGAAACAATGCTTACTTGTATAATGAAATGCTATAACAAGTAGATCATGTACATGTAGGAATAAAACAGAACTGAAAAAAAGGAGGTGGCGACAACCAGTCAGACTTGCACATAAAAAAAAAAATCACAAAATTATTGATTAGACCAGCAGACAGACATGCAGGTTAGAGACCGTGGAGTAAAATAAATAGGGAAGTGTCAGTTCAGGTGCGTGAGCTTAAATATAAAGACAAAATAACTGGAAGCGGGGCAGACATGTGATTCTCTAATAATCCCTTACATTTTATATGAAGAACAGTGGATTGTATTTAATATATTTGATTACTAAAGATTAAAAAAGTTTGCGGAGATACAGAGATATTAATGATAATTATGGACAACCGATTTAAAATGCAGATAATCTATTTACTGTTAAAATGTTGTCTGGTGAGTCACCAGCTTTTTTGGTCTTGTCCATCCATTAAATTTTTCCTGTAGACTTCTGTAAACAGAAGTACATTCCAGCATAAGAACGTTATTCCTTCCGTGAAACATGGTGGTGGTAGTATCATTAGATGTGCCTGTTTTGCTGCATCTGGGCCCGGACATTTTTCCCATCATTTATGAAACAGTGAATTTGGAATCATGTCAGTGAATTCTGAGGTAAAACATCAGGGCATTTGTTTGTGAACTGAAGCGCAAGAGAAAAGTGGGTCATGCGTTAAGGCAATGACACTAGGGATGTACTCTAGTCAAGCAAAGAACGATTAAAGCAACATAAATACAAAGTTTTTGAATGAACAAGTCGTGAACTTAATCCGATAGATCATTTGTGTCGACAGTTCATGTAAGGAAACCCAACTCGGGGTTGAATCTGTTGTGTATTTAGAAATTAACTTCAAAGTCCCTCCAAGTCGATGTACAGGACTTAGCAACAGTTAGCAACGTTAAATAGTGAAATGTTTAGTTTGTGTTATTACTCACAAATCTGTTATAGTGGAGCGTTTTCCACAAGGAAAGTGTTTTACATATTTGTCTCCTCTGTATAATTGTCTTCATCTGCTGCTAGGACTTGTACGAAAATCAGATTTTTTTGAATAATACCGGGATCCATCGCTACTTTGCGCTTCAATTCATGCGGTTTTAATTTTTTAAATATTCATCAAATTAAAAAAATAAGGAAATTAAGGAAGAATAGGGGGAAAAGTTAAGGAAAATGCCGCAAAACAAAGCCAACGATACAAAACAAACAAAACAAAAAAAATCCCGAAACAAACAAAAACAAAAAAACAACCCAAAACCCCCAACAAAACTACTTACATTGTTGTGAGGTGCGCATCTGTATGTGAGTGTGTGTTTATATTTTATTTACGTCTTGTGCATTATTTTTGAATGTTCAATTGTTATTATAAACATTTATAGCATTGAATATGTGTTTATTGATATTATATACACATATACATGTACGTATACGTCAGTCAGGGGGTTCGATCCTACTTCACGGATTTCGGTGATTGCGTGGGGATCTCGGTTCCCATTAACCGCGGAAAGTGAGGGATCCCTGTATTTCTGATAAAAAAGAGAAAATTCTAGAGCAGTTAACACAGGTTTTAAGCAGCACTTCAACACTTTATCTATAAAAGTAAAACCCGGAACATGAAATTTTATGGAAAAACAAAAAACAAAAATTGGTCTCTTAATTTTTCCCCAGCTCTCTCTCTCTTTCTTTATATATATATATATGTATGTATGTATGTATGTATATGGAGGACAGGGGAGAGAAGACTGGTTCAGTGTGGTGTAAATATAGTCTTTTTCAAGATGTCTGAGTTTATCCCTCTCTTTTCTCTTCCCTCTTCTTAACCTATATGTTTCACTCCTCCTCTCTCACTGTCATCACACTCATACCTGTGCGTACTCTAAAAACCCTGCCTGGGTTTCTTACATGTGTGAGAATGCACTGATTGAAAAAAAAAAAAGTCATGAAAATATCAGTATTGCAAATATTGGTACGAGTTTTTGGTTTTCCTCTTGTTGACTTTCTAATATAACTGTTGGTGGTGCAGTTATCTGTGTCAGTTGTCATCCCAGGACTTATTATTAATATAATCAACTGATAATAATAATAATAATAATAATAATAATAATAATAATAATAATAATAATTGCATTCAAAATGATGATGATGATTATTATTATTATTATGATTACTATTATAAATCCTAATGAAATAAATGCCCTTTCCTTGGTAGCCCAGTACTTGCATCCCATACCTTTGGTGACATCACTTCCTGTCCTTTGATGACATGAGCTAAAGCAGGGTACTGCATGTGCAAACAAAACAAGCATAAACAAGAAGCTAGACTCTTCTGTCTCCTGTACTTTCTCTCTTTATGTTGCCGAGTAATCTTTTGGTTTTGATATCCTATATTCTGTCTCTCTTTCTCTCCCCAAGGTGTTCTAAGTTTCAGTCTTAGTCCATGAAAGCCCACTCCGGTTCTCTTAAATACTAAGCCACTGTTTAGATCTGATCACCATGGTGGTGTACGAGCTTTCAGCGAACCTCATTAAGACGAGATATAAAAGAAGCTTACTGTATGAGAAGCGATAACTTCTGCACTGCATCTCTCACATGATCAATAGCATGGTGTTCATTGTGCAAGGTGAGTGGAAGAAGAACTTCTAGGCAAGGATTAGATGAAACTTGGTGCATTTTTTTTTTTTTTTTTTTTCCAAGTCAGGTTTAAAATGTACTTGTGACCAGGACGTGTTGATGATGTAACTTCTTTAAAGTACGGGACAGATGATTCCATACTTTCAGTCAATAAAGCTTATTCTCTGTAGAGCTGATCCACTGCAAAATTAAAAGTATTTCAGCTTTCTGTGGACATTATAGAACAGTGTTGTCAGAGTTCAGTCCTCGAGGCCCCCAACGCATCAGAGCTTTGTGTTTAATACTGGTTTAATACACCACCTCCAACTCTGAGGACCCTGATGGTCAGCTGAAGAGTTGAACAAGGTGTGTTAAAGTCGGAGGAATTCTTTCAGGACTTGAGACTGACACCATGGCTCTATATGCAACGTTTTCCAAACTGGTGCTCAGGGACTTAAAAGTATTCAGTGTTGTATATGGGTTGGTTCCAAGATGTTCGGGGCTGCGAGAAAGTTAAAAGAAAATTTAAAAAATAAAAAAAAGTGAAATTATTAAAAAAAAAAAAAACAAACAAAAAAAAACAACAACTGTCTGTGGACCTGGGGTTTGGGAAATCTTTAATCTCTACTACAATATATCCCACCCATAGTCCTTCTGTTTGCAGTTACAAACTTTCACCACTAGATGGTGCATTATTTTAGACACTCACCTCTCCTTCTCTCCCCTTTCTCTTTGGTTCAGGTAGCAGAATTCTGATGCACCTTATGTTAATGGTGGATCATTGCAGCAGTTTATTTCTGAATTATGTATATTATTATTTTTTTTTTTTTGTAGCTCTGTATACTATTAAGTGTAAAATGTTCTGTTTACTTTTTATTGTATGCATAGATGTTATAGATGTTAGAGAGATCTACATGATGGTGTAGAAGAGTATAGTTTCTGTGACTATTGTTTTCAAATCAGCAAATTTGTATGATTTAATGTAAATAAAAATGCCTTGAACTGTCTTCTCCTTACTACACTTGTTAAGTGCACGCTCACACGCTGACCTACGTAAAGGGTTTGAGATTGGTGGTGTGCACTTTCCCAAGTGAGATGTTCACTCACAACAGTGTCATCTTAACCGGGCAAAGGAAACACGCGTTGTTTTCCTCAACATTTGTTAATTTGACTGTCTATGTTAGCTCTGTTTTGGAATGAGAAGTCTTCCTTTTCAATAAATATTCATATGTCATGGAAATGTTTGGATTGTTTCTGCATGGTTTGTTAGCTTCTGTCTGAAGGCAGTATGTAAATATTAGTGTGCTGTCACTCAGAAGGGTGAGTGCTGATGAACACTGGAGTTTTAATTGTTTTTATGTAGAATTAATGCCGAACAAACTTCATGCGAGGACTCTGGGAAGGAACCGCTTCGCTTTTATTTAGTCTCAGTGTGTTTTCGGATAAATAACTCAATAACATCAATAATTATATTCAACAATAGAACTGCAGACGAGAAGAAAAACAACCGCCCACCTCACCCCTCACCCAAAAACATCAACATTCAGAAAACAACTTGGAAAATAAAGTGCACTCATTCTTACACACTCGCTCACTCTCGTACACTCACACAATTTCAGTCACCCACTTACACACACTCTTACACACTCGCTCACTCTCATACACTCACACAGTCTCAGTCACTCACACACGTACATGCACTCTCACACACACAAACTCACTCTTATACACTCGCTCACTCTCATATACACTTTCACAGTCTCAGTCACTCACACACTTACATGCACTCTTACACACTCTCACACACACACTCACTCTTATACACTCGCTCACTCATATACACTCACACAGTCTCAGTCACACACACACTAACATGCACTCTTACACACACACACACAAACTCACTCTTATACACTCGCTCACTCTCATATACACTTTCACAGTCTCAGTCACACACACTTACATGCACTTTTACACACTCTCACACACACAAACTCACTCTTATACACTCGCTCACTCTCATATACACTTTCACAGTCTCAGTCACTCACACACTTACATGCACTCTTACACACTCTCACACACACACTCACTCTTATACACTCGCTCACTCTCATATACACTCACACAGTCTCAGTCACTCACACACTTACATGCACTCTTACACACACACACACAAACTCACTCTTATACACTCGCTCACTCTCATATACACTTTCACAGTCTCAGTCACACACACTTACATGCACTTTTACACACTCTCACACACACAAACTCACTCTTATACACTCGCTCACTCTCATATACACTTTCACAGTCTCAGTCACTCACACACTTACATGCACTCTTACACACTCTCACACACACACTCACTCTTATACACTCGCTCACTCTCATATACACTCACACAGTCTCAGTCACTCACACACTTACATGCACTCTTACACACACACACACACAAACTCACTCTTATACACTCGCTCACTCTCATATACACTTTCACAGTCTCAGTCACACACACTTACATGCACTTTTACACACTCTCACACACACAAACTCACTCTTATACACTCGCTCACTCTCATACACTTTCACACAGTCTCAGTCACTCACACATTTACATGCACTCTTACACACTCTCACACACACAAACTCACTCTTATACACTCGCTCACTCTCATATACACTTTCACAGTCTCAGTCACTCACACACTTACATGCACTCTTACACACTCTCACACACACAAACTCACTCTTATACACTCGCTCACTCTCATATACACTTTCACACAGTCTCGGTCACTCACACTTACATGCACTCTTACACACTCTCACACACACAAACTCACTCTTATACACTCGCTCACTCTCATATACACTTTCACAGTCTCAGTCACTCACACACTTACATGCACTCTTACACACTCTCACACACACAAACTCACTCTTATACACTCGCTCACTCTCATATACACTTTCACACAGTCTCGGTCACTCACACTTACATGCACTCTTACACACCCTCACACACAAACTCACTCTTATACACTCGCTCACTCTCATATACACTCACACAGTCTCAGTCACTCACACACTTACATGCACTCTTACACACTCACACACACAAACTCACTCTTATACACTCGCTCACTCTCATATACACTCACACAGTCTCAGTAACACACACTTACATGCACTCTTACACACTCACACACACAAACTCACTCTTATACACTCGCTCACTCTCATATACACTTTCACAGTCTCAGTCACACACACTTACATGCACTCTTACACACTCTCACACACAAACTCACTCTTATACACTCGCTCACTCTCATACACTTTCACACAGTCTCGGTCACTCACACACTTACATGCACTCTTACACACTCTCACACACTTACACAAACTCACTCTTAAACACTCACTCACTCTCATATACACTTTCACACAGTCTCGGTCACTCACACACATGCACTCTTACACACTCTCACTCACACACTTACACAAACTCACTCTTATACACTCACTCACTCTCATACACATTCACAAAGTCTCAGCCACTCACTTACACACACTCTTACACACTCTCACTCACACACTTACACTCATTCTTACACTACACGCTCTCATTCACACACTTATACACACTCTCACTCTCGTACACTTTCACACAGTCTCAGTCATTCACCCACTCTTACAGACACTCACTCTTACTCTCACACACACACAAACTCACTTATACACTCGCTCACTCTCATACACTCACACAGTCAGTCGCTCACTTACACACACTCACTCTTGCACACTCTCACTCACACAATTACACACACTCACTTTTATACACTCACTCACTCTCATACACTCTTACACACACTCACTGTTACACATTGTCACACACTCGTTCACTCTCACACACTCTCACACAGTCTCAGTCACTCACACACTCTTACACACTCTCACTTAGCCACAATCACTCTTACACACTCGCTCACTCTCATACACTCACACGGTCTCAGTCAATCACACACTTCCAGACACTCTTACACACTCTCACTCACACACACACACTCACTCTTACACACTTGCTTACTCTCATACAATCTCAGTCACTCACACACTCGTACACACACTCACTCTTACACTCGCTCACACACACACTCACTCGTACACACAGACTCTTACACACTCGTACACCTTCTCACTGTCCCAGTCACTCACACACTTTTACACACACTCATACACACACTTACACTCGTACACTCTCACAGTCTCAGTCACTCACACACTCTTACACACACTCGTACACTCTTACACACACTTAAACACACTCGTACACTCTCACACAATCTCAGTCACTCACACACTCTTACACACTTACACGCACACTCGTACACACACTCTTAAACACACACACATTTGTACACTCTCACACAGTCTCAGTCACTCACACATTCTTACACACACTCATACACTTACACACACTCATACACTCTCATACAGTCTCAGTCACTCACACGCTCTTACACACACTCTTACACTCGTACACACATTCATAGACACTTACACACACTCGTACACTCTCACGCAGTCTCAGTCACTCACACACTCGTACACACACTCGTACACACACTTATACTCACTTGTACACTCTCACACAGTCTCGGTCACTCACACACTCTTACACACACTTGTACACACCCATACTCTTACACACACTTACACACACTCGTATACTCTCACACAGTCTGGGTCACTTACACACACCAGTATATACAGTCACTCTTACACACTCGCTCTTACACACACACTCACTCTCATACACTTTCACAGTCTCAGTCACTCAAAGTCTTACACACTCATACACACACACGGTCTTGCACACATTCACACAGTCTCAGTCACTCACACACTCTTACACACACACTCAGTCACCCTCACACTCTCTCACTCACTGTCACATTCTTACTCATGCTCGCCATCTTACACACTTTCTCACTCTTACTAACTCTCACACACACTCTCTCACTAACATACTCTCACGAACATGCTCTCATTCTAACATACTGTCACTTATACGCTTACACACTCTCACTCATACACGGTCTCACTCACACTCTTTTACACACTGTCTCATTCACACACACACACATTTCTCTTATTCACTCATACTTTCACTCATACAGTCACTCTCTCACACACTCTTATACAGTCACACACTCACTCTTATTCACTCACTCTTACACACTCGCTCACTCTCGTACACTCTCACACTTTCTCACTCTTACTAACTCTCACTCACACACTCTCTCCCTAACATACTCTCACTAACACTTTCTCACTCTAACATACTGTCACTCACTCACTCACTCACTCACTCACATCTACTTACACACATACTCTTACTCTCACTCACACACACTCAGTCACACACTGTCCACTCGTACTAACTCACACTCGCTCTTACACACTGTCTCACTCACACTCTCACTTGTATTCACTCATTCACACACACACACTCTCTCTCTCTCTCTCTCTCTCACTCACACTCATCCTCTCTCATTGATCTCATTCACTCACACACTAATTCACATACTCTTGCTCATTCACTCAATCATTCACTTATTCTCTCAATCACTCTCCCATCCACTTACAAGCCTTGACAATCGATGCGATCTGATGGTCGGTCTTGCGACTGGTCAGCGGTCGGTGGGCTTACGAAAGCCGCAGACAACGAAACGGTCACATACATATTTCACTTTGGTAATGCGATGCGTGACACACTGCCGAAAACGGGTTTGTATGTCATAAACAAAAAACAAACATGGCTGACACGGCATGGGTACACGCCAAAACGTTCAGAAAATAGCTGTTTAATAATTTAATCCTTAAATATTACAAAATTCAACAATACATTAAATATTATACATACATCTACTGAACTTAAAAGCACAAATCTAATTGATTCAATAAGACAGGTTTGTTTAATAATTTATTTGTACTTCAGGTAACCATTTTTTGCACAACCTGTGGGTTACGCAACTCATTTCATCTGAATGAACTTTGGGTTACCATAGTTATTTACCTGTGAACCATAAATGTTTTCCTCAAAATTTTTTGAAGTGTTGAGGCCTGCATGTACTCTTTCACTCATTCACTCTCAATCTCTTCAATCACTCACCAGTAGTGAGCAACAAGCAACTATGCAAAGTCAGTCATTATCAACAAAGTGAACAAGAAGAAGTGTTGCAAAGTGGGAGCGTGTAGAGTTCAACTGACCTCAACTTTCATGTGAAACAAATTGAGCAATTAGGAATCATACTTTTGATTGACAGATGCCACAAAACTCGGAGTTTGCCAAAACATTTCCATAGTTACACGATGAACACAAGTTTAATTAACCTGCCCACATCAACATGGAGAAGCTAATTATTGGCATATCAAATGATCCAATGCTTTATGATCACAAACGTAAAGTTTATAAGAATAATAACTTGAAGCATGACATCTTGGGTCAGTGTTTCCGAAACAGTTGGCATTTAGTGCGTTTATATTTATATACAGAGATCCCTCACTTTCCACGGTTAATTGGGACCGAGATCCCCCATGACCACCGAATTCCATGAAGTAGGATCAACACCCCCCCACACACTAACTGTGCATGTATATGTGTATATAATATCAATAAATGCATATTCAATGCTTATAATAACAATGAAACATTCGAAAATAATGCATAAGGCGTAAATAAAATATAAATACACACACACATACAGACGTGCGCACGCACTCAGATGCCACCTCACAAAAATGTAACTAGTTTTGACTGGAGGTTTTTTATTTATTTATTTTTTTTGTTTGTTTGTTTAGTTTTTTTTTTTTTGTTGCATAACTGGCCTTGTTTTGCGACATTTTCCTTACCTTTCCCCCCTATTCTTCTTTAATTTCCTTATTTTTTAATTCGATGAATATTAAAAAAAACAAAACAAAACAAAAAAAACACGAACTTGAAGCGTGAAGTAGTGAGGGATCCCTGTATATTTTACCTTTCTGATTTATAATGCACAAAATTCTCTGATCTGGAATTACTGTAACAACAACAACAACAACAATAATAACAACAGGTATGTTGATAATATGAGCTGAAATGCAAAAATAATTCAAACTGCCACCGGTCTCCTCTTATACTACAATTAACGTGTATAACTGAATAATAAAAAAATATACACACACACATAAAAACAAAAAAAAAAACAACAACAAAAAACCCACACACCTCCATGGGTTCACAAGTGAACGTTTTACTGCCAATATGGCGGATGCTCGAAGATCAAAGTAATGCGGCGGGTTATATGTACTCTATGTTTATTTCTGTGTGTGAAAGGTGGTAGAGATAGCCGGGGCGGGGCATTTCCGGTGTGGGTGGGCCCAGGGAGTGAGATCGAGGTCAGTTCGTGTCTGATCGACGTCCGCTGCATGAAGCTCGGCCTCATGTTTCCTGTAATTCTGAAGAACTGTCCGGGTGGTTTTATTAAAGTTCTGTGTCGTCAGTGGTTTATTTTCTTTTCTGTGGTTTAAGTAAGGAGGTAATGCGCTGATCGTTTTCAGTGAAATTCTGAAGGGTTTCTGGAACATTCTTTCTCCTGAATTTCGAATAAAAGGACACTGTTTGGTCGGGAGGTGTTCTATCGGCGGAGGAAACCTACTGAGGTAACCTACTGAGGTAAAAATCGAATTAATTTTCGGTTTAAAATTCAAGTTTAAAAGAAAAAAAAAACCCGTTTGTTTCACACCACGAGGCGGATTCTTCAGTTTTTTTTGTAGCCGGAGGCAGGAAAAGTTTGTTCATTGTTTGTTCACGATAAGATGGGTGGGGATGTTCTACCTCAGTGACAGAGTTAAAAAAAAGTGTGTGTGTGTGTATATATATATATATATATATATATATATATATATATATATATATGTGTGTGTGTGTGTGTGTGTATTCCAGTGTAGTTTAATTGTCTACATATTTCTATTGTTGTTAATTTATTCTTCTCATGCTGTCTTTTTATTCCACCTATTTTCCTTATGCTAACTGCACCATAAAGCCACCCAATTTCCGGATGTCTTTTATAAGAGTAATTTTTTTTTTTTTTTTTTTTTAAAATGAGGGAATTAATTGAAGTCAGTTGGTTTGTGTGAACCAGACAGTGGGTACAAACAGACTGTAGCCTATCTTCGCTGACACTGGCTGAAAGCAGGTTACACCCGGAACAGTTTAGCGGACTCGCCTCAGGTCCTCCTAGTCAGACTGTCCAGACTTTGTATCAGCCCTTAATGTGCGTGTTTTTGGATAGTTTCAGGAAAAAAACAAAAAAAACTTGAGAATCCTGAGGCAACGACACAAGCACAGGGAGAACATGCAGAAACACCCTCACTGAGTCTCAGGACTCCTAAACCCATAAAGTTCTAGCTGTGAGGAGGACGTGGCAACCACTACACCACCATGACATCCTAGCCAGATAATTCCTACCCAGCTAATTGAGTACTGTTTCAGGTTGGGGCAGTGGTGGCCCGGTGGTATGGTGTTGGATTTCTGATCTCAATGTCAGGGCATCAAACACCACTGTTGCCAGGATGTCACTGCTGTCCCCACAGTGCAGCTAACTGGGTTATCAAAGGCCGGCCATGTCTCACTGTCTGTGCTGAGAGGCTGTAAAAGTACCATTGCTGACTTTTTCAAAGAGAGTAGGCTGCATAACCGTCGGCAGTTTTCTACCTTGCGATGGCCTGGAAAACTGTCCAGGATGTACTCTGCCCTATCCCCGATTTGGCTGAGATGGGCACCAGCCGCTAAACCTAATTAGGATTCAGCGGTTCAGAAAATGAATGTTTCAGGGTGTAAAGTATGAATGTACAATACATCAGTATTTCTTGTGGTCTCTAACAAGATACGCTTTTGACGACAGTGATTTTGTTGTTAATAGGAATGAGAATAAGTGTTGCCTTTGTCTGATAACCATATGACTGAAAATAAAATCTGGCAGATTTATAAAGTGTGTCACTGCTGAGGAAGTTCCGTTTGCCAAAACGATCATCGTACGAATGCTGATTTTAATTTATATGGGGAATTTAACTTGTCGTGCCATGGCATTGCTTTGAAAATAATCTTGATTAGTTGTCGACTGAGTCGGATTGTCTACTCTTGGTAGACTTCAGAATGATCTGTGAAGTGCTGTAAGCCATACCTTCAGCTTTTTATAAAGATTCACACCTTTTTACTGTGTTTTTAGCCGACTAACACTGTGGCACACCAGGACGATTAGTCCTCAACAGAACTGTGAAGTAGCTGGGCATGAAATTAATTAGTATAATAGTTACATCGTTCATAGCTTATCATTACTATTTATTTTTAATCATGAACATAGTACTAAAATATGGTAAGGTATATCTGTTGGGATGACGGACCTGATCCTACTGTCTCATCGGGCTGGAGCTTATCCCTCGATTCTGTGGTGTGAAGAAACTGAGTTCAGCTCCTTCTGAATGGGAGATGGTCGTCCATCAGAGGTTATCTTCCCGGTATTTTGACAGCAACTCATTTCTCATACTGGGTGAACAGAGGCGCACTTATGCTTAAGACCTTGCCATGGGGTCTTAGAATGTTCAAGGGGGTTGAAAAGGGCTTCAAATCCATGACCTCTCACCCTTTCGTACCCAGCACCGTAACCACTCGGGGGTTCGGAAGAATGAACTTAAAAATGATAACGGCGCATTAGCTTTTTACTGTATTAAGTAGCTAAGACACCCGTGGTACGTTCATGTATCCATAAATCTTGTCAAGTTTATTTACATAAAACATTACTTTGCGAGAGGGGGGGTGGAAGTGTTACTGAATAGTTAAAAACACAAAAATCAACCGTGGAGAACGCCTATTTTATACAGTAAATGCTATTCAATGACGGAAAGGCCTTCATCCAATCACAGTGATTGTTTCATAGATCGGCTGTGAACCATCCACTTCCTGTTAACCGCCATTTTTAGGTATGTTTAGATTCTGACAGCTGTTATGACTCCAAAGAAACGATTCTGCCCTGAAAAGGGACAAAAGACGTTTTTTTTTTGTGTTGTTTTTTTCAGTGTTCTGAGTGAATTGAAAATAAAAGCAGGTGATTTAAATAAAGTTTCTGAAATAATTTATACCACATCTTATGTAATGATTATTGATAGAGTAACACTCATGAATGGTATTTTCAGCAATTATTCAGCTGTATGAAAAATGTCCCATTACTTTTTTCCTACAGCCCATCAATAGCAAACATGGCCCATTATCGTCCGATGTATTTATGATATTGTCCCATTAGGTCACATTGTCTTCCTAACCCCTGACAACTATATCGCGGTCCCCACACAATAGAAAAATATAGGTTTTATTAATATTAACTACACAGAAATGGTGCAGTCTGTACATCTGTAGCAAGTTAATATACGTTATTCTGAGAGTTTAATGCTTGACTCGAGGTGACTGACATTCCTGGTTTTTCATGGTCGTTTTCTGTCACTATTGGCATCAAATGGTATTTAATCGTGACGATTTTTGACAATCAAAGTTTTGTCAAACCATCAGGACTCTAAGTCCCATCAATATCATGACGATTCAGTCCCACGAAACCCCTCAACGCTCATCACGTTTCTCTCAAATCATTGAGATTATGGACCGTGTTGTTGAGGGAAGCCAGTGCTGCTCTGCAAGACTGTAAAGAGGCAACACACTGTGATGTTCTCTGCAAAACTCGTGGAGCATAGGCTTGTTCTTTCACAGTTTGTGTAACAGAATACATTAACTACATTATTGGACAATACTGTATCTCAAAAATAAGGGGCAGTGGTGGTCTAGTGGTATAGGGCGCTGGATTGCTGATCCAAAGGTTGGGGGTTCGAGTCCCACTCTCCACAGGGTTGTCACTGTCCCCCCCAGTGCGGCTAACTGGGTTATCAAAGGCGGGTCATGTCTCTCACTGTCTATGGTGAGCGGCATGTAAAAGAACCATTGCTGACTTTCGTAAAGAGTAGCTGCAAAGTCGTCAGCGTGTTTCTGTCCCTTGCTAAAAGGGTTGTGACAGGAAGGGCCTCCGACGTAAAAACCTCTGCCAAATCAAACGTGCGAATCAGATGATTCGCTGTGGCGACTCCCGAGTGAAAGGGAAAAAGCCGAAAGGAAGACAGACTGTATCTCAAAAATATGTAGACTGCTTTCCAAACAAGAAACCATACCTCACTTGAACACATTAAAATCACTCTTTGTGTGTGTGGGAAAGGGGGGGGGTGGCTTTTAGGTTGGGTATCAGAAAAGCTGTTGAAAAGGTACGGAAACAGCTGTCTGGGAAAACAAAGGGAGGCGGGACATTCTTATCGGCGGCATCATCCATGGTGATGAGATGGATTATAGGAGCATAGTGGACAAAGTTGTGTAGAACTATTGGAATAGATATTTAAACTCTTCACCGTATGATTTAATGTAAATATGTGTGTTAAATTCCTGACAACAGTTAATTCCCATAATTAGATATGCACTAAGAAACTGATTATAAACCAGAATCGGGTGGCTTTCCGCTTGAGTAGCCCGACTAGAGATCAGCATGGAAGTCTCACATATTTCTGAGCCTGTCTCTGCATGAGTCCAGAGTGGGTTATTGTCATAGTCGCGTGCACACCTAAACCTGCAGGCAAGCATGTCATCAGTGTAGCAGACATAAAGATAGCAATTTGTAATACATGTAGTGCCAAAATACACTGTAGTGCATTGTGCAAAAAAAAACAACAAAACTTAATCAGACACTTAACACACCATCACCCAGGCAAACACGCTCGGTGTGACGCAGCTAACAAATTACAAGTGACTACAGCTACCACTAGCAGAACCGTCGTCAGTCTCGCTGTCACTGCCATAAAAGGACTTTTGGAGAGATGTTTAGATCATGGATGTGCACCTCGCTGCTGGATGTGCTTCAGAGAAGTTTCAGCAACATCGAGCGGCGTTTCCTTTGTCACAAGCATGATCAACATGCAGAGCGCGACAATGCTGAAAGAGGAGACGATCATGGTACTTTGTACTTGAGATCACAAACTTGATTAATTATCGACTCTGATATTTAATTAAAAAGCCTTTAATTTAATTTAATTTGGGAACCATATAATAACGTACATCTTTTGTTTTTACGTGAGTAAATGTTCATTGATATCTGAAAGCATATACTTGTATTATGTACATTATCACTGCTACCAAAAATCTGTTGACAGGCCTGCTGATGTTTGCTTAATGATTAACCCGAGCTGTGCCTCATGCTGAGCCCCGAAATTCCAGTAATTTTTCTGCATAACCAACATGTATTTTATATATTGGGTTTAGATGCCTAAATATTGTATTTACATGAGTAAACTATATATGTTATGAATAGCTCTTGTATTGTCCTTTTCAAAAACTTATTTTTTGGGGGGCAAGAAAGGCAACTTCTGGTCACATGACCAGACATCCAAGATGGCCACTATGCTTTGGATGACTCAAACTTGGCTAACCAGGTGACTCTAGTATTATTCCTCATTTTTGATAATGACGTTGTGATAGCAGGATTGTTGCTCACTGTAAGAGGACCTGAAAAAGCAAAACAGAATTGAAATACCTCTATTTGTCACTTAATAAGGTCCCAATGAGTCGACATGTGAAAAAATCGAACTTTTGCAAAATTAGGTACTGGTATAAGTTTATACAGAATTAGGCAAGATTTCAAAGAATGAAACTTTTTAAATGGTACATATTGTATATTAGTTATAATGTGCAACATATTAGGGAAATACAATTCCAGGATTCTAAATTGTAAGGCTACAAGTTTATTTCGCATGTTGAAAGAATGTGCAGGTGAAGAATACGCTTCACATGAATTCATAGCGAGTGCTGGGTCGTTTCGTTTTTATTAAATATCTGACTTACCACCAATCTAAATTACGACTGGTTGGTCGGAACCGATCTAGGTTATAACTCGGACAGTGAGTGTATTGACATGAAAGTAAATACACTCACTATCTCAGTTATGACCTAGATTTTCAAACGTGCATGGAAAAGCCGATGAGATTGGCTTTGGCACTGGGAAACATGACGTAAAGCCGATTAGATCGGCTTTGGGCACTGCGAGGGTTAATCAAATGCAGTTTAAAGGGTACTTGTGGCGAATTCGTGTCATTCTGATTAAACCATGTATGTCATCAGCAGTTCCTTCCAGCAGAATCATAAACGCCTGATTTTAAAGTGTAAATTAAATTATGAAAAGTGCATTTGATGTAGTTCATGTACAACAGAGAAAGCTATTTCCTTCACATTCCCTATATGCTTCAGTTTAAATTTTCTGGTGAACAAATAGCTTACTTGTATTAAAATATATTAACTGTTATATTAGTGTTTTCCAGTTAACACCAGTACTAATGCAACAACAATAATAATTATAACTTAATGACTTTCAGTGTTGTATCAAGTAATTCATTTTTTGTTTTGATTATATAATTTGTTTAATGAGGTTTTCTTTTTTTTCTTTTTTTTTTAATTATTATTGTTCTAAGAGAATGGGTAAAGCGTAATCACTATGCCTTAAAAATATCCTATGACTGTAAATAAAGGAATGGGTGTAATAACAGAATTAAAGAACACAAGGTACAATTTACATTATTAGTTGGAACCACTGCAGTGTTGCAGAGTGTTGGCATAAAGGTGAAGCTTTTTGGGACTGGTTCCAATACAACCCTGGAATTTAGTCAGGTAACAAAAAAAGATATATATTAAAAATAACCCATGGTGCTTATACGAGACGACTCGCTAAACGAACCTAAGGTGCATAGACAAAAAAATAGAAAGCTGGCCATACTCGGTATATTGTGTGTATTCAGACTGTGCTAAAGCTGTGGTCATCTTATCAGAAACTGGTGAGACTTGACAGCTAAACTTTACATATGTAAACAAGCTGCAGGATTGAGAACTTATTTGTTTTGCACTTTACTTTGAGTTATATTATTAGATGTGCTTATAAAATGCCATAATACACATAAAATTGGACATAAAAACACAGTTGGACTTGATTTTTCTTCCTTTTAACAAAGGAATAAATAAAGGTATTACAGTGATCCCTCGCTACTCCGTGCTTCAGTTTCTGCGGCTTCAGTGCATCGTGGGTTTTTCAAAAATATTCCTTGAAAATTAAGGGAAAATAGGGGAAAGTTAAGGAAAATGTTGCAAAACAATGTAAATTATGCAAAAAACACAAAACAAACTTAAACCCTCATCAAAACTACTTACATTTTTATGTGAGGTGCGCGTCTGTATGTGTGTTTGTATTTATATTTTATTTACATCTTTATGCATTATTTTTGAATGTTTAATTATTATAAGCATTTATAGCATTGAATATGTATTTATTGAAATTATATACATATATACCTGTACGTATTCATCAGTCAGGGGGTCGATCCTACTTCGTGGAACTCGGCGGTCGCGGTGGGGTCTCGGTCCTCATTAACCACGGAAAGTGAGGGATCCCAGTATTCTATTAACAGAATACTTACAAGTGAAATGTTATTAAAATGTTATTCCTTGCACTTTAGACTCACTATTGGTTGATGGAATAAGTTGAGAGACAATATTCAACACCCGTCTTATTGGAATGCTGGATTTTATTACCTGATGATATGGCGAGCACTAGGACCTTGTCTGGTCTTGTTTGTCTATGCAAAGGTGATGCTAGATGGACCGTGGTTCTTCATTGGTCATCGATCATATGCTTATCTTAGAATGATACAAATCTTGAGGTGAGTCTCGATCTGTTACTGCTTTTCCTTCTGGGATACAAGCTTTTAAAACGCCGCTGTGTTGGTAAAAGATTTGGTTTATTGGTGCATGTAGTGAAGAGTAAATCTCTTTCTTGCACTTGCTTTCCTCTAGTCAGCCCTAAACAGGATTTGTTCTTTTATTGTTTACAGCTTGATGCTATCATTTCAGTTGGAAATTTGAATAGAATTAATAAAGTGGTGTATCTCATTATTAATCTGTTCATTTGATTACCTCACTAACTGTCTTCCTGTTTCAAAGATGAGAAGACGGGTGGATCAAGTATGGCTAAAATGAACCTGCGGTATTGCACCACGGTCTCGCAGTAAAAATAGAGTGGCTGTATCACCCATCGAATGTATTTGCTCCTCGTTACTGTTTGAATAGGTAGTTTGGGAGGTTGGATGTGAGGCTTGCCTTATTCATAACCCGTGGCTGTGTTTTGAGTTTGTGTTCAGTTTCCATGTACTAGACTGCCTGTGCCAAGTGTATACAAGCCAGAATTCTGTCCCCATGAGATCTCTTCCCTGTGTGCATCAGGGGTACAGGATTAGGTTGGTTATTGTTGTACGCTACAGGATTTACATAATCTTATCACTGCTTACCCTTTAACACTCTTGACTTCTTCAGCTTCGAGGTAAATAGGAGAAAAATGCAGGAAATATTTGTTGAGGTGGTCTCAGCAATGAGGATGTGTTGTGCAAAGACAGACAAACAACTTTATGCCTTACCCTTAGTTTGTTGTTAGCAGAGGTTGGGCTTTGGACAAGGAACATGCTATTAAATTTCGGTGATGATCAAATTCTAATTCCAGGATTAAAAAACAATAATAATATTGTGATAGGAATATTTGAAATTTTGGTTTTATGGGGTAGGGGCATCTAAAATAAACACGACATTGATGTATCACAACGTGGACAGGAACGATTCAGAATCAAGGCATGGACACAAAATAATGTAGTCTTGCCAGCTGGACAATAAAGCTATAAAGTTTAGAATAATTTTCTGTTCACACTTAATGCAACACTCTGTGATTTGGCTGGAGCATGATGACCCGGGTAGTGGCACTGCAAAACTGACCAATCAGGCGTTGCAGAAAGGCTTCATCGAGAAGTGCATGAGTGAGCAGTGCAATACGAATATCAGCTGATATTCCCCTTCAACTTCATTAATTTCTATTTTTTTCATAATTTATCTGAGAAATAACCAGTTTTTGAATGATTTTCACCCACATTAAGCTTTGTGCTACCCCGGAAAATTCTTCTTTTTTATTTTTATTTTTATTGAGTCATGTGATCACTTTGTGATTGCAAAATGCTAAAACCACGGTGCCACACTTTCAATGTTTAAAAGTGGATTTGGTGTGACTTCGGTTTCCTGATCGCTACCTTCAGCTTGAGAACTGTGTGTGGGCTGTCACAGATGTCACCCAGGCTTTTTCTTAGAATACACTAACTTTTGGAGCACCTGTTATACAGCATTTATTTTCCTTCTTTAGGAGGCTGTCCCGATACATTTCTTTTCAGATTTATTAGAAGCAGTTAGGTCTGTTCCAGATTGCACTGGGACGCTGGTCCTGGGGCGCTTGCCAAATGTTGCAGGTATGTTTGTTGCAAAAATGAGAGAATTTTAGAATTGTTTTCTAATTCCACATCTCGGAAAGTGAAAAGGGTGGAATGAACCCTCCAGGTCTGGAATGCAGGCTTGACCCAAGTGGAGCAGTTCAAGTATCCTGGGTCCTTGTTCATGAGGTGAGGAACGGATGGAACGGGAGATTGATAGGCGGCTCAGCACTTGTGCCGGTCTGTCATGATGAAAAGAAAGCTGAGCTGAAAGGCAAAGCGGTCAATTTACCAGTCGAACTACCTTTCAACCCTCACGTACGGTTACAAGCTTTGGATAGTGACCACAAGAACAAGACTGTGAGTACAGGTGGCTGAAATGAGCTTTCTTTGCAGGGTGGCAGGGTTCTTCCTCAGAAAGGGGATGAGAAGCTCAATCATCCGGAAGGCGCTGATTGTAAAACTGCTGTTCCTCCATGTTGAGGTATTTCAGGCATCTGATTAGAATGCTTCCTGAAGGCCTACCTGGTGTGGGGTTTAGGGCATGTCTAGCCGGGAAGAGACCTCAGGGTCGACCCAAAACACGCTTCTGGGAATGTCTCGGTGTTGTTCTGGTAGAGCTGAAGAAAGTGACTGTGGAGAGGCTTATCTGGGCTTCACTGCTTAGGCTTCTGTTCCCACATCCCGACCCTGGACCAAGTGGAAAATCATGTTAGTTTTGCGTGTGTATGTATATACAGTAAAACCTCCGCTGACGAACGCTTAAGCTCACGAACTTTTCACCTCAAGAACATTAAATTTGCGAGCATATTGTCTCTACTGACGAACTAGTTTTCGGCGGACGAATCAAACCACGCGGTCGAACAGCGCCACGGTGGCGGCCACGAGAAGCTGACGCACGCTCACGGCGTCACAGTTAAATCACCCCTTTCTTTGAATGCGGAAGTGGTTTGTGTTTGCTAGACATTTTGGACCATATTGAGTGTACTTTTGCTATTATGGGACCGAAAAAGACCCCACCACAGGCGGAGATCATTGAAAAACACGAACGAGGTGTGCGTTTGTGTGACTCAGCGTCCCAGTACCAGTACGCTAAGTCTACCATTGCTCCCATCCTTAAGAACAAGGAAGCTATTAAGGGTGCGTGTGTGGCTATGCGCGTTTCCAAACAGTAGGCGTTTCCAAACACTCCTTCCAAACAGTAAGTCCCTCCCTCCTCCCTCCCTCCCACTCCATTCCATCAAGCCATCAACTACCATCACAAAGGTAAATAAAACCACTTTATTATACAGTACAGTTTATTTCTTTAATTACAATACAATAGACATTTATTATACATAAAATAAGGTATATTTTTGTGTACTTTTAAGGCTTATTTGGTAGAAAATTGTTTTATGGGGACCTGGGAACGGATTATTCTCATTTTAATGGTTTCTTATGGGAAATAAATGTTCGGAAGACGAACTTTTCGCCTCACACACACTTTCTGGGAACCAATTATGTTCATGAGCCGAGGTATCACTGTACTAGTCTTTCTCAAAAAAATAGCGAATACTATATATATATATATATAGGGGATTTTCTGAGTAGATCCTTCCGTAGGAGAGTGCTCAATACTTTTTGGTAGAGCAAATAATACTGTTGTTTATACTAATTGTTAATACTAATGTTTATATTTTAGCATCAATAAATAGAACAGTAAAAATTGAAAAGTTTTTCTTAATCGTTACTACATTTTACTACATTAATACTATTTTAATGAGTAAGACTGTCTATAGAATGTGTTTAAGAAGCATATTTTAGCGCATGTAATAGATGCATAGTATTTTACTTACAGCTGCTCATTCGCGCATGTGACGCCATACATGGGGTTTTACTTCCGGGTACAGAACTTGCGGATTATCTCGATTCGCGGGAGGGCCCGGAACCAAACCCCCACGAATGTCAAGGGCCTACTGTATTTCTCTCTCTCTTTCACACATACACACACACACACACACACACAGTGTGCAGTCGGTTAAATGAGCAGCATCCAGATGAACTAGTGCAATTTAAATGGAAGAAAATATATGAAGGGAGTGGGGCAAATGTTGCAAAGGTGCACAAATGAGCAGTCACCCACTTCTTACAGTCTGGCTGTGTGTGTGTGTGTGTGTGTGTGCGTGTACGTGTATGATATCTCAGGTCTCCTGGAACTGCTGGAATATTAAGAACAATACATGATTCCATTGCAATTCAGTCAAAGAAAATCCCATATACTCAGTATTATGTACTTTAGAAACTTAATGAGTATTGGTATTTTTCTCTGCATGCAAAGTTTGATTATGGAATTTTTTTGATCATTTTATTTGTGTGTAATCTTGTCTGGACTGGACATGCTGGATCGTGGGCTGTTTAGTTTTGTATGAAAATTGGTCAAGAGCTCAAAAATACTTAAATGTTTCAAAGCTTTTACATATAAACCAACTGATGATGACTGTGCTGGCTGTGTTGATGAAGATTTTGATGTTGATGAAGAGGCATCTGTTAATAAAAGTGTGATGACTGGTGTTTGTGAAGATGTGATTTTATCGGCTGTGCAGGATATAGATTAAGATGACGCTGAGGGCAGACTTGTTGAAGCTTACTTGTATAAAGATATCAGAGAGTTTTGTTATATGGTTATCTTGTGTGTGTGTGTATATATATATATATATATATATATATATATATTAGTTTTCTTAATTTCGGTGTGAGTGATTGAACCTGACTTTTTTTTTTTTTTTTCAATCAGTATCATTTGAAGGCATTTGAACCTTTATATAATGGTCAAAAAGATACATACTGATCTTATTGGAATAAACAGAAATGAAGAAAAAATAGTAGTTTTTTGTTAATTTTTGGGGGTTACTACGGTGAATGATGGGTTTTAAAAGGGCGTGTCAGATTAAAATGAGGATGATTTCTCTTATCAGTTCTTCCTAAAACTCTTCCTAGACATGTTTTCTAAAAGTTTATATGTCTGAAGTGCATAAAAATGTTTGGTTGCTAAGGACTAATGATGTTGGAAGAAGTGCAATCTTTGTGCTCATTTTTCTCGAAAACGTCTTTTGAAATTTTTAGTTGAATGCTGACACAAGAAATGGCACAACTCGCTCAGTTTTCAAGGTATTGACAAACTTTTTGCTGCATTTTGCAGCTTTGGGCCTCCTCGATCTGACTGTAAAAATCTCATTTTTTATTTCTGGACTCAAGAGCCTACTTTCGGTGGAGTGGCTCACATATTGTTTGTGTGTATATATGTGTATGTGTGTGTGTGTGTGTGTGTGTATATATATGTATATATATATATATATATATATATATATATAAAAAACACACACTGACTGACCAATAACTCGTGGGTGGGGGGTGGGGGGGAGACGGTGTATATATCAGTGGGTGTGTATCTCAGGAAGAGGAGTGGTACAGAGAAAGAGGAACAGACAGCAGGGATTTCTGTGTTAGTATTTTATTGTGACTCATTAGGATAGTGTATATATAAGGATACACATTCGGCAGAGAATTGTCCTGCCTGTAGATGACTGTACTATATCTCTAAACTGCGTGCTCAGACACGTACGTGTGTGCATGTGCTCGCTTAAAAGCCAATGAGAGCAAACCCAACTCCTTAACCAAATATGGGCAAGTATGCCTTTCGCTAGCACCCAGCTCTCTCTCTCTTTCCCCTCTCTCTCTCTCTCTCTCTCTCTCTCTGTGTTCCTTTTCATGTATTAGGGTTGAGTCACAATGTGATTGCTAGTATAAAACACTACAACCTCTAAAAATGGATTGCAGATTAGCTGCTCATCATGACGACTACTTGCTGCCATAAACAAGCAGGGTGGTCTATATTTGTGGCCCAATTATTTAAAACATATAATATTACTGCCCACTTATGTTTACAATTATTTCTGTTGGTTTATCAAATCTATATGTGAGTATGATGTTGGTGAATGCTGTGGTATGTCTGTATGTAACAGGACCCTTCCTAAATGTTCACACTTTATTTTTTTTAATTAAAAAAAAAATTTTTTTTGGCTGCATTTTTGCCTTTTAACCCCACCCCCATGCATAATCGTCTTCATCAATCACGAAAGGGATGGTGGTCATCAGGACGTTTTTTTTTTTTTTTTTTTGAGGGGGTGTGTGTGTGTGTGTGTGTGACAGGATAATTTTGTGTGTGTAAGCCAGGGGTGTCAAACTTGTGCCACAAAGGGCCATTTGGCTGCAGGTTTTTGTTTCAACCAAGCAGCAGCACACCTGACTTGGCTCATTCAAACAACTGATAATTGGATTGACCAATCAATTGCCTGAAGACTCTTATCAGTTGTTTGAATGAGCCAAGTCAGGTGTGCTGATGCTTGGTTGAAACAAAAACCTGCAGCCACATGGCCCTTTGTGGCATGAGTTTGACACCCCTGGTGTAAGGGCTTTAATTCACTGACGCTGGAGGGATTTTGATTGAGTATTTAAAGTGGGGATCTTTTTTTGGCTACCTTTTTAGCCCTGCCCCCATACATAATTGTATCTTCATCAATCCTAGTCTGCCCCCAATCATTGTACAGTAAACATAGAGGGTGTAAAGACCATAAATGTGAGGAGGCATTCAAGTAGGCCGTCCAGCACATAGTTAATCGGAGTTTTAGGTGAAGGTTCTGGTACATTATTCCTCCCTCTCTGTGGAATTAAATAAATTTCTTTTTCTGTTGGTCTGTACTTTCTAGGATTATAGTATAAAAAAGACTTTCTGCATCATTACCCCTTTATGAGCCAGAGTTCCAGGTTAAGGCCCTCTTGATATGTTATCGTAGAAAGCAGAGATATATAGAAGGACATGCTACACTGAGTTATGGTCTGATGAAAATGTCTAAGAACTACATTTTTTTTTTTTCCCCCACGAAAAGCACTGCTATAAAAGCTTGAATTTTTGACCTTGAACTTTTACCAAATGCCAGAGTATGTATTTCTGCAATGGCTTTAAGATTAAATGCCGAGCTGATATTTACTGCTTGTTTGTTTGTTTGTTTTTAAAATAAAAACATTGCACTTATGAATATGAATAAACTCATTAAAAAAATATTTCAAGTTTTATGGTAACATTTAGCTGAAGGGAAGTTTTTTTTTGCTTTTTTCAAAGTATGTTCTGAATGAAATCACTACAAGAATTGGGATATGATATTTTTGGAATGTTTCCTCTCCTGAATTTCACAGTAATATTTCCATGAATAGTAAACTGTAATCAATAAATTTCTCCTCGGTTTTATGTGCTTTGTTTTAGGCTGAGAATATTCAAAACTCTGGTAAAAGGCACATGAAATGTCTCATTGCACAAACTGGGGGGGAAAAAAAAAATATATATATATTAAAAAAAAATTATATAAAGTTGACATCCATGATCTTGCAATGAATGATGTACCACGGTGTGTCCAAAGACAAAGCCGCTGTCAGCCAGTCAGAAATGCAGCGCATGTGTGAGCACGCAGAGACTCGTAAAACTCACATGCACTTTGAAAAAGGGCATGGTTTGATATTGCTGGTAGGTACCCTTTAATCGGATGGGTACAGGTCATGAGAGCGGCAAAAACAAAAGCACTTGCATTGGTCTACAAGGGGGGCTACAGTTAAAGTGTCTTTGTTTCAACAACCTTTTATCAGTGCATTCCCTGAACTGAACTGGATCGCCACGGCCATTTTCATCCAAAACATTTTGCCCAAAGACCACAGTGTATCTGAAACCTTCTTTTCAAGTTCCTCCTCGACTTTTTGCCTGAACCGTGTGAAACAATTCGAGATTACATTACCAAGATCTGATCAAAATGTATAAATTGTTTTTATATTTATAAATGTCCAAAGTGTTAACAAACCTAACATACTAAGAGTTGTATATCCTGGCCATAGTGAATGCTGTCAGCATGAGACTTTAGACTCTTGTTTCTGATGAGACTGATATTCTTGATCAAATTTGACAGTCATTGGCCACCCCGGAGTGCTACAAATAAGAAATTTCTAACACAAGTGTGGTTCATTTGATTTATATGAAGCCAGGTGGGTTCACCTTTTTTTTCAGTTATGAATCAATACCTCATGTCCATTTGAGCTGCTGACTCCTCTCCCTTTTGTATCACACTCAGCTGTCATAGTCTGAAGAAACCAGGAGAGCCATATATTCTGTAAAAAGAGTAAAGATGTAGTCCTGAGGTTTGCAAAATGGACACCCTCCTCTGCACTACGATGTGTAGCAATCTTTTCCAGGAATACCACAAACTGGATTTGTGAAAAGGTCCAGTAAACTAAGGGTGCGGACACGGCTCATGCTGTGACTTTACAGGGACTGCGAGACTTAAGAATTTTCCTCTGTTCACAGTTGTGTAAATTTTAAATTAACACATTTTTGGAGCTAGCATACATAATGAATTTATAATGCTGTCATCATCAAATTCAAGAATCTTCTTATGCATGATACTCTGATGCTGTGGGTCAAATTTGTTGGAGGGTGGCCACCATTTTAAGGTCTTTTGCACGGTGTTCTCTGAAAGAGGTTATATCTGATTACGTTGTCTTTACGCCATCAACCTGAGGCTACATATTTTACAAAAAGGGAGTCAAGATGGATTTGCTCAGACAGGCTTGGAACTCTCTGATAACTCGTGTGTGTGTGTGTGTGTGTGTGTGTGTGTGTGTGTGTGTGTGTGTGTGTGCTCGTCTCTAATTATCTTTTTGTATATATTGCAGATGAAGTTGAAAGTAGTGGTGTTGACTGCTCTACTGGGACTGCTCTCCTTGTGTTCAGCTCAACTAGGTAATGTCGTACCACACCTATGCCCATATCGATCAGTTGAGCATCCTGCTATATCAGGAATTGTTGCTGAGTTATATCACACACATTTTTTTTTCTTTCTTTCATTTGGTTTCGTTAAGCTGCGGCTGATTTATCTAAAATGTAAATAGACACCAGTGTTAATGACACAGGCTGAATCAGACAGTGATCTAGAATAATTTGTTACTTCTGCTTTCAGAACAGCTCGTGTGAGCAAAAGGGTTTAAACTGAATTTTTGAAGCAATAGAGCATTATTCACGCAAAAGACTTTAAGGTGCAAACAACACAATTAATCATGTTTTCTTGATCTGTAGCTGTAAGCTCACTTTCCACAGTTAATGGGGACCAAGACACACACACCCCCCATCCCCCGCGCGCACGCGACCGCCGATTTCTGCAAAGTAGTTTCATGCTTTTTCTTGACTCCGGCTTATAACCTTCCGTAAACATTTGTAAGATTATAACACTGCTAAGAAGACATGGTCAACACGCGTGCACACGTGTGATTTCCGGTGCGAGTGAGAAGAAACGGGCTCGAGTGATTTGACAAAGGAATATGGCCAAACCCATCTACCATCGGTAGGATATTGAAGAAGAATGAGGTCTTAAAAGGTATGCTTTTATAATTTTTAAAGGGTTTAGGGGGTAGTATTGGGAGCCTTGGAACAAATCACGCGTTTTACATGTAAAATGCGCTTCAAGTTACGAAACATGCAGGTTACGAAAAAGGCTCTGGAACGGGTTAATTTTGTAAAGTGAGATACCACTGTATTGGGAAGGTAACCTGCGATGGACTAGCGTCCCATCCAGGAGAAGTTGAATTCCTTGTCGCTTCACGCTGTGGAAACCGGGGATAAGCACTTTCCTGATGAGCCCCAGTGGCTCGGGTGTAAAAAGCCCAAAGGACTTTACCCACCTTTACCTTACACATGGGCGGTTATTAGATGTAAGATAAAAAAAAAAAAACATTGGGGGGGGGGGCCTTATTGGAGCAGGGCGCTTATTACGTCGAATACGGGGTGTGTGTGTGTGTGTATGTGTATACACACACACAAACACACAGGCATTTCTTTTCTAAAAAGATTATATCATCTAAGACTACTGATCTATAAATGTTTTTCATCTGTTTTTCTGTCTTTTCCACCAGAGTTCGTTAGGATTTAAACTCTCCTGCTTTCATCTGTCGTGTCGCTTTAAAATAGAATTCTAAGAATTATAATGAGTAATTGTTATTTTGGTACTTTTTTCAATAAGAATTATGGAAGAAAAAAAAATCTTTCTGGTCCCAAAGCCCCTTAAGCTGTTTTCTTTGTAATAATCCACTATCTTTACTCAAGGAAGGGATGTGTTTTGTATTGAGTGGTGGGTGACCTTATTAATTTAATGATCTGGTGCTTTCCAAAGCTGCAGTGTGTAATGATTGCTACCCAAAAATTTCAATTAGCCAATACATTAAAGTTCATGATGTTCATGATGTTTGTTTAAACACATGTACAGGTTGAAAAAGGATTGTGGTTAATTTTCTGAACATCGGTGAATGAGAGAGATTTCCTTTCGGCTTTTTCCCTTTTATCAGAGGTCGCCACAGCGAATGATTCGCACGTTTGATTTGGCATAGGTTTTTACATCGGATGCCCTTCCTGACACAGCCCTTTAGCAAGGGACAGAAACACGCGGATGGCTTTGCAACCTTCTCTTTACGAAAGTCAGCAATGGTTCTTTTGGGGGGGGGGGCAGTGACAACCTTGTGGAGAGTGGGACTCGAATCCCCAACCTTAAGATCAGCGGTCCAGCAGCTTATGCCACTAGACCATCACTCCTTTTTCTCAGAGTTAATTTTGCTCTACTTAAGTTAATATAGAGCTGGAGGTGCACATAGCTGCTGTGAAAATGATATCCAGCAGAGAGAGCATGCCTGTAATATGTCTAAACAAGAAAATTAATAAGAATCATAAAATTAAGTGCACATGTTGATCCTCCACCTGTTAGATAAATAAAAACTCCTTGATATTTCTTTCTTTTTTTTTTTTTGGTTGAAGTCCACCAATCCATAATTAAACCGATTTTCAGCTTGAATTAGAGACACAGCATAAGCACCAAGTGAGCTGCAGCTCAACTCCAAATCGTTGAAAAGTAAAATGCAGAAGTTACACCTTTCCTGTGATTAGGTGGGGTTTCACGGCTCCAGTGGCTTGGGGGAGAGAATGGGACTAATATAATTATTGGCTGTAAAACGGGAGGAAGTGGTGACTTGTGTTTATGTATAGGATGTGTTCATGTTTCTTTAGATGGGAACGAATGCACTAAGGCTTCGGCTCAGTCCTGTGGTGAATGTATTCAGGTTGGAGAAAAGTGTGGCTGGTGTACATTTGAAGTAAGTAACACATTTTTCTTTTTCTTTTTTCTTTGTTTTTTGAAGTACATGGATACAAACATAAATAAAATTGCATAGACCCATACAAATATGGACGGTGCCCTCCATTATTATTGGCACCCCTTGTAAAGATTAATAAGGAGTGATGAAGTGGCTTCATCTAACACAATCAAATAATTGCCTTTAAATCAATTTATTCAGACAAAAGCAAATCCGTCTATGTCATAATTCTATTTAACAGAAACGTCACGATTTATTTGTACATCTTTATTTTAATCAATTGTACAACCTCTCTTAGCCAGAAAAACAGCACAGAGTCCTTTATAGTGGTGAATAAATTCAGAGCAGGGCATCTAAACCTTCCCTGCTTACAGAATCTCTCATAGAACACAGTTCTAGTCAAAACGGTGTTGTTTCACAAGTTCAGAGTGCTTGCACTCTTCTTCTTTTACTTTCGGCTGCTCCCTTCAGGGGTCGCCACAGCAAATCATCCGCCTCCACCTCACCCTGTCCTCCGCATCTTCTTTTCTGACTCCAACGACCTTCATATCTTCCTTCATCACATCCATAAATCTCTTCTTTGGTCTTCCTCGAGGCCTTCTGCCTGGTAATTCCAACCTCAGCATCCTACTGCCAATATACTCACTATCCCTCCTCTGTACATGTCCAAACCATCTCAATCTAGCCTCTCTGGCTTTGTCTCCAAAACATCTTACGTGGGCTGTCCCTCTGATATACTCATTTCTGATCCTATCCATCCTCGTTACTCCCAGAGAGAACCTCAACATTTTCATCTCCGCTACCTCCAGCTCTGCCTCCTGCCTTTTCTTCAGCGCCACTGTTTCTAATCCATACAACATCGCTGGCCTCACCACCGTCTTGTACACGTTTCCCTTCATTCTTGCTGACACTCTCCTATCGCACATCACACCGGACACTTTTCTCCAACCATTCCAGCCTGCCTGCACACTCAGAGTGCTTGCACTGACAAAAGAAAAAAAGCCCCCCCCCCCCCCACACACACACGCAATCTTCACGCAATCTGCTGGCATGGAGGTGATGTCTGACAGTAGGTTGGGGGACTTGTTAACCCATTAAAGTTAAGTTTTTCATTGTACTTCATCTGCGGTGGCATTACCATGCTACTCACTGTACGTGCGAATAAAGTAAACTGGCCTCCTCTTCCAGGCTAGTTGGTTTCTTTCAATTGTTTTATAACCATTCACTGCCTTATCCATTCACCTCTCCATTAATTGATCACAGTTACAATTATTTCTCAGTGAAAGATAAAGCTACTTCAATTAATGGTGGATTTTAACCCGTTTTACCAAAGTTCATAAAAGAGTGGTAATAATTAGGGGGAAACACTAACACAGCCCAAAACATCAATTCTGCTCAAGTTTAATTATGATAATCATCATCATCTTAATAAAAATACATCAATTATTGATTGAGGCAAAGCATGGTTTGGAGAATTTTGTTGGCGGGATTTTATCTGCAGAGGTCTTCATGAACTCACACTTAGATTTTCTTTTTTTTTTTTGTTGTTTTGTTGTTGCCCTATTTGGAAAGTACCTTGATCTTCATGCTATCACTTGCTTGTTAGTGTTTTTTGACTGGTGGTGTTGAAGACTCTGGGTCCTTTCCGAACAGGTGTAGGTTATACTGAGTTGAGGTGATACTTGGATTGCACACAGCTGGATCTTGTTTTACTAATTAACTGACTTCTGAGGGAGATTTCATTTCGGGACTTTACAGCAGAGGGGGCGAATACATATACGCAGCCAACTTAAAAAAAAAAAATTAAAAAAAATATATATAATATGTGTATATATATATATATATATATATATTTTTTTTTTTCTTTCTTTCTTCTCACTTTTCTTTACTAATGTGGATGAATCTTTTAGTAGATCTATTGCATTAACTTATCGGATGTGGGGAAACAAAACATGAAAAATGCCAAGGGAGGTGCACTCTGTTTTATTTAAAGCTTATGGATTTGTCAGAGTCTGGCCTTCAAAAGACACGTTTGTGGAAGTATATCACAGCGCCTCAGAAAGAGCCCCCACTGCCAGATACACGGGAAATTCAAGTCTGTATTTAAACACATTAAGGTCACAGTGTCCTATCCAAGCTTTAAACCCTAAAGGATCGTAACTATACAGAAAATCTGTGGCCAAGTGGTAGATGTGTGCGTATGTGGTGACCCACTAGACCAGGGGATGGGAACCTTTATGACTAAGAGAGCCACAAAAAAGAAAAACAATTTAAAATCTAATCCTCTGCGAGCCAAATATATTTTTTAATACTGAGACCAACAATTTGAGAGTATAATAAGACTCTGAATTTATTTTAAACACCATTGTTATAGCGAAGTTATTTATTAAAAATAAAAGTACTTCTGACTATTAATGCAACTTCTGGTACTGCGTGGTGTTGCTGATGGCTTTGTAGTCTGGTTGATACGTGCTGAGGTTCAGCTTCATGCAGGCGTTTAGGCTTCCATCTATTACACGTGACCACTGGTTGGTTTTGATGCTTTTCAGGTGTGAGAAGGAATGCTCACGTGCGCATGTTTAATACAACAGGACTCGCACACTGCAGTGTTTGTGACAGGAAGCGCGTTCCAAGTTTGGCAATCAGCTGGTCTGCGGGTTGAAGTTTTTTCATGTCTGTCCATTTGTGTTTTGCTTGCTGGCTCTGCTTGGCTTCTTGCACATGAGCTGGGAAATTTACCTCTTTTACCCAAAAACAACTCACGCAGGCTGTTGCATGTCATCCAATAAAATTAGTTTCAAGGTATCAGCCTCGCCCACACACTGGAATACAGAAAGGATTGGCTCTCCGCTGCGCGCCACAGGGACAAGTGGCATTGAAAATAGATTTATCGATTGAAATGCGTGAGATGTATTTGTTTTTGTTTTATTTGATGGCCTTTTTCTGTATTTCTATTTAAAGGACAGCGAAATAATGTATTCGTTATTCTGTTAAGAAAGGTCACCTGATTTATCTGAGAGCCAGATGCCGTCATCAAAAGAGCCATGTCTGGCTCGTGAGCTATAAGGTTCCAGACCCCTGAACTAGATGAAACCTGACCTCTGTGCTTGTCAATACGGGTTTTTCCAAGAAAAAAGTGGTCATGTTTTGATTGGGGATCAAATATTGTATGTATTTCACTCCAGCATATGCAAATTAATTTAGAACCTTTCTTCTAGTTTTCAAAAATATTATATCTATTTTTAAAGTGTTGGGGGGGACGACTTTTGATTCCTCTAAAAGTCACCAAAAATTAAACTGGGTGCAATTTTCCTGTTGATTGTGCATTACCAGTATGATGGAGCCCACGTTACTGCTGTCAGTCTTTTGAAAATGTAAAAAGTTATAATAATTGTAGTTTTTGTTCTATAAAGATTACATGGGTATCGAGGGGACTGAGCTGCATCCATTCAGCTTCCATTCATAATATGGCCATTCTTTTTCTCTCTCTCTCTCTCTCTCTCTCTGTCGGGATATGTTTCCATGAGTTGTCAATGTTAGTCTATGAATACTTGTACAGACGCTACCCTTTTTACGCACATCTGGGCATGCGAACAAGGCTTTCTGGAGGTCAAAAGTGAAATTGAAGAACAAGTAGAAATTGAATAAAATCTATAGAAAGATGTATCATAAATATAAGTTTACTGAATTAAACATCTTAAAAAAACTAAAGTGTTATTCCTTCTCTCTCTCTCTCTCTCTCTTGCGTGCTGCGGGCCACACCCACAAGACGTGAATTCAAAGCGCATTCCCTGCTTGACCATTTACTGAATTAAAACAACTAAAATCTAAAGCGTTATTCCTTCTCTCTCTCTCGTGCGTGCTGTGGGCCACGCCCACAAGACATGACTTCAAAGTGCATTCCTTGCTTGACAAACTCAACTTTAATTTGATTCCTTGAGGGTTCGGAATTCCAGTTGAACTCAAATGCTCCCACATTTATTCATCATTTACTGAATTAAAACAACTTAAAAAACTAAAGAGTGAAGCTTCCTTCTGTCTCTATCTAGGAGGCCAGTGGGGCGGGATGTTGAGAGACAGCCAATGAGAGAGCAACTCACGCTTCATGTGAAATTTTGATTGGCGCGTTTGAATGTCTTTTTGTAAGAGGGGGTTGTTTCGTATCTCGGGGACAGAAACTCAGGAAAATGCTTTTCGTGACCCGGGGATTTCGTACACAGGGGTCTTCGTAAGTTGGGGGCCGACTGTATTTAAATTTTGTGTCCCACTCTGCCTGCAGACCTTTCTGAAGCAAGGTGAATCCAAATCAACCCGCTGTGATGAAGTCGAGTCTCTGCTTAACAAGGGCTGTCCTCGAGGCAGTGTAGAAAATCCTCGAGGAAGCGTCATCGTCAATGTGAACAAAACCGTAACGCACCGTAATAAAGACGGCAACGAGAAACTGAAACCTCACCAGATCACTCAGATTCAACCACAGAATCTCACTCTCGAGCTGAGAGCAGGTATGTCATGATGAGTTCAGTGTGTATATTAAGTTCTAACTGGGGTGGTTTTTTTTTTTTTTTTTTTTTTTTGGCTGTTGTTTTTTAAACAAGAAATCTAGCAGGATACACAATGTTGTGGCTCAGCCTTTAAGGAAACAATTTTTTTTTTTTTTTTTTTTTTTTTTTTTTTTAAGGTTAAGGCTTGGACATTTACAAGCTTTTAACAGAGTTTGGCCAAATTTCCCCTTGTATTTGCAATGCTGTTCACCAATATAAAAACAAGGAATTGAGGCGTTCTCTCTGAGCAACAAGTAGCTTTAATTAATTAGCTTTATATTTCAGCCAGCACACAGTACTTATGTACTCCACAGTTAGATGATAACGCCTGATGTTTCCTTCAGCGAACCAGCTTGATTTTTCCGTTCACTTGCTGTTTAGTCAATAACTTGGTTCTGAAATGATCTCCACCACTCAGCAGGTGTTGATCTATTGCGTTTGGTGTTTAAAGACAATTCTTTCTATTATCCCTTGTGACTTTGTCTTATCAGAGATAGATGTGCACCGTTTTTACAAGGGATGGCCAATGTTATTATTTTGCTTTTACTTACTTTGATATTTGAGTTTTAAAATATTTTAAAAAAAATATTGAATTGACTTGTAATTGATTAGCATTTTATTACTCAGGATAAGTGAAATGTACCAAGTTATACTCCTGATTGGTACGTCAACAAGGTTCCTGACTACTAAAAATACTCTTTGAGCCAAGATGCACGACTATTAAACTGTAGATCACAAGTACGAATCTGGTTTAATACACATCCGACCGTGACCGTTAGTTCATGCGAGCTAATTGGCCGAGCTTTCATGGGATGGAGGGAGGCATATGCTCACTTCCATGTCACAGCGATTGCCAGCCAATTATGGGTGTCCGTGAGCTTATTCGTACGTGGGGGCGAATAGCACTTTCCCTCAGTGTGTGTTAGACCGCCCCCCAAAATGCGCACGTGTCACTGTTTTAAAGCAGGCAGGCGGTTAGCATTACACGTCACGGAAGGGGTGTGCATGCTTTCACCTCTCCTTAGTCGGTGGTGGCCGTGTGATAGGGAAGGCAGTATCTGATGGGAGAAAATAGTGTGGGAACATCCAAAAAAAAGAAACAAGAAAGAAAGAAATATACAGTTATGTGGAAGAAATGTATTTAATGGCTGGAAGATCAAATCTCTATCGATAATTTATGTACAACTTGGCGTGTACACACAGTAATAACTCAACTCATCTGCTCCACTAGAGCCTTTAAATACTTAAAGCTCAAACCACTGAAACAAATTCTAGTCTGGGTTTTCAGCCACATAATGGAGAGCTGCAGGGAAACAATTAATGAGTGATGGTTCTATGGGTGGAAAGGACTGGAGAACAGTGGTCAGCGCACAGTGGACATATTTGTTCAAGCTATCAGGAAATTAGCCGGCCCATGCCCCTTTAAAAAAAAAAAAAAAAGCAGTTTCGGAGCCAGTGCCTGATTTGAACTCAGCTTTTCCTTTTTCTAGCCCTGGTTCTTAACCAAGAAATAAATCTGAAATCAGCATCAGTTGTTTACTGGACAAAAGTCAAGACCTGCTTATGTCAGGGGTGCAGGGTGGGATTGACCAGACCAACCAGCTAGTATTCTAGTACAGCTAGTAACCAGCTAGCGACCAACTTAAAAAGCTAGTATTCCCATCGCTGGCATCACTGCAATCAAAAAACGAGGAAAACAGTATTCGTTAGTTCAGTCTTGTTGTTTGGCACCAATCGTCGATGTAAAAGCAGAAATTTACACTTGGTAATATTTGATGATCGATGATTACAGAAAACCTACATACTTATCTGTTCAGTGAGCAATTTTATTCATTAATTTTCTGAACCAATAAATCCTAATTAAGGTTGAAGGGAGGCTGGCACCCATCTCAGTTGACCCTGGGCAAGAGTAGAGTACACCCTGAACAGTTCGCCAGGGCATCAATATGCTGAAGGCTATGCAGCTACTCTTGATGAAAGTCAGCAATGGTTGTTTTACATGAACCTCTCACCACAGAAAGTGAGACACATGGCCGGCCTTTGATAACCCAGTTATCTGCACTGTGGGGACAGCGGTGACAACCTGCCAATAGTGGAGCTTGAACCCCTGACCTTGGAATCAGTAATCCAGCACCTTACCACCAGGTCACCACTACCCTGAGCGAATTCATTCTGAGTCAAATCCCTTGTTTGTGTTTACAACTTTGACAAATGAACCTGATTTTGAGCAAACTGAAAATAAAAAAAAAGTTCCATTTTGGTCTCAAGAACAACTTTTCTTTCTTTTCATCAAGTTTTCAAAGAGCTATATGTGTTGTTTTTGTACAAGCTAGTATTGTGCTTAAACAGCATGGTGTTAAAGTCCAATAAGTTTTGTAATTTATGAAATATTCATGCCATGGTTCTAATCACTCAGAACCCCCCATCCCCCATTATGATGTAAACAATAGCTGAAACCCCTTTTGCAGAAACTCATGCATTGCACTGCTGCCACATTTACCTGTATGAATGGTCCTAATAAAGTGGATAGTAAGTGTGTAGAAAGTTAAAAAACTTTTAATTGAAATAAGTTTTGTTACAGGTGAACCTCAACAATTCACCCTGAAGTTTAAACGGGCGGAGGATTATCCCATTGACTTGTACTATCTGATGGACTTGAGTTTTTCCATGAAAGATGATTTGGAGAATGTGAAGAATTTGGGGACAGATCTGATGAAAGAAATGCAGACCATCACATCGGACTTCAGGATCGGTACGGCAGTTTTAGACTAATTTGGCTCATCATGGTATATGCTGAAAACTCCTTTAATTATGTTTAACTAGGATAAGCCTCGTTTTGGTATAGATCAAATTTGAAATTGAAAAAGTACTTTTTGTACCGCGAGCACTCAGATGCGCACCTCACAAAAATGTAACTACTAGTAGTTTTGATGGGAGGGTTTGGGTTGTTTTGTGTTTGTTTAGGACTTTTTTTTTTTTTTTTTTTTTTTTTTTTTTTTTTTTACATAATTGGCCTTGTTTTTGCCCCCTGTTCTTCCTGAATTTCCTTATTTTTTTAATTCGATGAATATCTTTATAAAAAAAAAAAAAACGTGATGCACTGAAGCTGCATGAATTGAAGCGAAGTAGCGAGGGATCCCTGTATATATTTGTGTGTGTGTGTGCATCCCTTGCTACTTCACGCTTCAGTGCATTGTGGGTTTTTCAAAAATATTCAGCAAAAAATAAGGAAATTAAGGAAGAATATGGGGAAATGTTAAGGAAAATGTTGCAAAAACAAGGCCAATTATGCAAAAAAAAAAAAAAGTCTAAACAAACATAAAACAACCCAAAAACCCACAACAAAACGAGTTATATTTTTATGTGCACGCATCCGTTTACATCTTATGCATTATTTTTGAATGTTTAATTGATATTATAAGCATTTATAGAGTTGAATATGTATTTATTGATATTATATACACATACATGTACATATACGTGAGTCGGGGGGGGGGTTGCTCGATTGTACTTTGCGGAAATTGGTGGGCGTGGGGGGAGGGGTCCCGGTCCCCATTAACCGTGGAAAGTGAGGGATCCCTGTATGTGTGGTGTGAGTGTGTGTATACAGACCCAATATATTGACCTCATGGAAATAACAATACACAACTGAAATAAATGCAGACGCTACCTAATTTATGAACGAGATACGTTCCGAATGACCGTTTGTTAGATGAATTTGTTCGTTAGTTGTTAAAGGGCGTTCTTTAGAGGGTAACGTATGTTTAAAGCTTGTAAAAGTAACCTATACAAGTTTGTACTGTATAGACTCTCTCTCTCTCTCTCTCTCTCTCTCTATGCATAATCGTCTTATTTCATTGGCACAAGGTGTAAACCTAAATGCACCATAAATTATCAAGCTAACTGTGACGTGAGGAACTTTCAGCCGGACCCAAAATGCAGGAGACAGAGTAGTATGAACACTGAGAGACTTTGTTACAGGGGAGGCACTTGAGCAAGGGGAAAACATAGTCTCTGCTAGTGACGAGGAGACACGAAAACTTAAGATACGGGGAACTATGGAGTGGGGAACTGGCCGAGCGTGGAGCTGAAACCAGGAGCAAGAGAGATCACAGGAAAACAAGGATGTGAAGAGGGACAATTTTCTAGCACCAGGATGAGCGCGCTGCTCATCTTTATAGCACGGTAGATTGATGAGTAGGAACAGGTGTGCGCATTGCAATCTGCCCGCGTGTGTCAGCCACGCCCCTCCGCCTGCAGTGCTGGAGAGAGAGACTTAGAGCCGTCAAAATCCCCCTACAACACAGACCACAACTTGTGTATGCAGTAGGCCCCTGTTATTCGCGGAAGTTCAGTCCTGGCCCCTCCAGCGTATCCAGATCTTTTGCAAGTCGCGAATCGCAAGTTTTGTACCCGGAAGTAAAACCCTGTCTGTCTTCCTTTCGGCTTTTTCCCTTTTTACTCGGGAGTCGCCACAGCGAATCATCTGATTCGCACACTTTATTTGGCAGAGGTTTTTTTTTTTACGTCGGATGCCCTTCCTGTCACAACCCTTTTAGCAAGGGACAGAAACACGCTGACGACTTTGCAGCCTACTCTTTTGTACACGGAAGTAAAACCCTATGTATCATATTACATGGGCGAATGATCAACCAGAAGTAAAATACTATGTATCTATTACATGCTTCTTAAACACATTCTATAGATAATCTTACTCATTAATACAGTATTAATGTAGTAAAATCTAGTAATGATTAAGAAAAACTTTATAATTTTATACTGTGATATTTATTAATAATAAAATATAAGCATTATACAGCACATATATATATATATATATATATATATATATATATATATATATATATATATATATATATTATTATATGGACATGAAGTGATGGTTTCGATAAATTGGTTTGATAAACATACAGCACTGTACTATGTACTGCATGTAGTTGTAAAAAAAATCCCATATAATATTTCTATATATAGCGGACTGTACTTTCATTCACTTTATAATTACTGCAGCATAACGTTTTTCTTCCTGAATCATGTCAAGCAGTTCTACTTTTTCATGCAGCATCATTACCTTCTTCTGGCGCTTCATCGCCTTAACAGAAACCTGAGAAGGTGCGCAGCGTTTGGGTGGCATGACGAACTTAACAGTAATTAAAAACGCACACAAAAAAGCACATGCACAAATGTTCGCAGATAAAAAAAAGGGGGGTGTGTTCATCTCAGCCAATCAGCAGTAGGGAGAACAGCATTGGCTGAATTTGAATCATGTGACAGTTACTCAGCAATCCGCGAATATGCAGGGGTGCGAGTGCAAAACCGCGAATAGTCAAGGGCCTACTGTAATCTCTGTCTGTATAGTGTTGCTTATGAAGAAGGTCAATACATCGATGCAAAGACACTTACAAAAAACAGATAAAAAGTGTTACGTATGTGAATTGCCTCCCTCTGCCTTATTTGTAATTTGGAACGAATATTAAATGTACCTCGGGATAATGTTTAATCATATTTCATACTTATATTTATGATATCTTTCCATAGATTTTTTTCTATTTCTACTTGTTCTTCAATTTTACTTTCAATTTCGACCTCTGACAGCCCTGTTCGTATATCCGGATGTGTGTAAAACGAATGTTTGTAAGTAGGGTAGCGTCTGTGTGTGTGTGTAGATATATATATATATATATATATATATATATATATATATATATAAATAAAATATATTACACACACACACATAAATATATATATGTGTGTGTTATACATACATACATACATATATATATATATATATATATATATATATATATATATATATATATATACGTATATGTGTGTGTGTGTGTATGCACTAAACATTAGTTTAAACATTTGCAGGTTTTGGTTCATTTGTGGAAAAGACTGTGATGCCTTATATTAGTACGACTCCTGCTAAGCTGCTGAATCCCTGCACTACGGATCCGAACTGCACAAGTCCATTCAGCTATAAAAATGTACTAAGTCTCACTCAAGATGGCCATCAGTTTAACAGCCTGGTCAGCAAGCAACAGATTTCTGGAAACCTGGACTCACCCGAAGGAGGCTTTGACGCCATGATGCAAGTTGCTGTCTGTGGGGTGAGTGTGTTCGAGAGGCTACAGGTATACCTCAGCTTACGTCGCTAATTGGTTCCAGGAGAGACGACTTCAGTCTTGAATCAAATTAGCTTGTCTCTAGGCTAGGCTACGCCAAATTTACTGGTATAATATTTTTATAATATTATATATATATATATATAATATTTTTATAATATTATATATATATATATATATATATATATATATATATATATATATATATATATAAAATAAATGTTTGTGTATTTACATGCAACATGACAAACTTTATTTTTATTATTTTATTTCCATATTTATTTTGAAAACGGACATATAATCAAGAACGAATTAACTCGGAACAACTTAACTCGAGGTATACCTGTACTTGCATAAAAGATCCGGTCAGTTGATGGTTCTCCTATTGTGGAATGAATAATGTTGAGCTAATTGTCTTGAAGGAAAGGCAGTGACTTAATGGATCCGAGACCCATGTGCAGAGCAACGAGTGTTCACAACACAAGCTGGTGATTTAGTGATCTGAAAAGGGGAAATAAATTACACAACCTTTCAACAGACATAATCTCCGATTTAAAAATTGTCCAAACCTCATCTGGTCTTAAACATATGCAAGAACTGGCAGACACTGACAGAAGATAATACTGTACAGTTATGTTTTTTATTTATTTATATCCAAAAAAGCAAGTATAGGAAGGCCTACATGGGTTGCTCTGTTGGTTCAGCCAAACAGATCCTTGATGCAAGAACTGTCAGACAACAAACTGCAACCATCAAACATTATCAGGGATGAGAGTTTTCCACTTTTTGGCGGAATTCTGTCTTTTTCAGTCAAAATGGACCTTTTTTTTGTATTGTCACAAATCTGTTGAGAAAATTTTAGGGGGGTAGGGTAAGGGTCTGGTATTATTTCTGGGTGGCCGGACTGACTCTCCTCCAGCTGACTCAGGACTTGCGTAATGTTTATAATTCACATATTTGTAGGCATCCATTTTGAATATCATACTTTCTCGTAAGACGTTAGTTTGCCGTTAGTTTGTATTTGATATATAACCAATGACTCATGTGTTGTGATTGGCCCCTGTATCGGCATTTGCTGAATGACCACCAAATCTGTATTCACCTTCTTAATCCACCTTCCGGCGCTACATGATTGGTTCTTTGCACGTGTGGAAATATATAGAGAGAAAAAAGTTACTGCAGCAACACTCGTGTATGTAGTTTTGTATCAATCAAAATGCCAAATGTTATCGAGACTCATGACGAAGCTATAGTGTGTGCGATAGACGCAGATCTGAAAAACAAGTTTCAATGGGACTGGTTGGATAGAAAGGTGACGGTGTCACCAGTGGAAAGCAGGAACCATTATCTGCACTTGTGTCTGATTTCGTGAAAAAACTGGCAAGACACCACTGGAGTATTTCAAGAGGGAATGTATACTCCATTCTCCAGTTGATCGTTTGCTGATGGGAAACACGAAGAGGTCTTATTCTATTACAAGGCTGAACTTCAGGCAAGAGAGAACTAAAGAATGCTACTCGGACATCAATGGCTGTGCCAAGCACAAGCATGCAGAGTAAGAGAAAGGCCAAGGAGGAGTTGGATAGGGAATAAAAGAAAGCAAGGCTGGAGCATGTGAAAAATCAAGAGGAGTTGCTAACAAGAGTGAGAGGACCAACAAGCTTTGTTATTGCTAAAAAAAAAAAAACTCAAAATGAAGAAGAAATAAATAACAAACTGCACCATGAAAGTGTAAATAGTTGTATATATTGTAAATAGACAAACACTTTATAGAACCAAAGGAAAAATATGTTCATAAATCATATAAACAGTTTGGGATTTCACTTGCACAGGTATGAGGTAAGAATGTACAGCTATCAAATTTGCACATTTTAGATAAATACTAGTGATAAAGCATTATTTATTATAGCAGTGAATGTGTTGCCCTAGTTTGGATTTAGAGCAGCAAATTTGAAGTATCATGTTGGTGCTCACCTGGAACGTGTATGCAAAATTGATCACAAAAGGCCTGTGTCAACGTTTCCTTTACAGAGGTGCAGTTGATCTTTTATCAAATTAAAGTTTCAGTAATGTATGCACTTGAAGGAGAGTTCTATTTTTGTACAAGTGTCAATATTGTAAGCAAACAGGGGATGGTATTTCAACAAAATTTGTAAAATTTTGATGATAAAATGAATGGTTTTTCGGTTAAAAAAATCTCTAAAAATCCATGAGCTCCCAGGGGCTTTGCCCCCTGGACCCCGACCGGGGCATCGCCTCTGTTCCCCCAGGCTAATTTTTCAGATTTTTTTTTTAATCACAACCCATTTTCATACCTGATTATTACAGCCATGTGGTTTTTCTATGAAGGTACAGTATATATTCACTGAGGTCCTGAAATAGAAATGTTATTAAGAATATCAAAGCAAAGAGCCAATTTTACAGAGTACAGCATGCATAATTCCACAAGCTCCTTCCTTGTGGGTTTGGATTCCACTGGTGCTGCTCATTGTTACGGATTCTGTTCAAGGTTCAAGCTGACGGGATTTCAGGGCGTCTGGCTTGTATACTTTCCAGCAGGGTACCCTGACAAGTGCTTTGTGTGTGTCTGACTCCAAAGGAAACCCGTGGACTTGGCAGTTGCATGTTGTGCCCATGCTTGTAGTCTTTTGTGCAAAACTTTCTCCTCAGGTTCCTTTTACCTTAAAGTTATTGGTGTATATGTTGTGTCGACGACTTGCCAGCTGGTTCAGTTCAAAAAATGGCAGTCAAGCACTTGCGTCCCTTTCCTTTTCTCCCTCTGTCCAGTTTTCTTCTGTTCGTATAACCTTACTCTTTGTAGACTTTAGTGTGTTTAATTTTAAGTAATTAATTAATAAATCTTTTGTCTGGCTATTTTAGGACCAAATTGGTTGGAGGAATGTCACTCGACTACTCGTGTTTTCAACTGATGCAGGTTTTCACTTTGCGGGAGACGGTAAACTGGGTGGCATTGTGCTTCCCAATGATGGAAAGTGCCACCTGAAGGATAATATGTACACTATGAGCCATTACTATGTACGTTTGCTGTATTTCATGTCCTAGAAATCCAAAAATACTCCCTTGTACGCAGTAATACTGAATATGTACTTGATTTGTAGGACTACCCTTCGATTGCACACCTTGTACAGAAACTCAGTGATAACAATATTCAGACCATCTTTGCTGTGACTGAGGAGTTCCAGCCTATCTATACGGTGAGCATTTTAATATGCATTAGTACAAGTAAAAGAGCTGTAGACAAATTCATTTTTGAGATGATTTACTTGATTTGTGTTTATTTATTTAGGAACTTAAAGAACTGATTCCAAAGTCAGCAGTGGGAACATTGTCTGCAAACTCCAGTAACGTGATTAAACTCATCATTGATGCCTACAATGTTAGTAAAATACATCATTTTGCCTAACAGTACAGTATAATCTTCATACAAATATACTCTTCATATGGTTGCTGTTAATCTCAACATTGTGTGTATGTGTTTAAAAGTATATAGCTGCCCAGTCAATGCCTATGCAATGTGCTTGGATGCTATATCATAAATTCTCGTAATGAAAATAAGGGGCTTTGTTCGGACCTGTTACACTATGACCATGCACTTCTGAGTGTAGCCACATTAGGTTTGCCAAAGTTGGAGTGGAGGCCCGAATCTCAACCCCACTAAACCGGTTTGTAATTAACTGGAATGCCACCAGGGTGCAAAGCCTCTTTGCTCACATCAGTGCATGACACCAAATTATTTGTAACTGAATGGAAAAATCCCAACCTTCCGAGCAGACTGGAGGTTATCGTAACAGAAAATCTGGGATGGGATGTTCAGCAAACCCACACAATGTGATTTGGTCAGGTGTCCACAAACATTTGGCCATGTAGTGTAATGCTTCTATAATTTTCCCGTTCGTTTAACAGGTAACTGGTCAGTGTGAGATTATGTTTAATATGATGTACATTTCCAAATCTTTCTCTTAGTCTCTATCATCAGAGGTTATCCTGGAGAACACCAAGCTTCCTGAGGGAGTGTCCATCTCATACGTGTCTCACTGTAAGAATGGAGTAAGTGAAAGTGGAGATAATGGAAGGAAGTGCTCAAACATCTCTATCGGTGATGAGGTAAGAACAAGTAAAATGAAGCTTAACAGAGCATAAGTCAATGAGAAAAGCAAGGAGACACACCAACCTGCCAGTCCTGTGTTGCACAACTCAAGAAAAAATATGAAATCACCAGTTAAGCATTTTTTAAGATAGGGATTACAGATCTGGGGGGACTGAAGGTAAAGAACTATTCAACTACTCAAAGAAAGTCTTTTGTAGAGCCATTTTTTTGCAGTAATTACAGTTACAAGTCTCTTTGGGTTTGTCCCTGAGCTTGGCACATATAACTACTGGGATTTTTGCCATTCTTCAAATCAAATCTGCGTCAGCTTCCTTAAGAATTTAAATGTACTTGGCACCATCCATCAGTTGATCAATACTGACGAGTTTCACAATGCCTGCTTATAATAAAAATCCCCCACATAATGTTCTTGGGGTGATGACATATTGGGTTTGAACCAGACATGGTGTTTGTCTTGTCTGACCAGGGGCCCTTATGTTTATAATTGAGATACCGCCCACAGGTCTTTTGGTGAACTCTAAACTTTTTATTTTATTTTTCCTGTAAGTAATGGCCTTTTTCTTGAAAACCAAGCTATGTGGAGTGTGGACAGGTTCATTTATCTTTGCTGTAGAGCTTTCCTTTATCCTGATTAAACCTCTGTTAGCCAAGTCCATTTTAAATTGTGTTAAAATTATTTCCCTAGGCAAAAATGTTGAATTTTGGGGGGGGGGATCCTGGACTGGTAACCTTGTCACTTCATGTAGCAGATATACTATACTGGTTAATAGAGGGTTAATGCCATTCTTGCCCCGTCTGAGAGTTAAGGTGGATGGCTCTCTAGTCGAGTTTGGTGTGGTGCCATGTTCCATTTGCTTTATGGGATGTTCAAACTTAAGATTTTTTTTTTTTTTTTTTTTTTTTTTTTAAATAACCTAACCTTTTATTTCTATTATTTTGCAACTTAGTCACAGACCTGTTCATAAAGCTACCTGGTATTCCTGGTGACAACTGATTGTTGGTGCAGCATGATTGATGTTGCAGACTCTGGGACCTTTTAGAAGTATACAAACACAGTTTTTATGAAACTTAAGCTAGTATCTCAAGGAGAGGGGAAGGCTGACGGGTTTCAGCAGGATTTGTAAAATATCACTAAACAGTTTGCCAAGAGTTTTTCTTGTCACAAAGAAATTTTGAGCATGCATAAAATTTTTTTCCCAAATTAATTTTTTCGCAGGCAGTTGTAAATATTTCCAAATTGGAAATATTGGCCACTAAAGGTATTTTCGACAAGTAGTGCACCCTTCTTTCTCTCCTGATGAAGGGTACAATAGCTGCAACAGCACCCAGACAAAGCCATTCTTCCCCAAAGGCAGCAGCACATTGGGCTTTTTCCTGACAATCTATTTCCATATTCTGGAAGACCTGTTTCTATAATTGGGGAGGGTTTTCTCACCCTTTTTATAGGGTTGAATTGTTCAATTACAAGTTTTGCCTAGTATTTTTATCAGTAGTTGGCTAAAGGTCCCAAATATTTACAGACCATGGCAAATATTTGCTGCTAATATTAAAACCCTGTTACTAATATCTTTGGTAATGTTTGCCAGCTGTCTTTTTTCCTCCACTTTAATTGACGTTCACATAAATTTTGATAATTGTCAATGATGAGCCCTGATTTTGTCAAGATTTTTCAGAAAATTGGCAGCAGCAGACCTTATCTAGCGGTTTCATGTACAAAAAACACATTTTTGTTCTTTAAATTTTATTAATTTTTTTTTTACCCCATTTCACTTCACCAAATTATATTATTTTGTGTGTGTTCACGATAAAATACAAAAAAAAAAATTAGATTACAGGTTGTAAGACACCCTCCCCTTGAAAAACGGACCTTTGAAGGCCACGGATTTATTCAAAAGGATTTTATTTCTTACCTGAATATTCTGACTTTTAAAAAAAACATACCTTATAAAATTAGACAGTTCTGATGAATGAGAAATAAATTTCAACTGAGAGCTGATTACATGCTCCAATTATTTGTTACTCTTTAATATATTTATACTCAGTGTATTTATTGTTACTGTTAACATATGTGAAGACCTGAGCGCATCGCAACAGAAAACTTAAACAGTATGTAAACACCACAAAAGGATTGAAAACTGCAGTCAATTTTTGTCACCCCACTGACTGAAATCAGCCAAAGGAAATGGAATTTAAATACAGACATGCCAAACATTAAAGCTAATAATAATAATAATAAAAAAAAAACACCTAAACAGGAGAATGCAGTGTTCCAGTCTGCTAAAGACTATATGATTTGAATGAAAGTACTATTCAGGGGTTGATTCACAAATTTTCCCTGGGTAAGGGGTTGATGCTGGAACTAATGTTTTATGCCATTCCTATATAAAGTGTAAAGATGGCTACCTGAAATAAAATAAAATAAAATTTAAAAAATTAAACAAGTTTTTGTCAGGCATTGATGACATCGGCTTGCATGACAAGTTAAGGACCAGGGAAGGGGGGTTTCTTCAGTTAATACCCAGGGGTACAGTGAGGTGTTTAATACTTCTCATTGTACCCTTGTGTGATGAAGTATTTTTTTTTTTTCATGCAGCAAAGAGGATTAAAGAAAATGCTTCATTCAGAAAACCCACATCACCTCACTGATATGGCCAGCAGACATCTTTACATCAATCCCAAAAAAAAAGTCTATGAACAGGCTGCACCCTGCACATCCTGCAGGAGCTGAGTCGTCAACTGCTGTTGAAGAAAGTTGGAATCTGGTTAATGAATGTTGTTTTTCATTAGTGAAGTCCATGCCTCAAGGAATGCAAACTGTTATGAAAGCCAGAGAAGTGCAAAATAATGATCCCCTCGATTATTCCTTAATTTATTTATTTTTTCTTGCTTGAGTGATTCTGTAACTTTCCCTGTACCTGATGGGGGGAGGGGGGGTGGGAATCTAAGTTGAAACTAAAGAAAAGCCTTATAAATGCTCCTGTTACTGTTCATGTGTATATTTTCATTATCACGTGGCTTTCTTTAAAAAATATTTCTGAAGTTGAAATCTGCTAAAAATTGCTTAATAGTTTCCATTAGCCAGTGCATTTCAAGCTAAAAGGTGAACAAAAATGTGATATTAGGACATGAGCCATGTGAATGACAATAATAACAATATACAGATTAAAAACACATAAAGTGTTTGCTTTGGTTTTGTTTTCCTTTCGGCTTTTTCCCTTTTACTTGGGAGTCGCCACAGCGAACCATCTGATTCGCATGTTTGATTTGGCAGAGGTTTTTACATCGGATGCCCTTCCTGTCATAACCCTTTTTAGCAAGGGACAGAAACACGCTGACGACTTTGCAGCCTACTCTTTACGAAAGTCAGCAATGGTTCTTTTACATGCCTCTCACCATAGACAGTGAGAGACATGGCCCGCCTTTGATAACCCAGTTAGCTGCACTGGGGGGGACAGTGACAACCTTGTGGAGAGTGGGACTCGAACCCCCAAGCTTTGGATCAGCGATCCAGCGCCCTATACCACTAGACCACCACTGCCCCACATAATGTGTTTGATTGTCTGATTTGTATTGATGAATGGTGTAACCCACTGTTAATTTAATGCAAATTGCTTCTGTATTAGTTTTATGGCTAGCTAAAGAATCAAGAAAGATCAGTCTCCTGCTTCTTAGGTATAAAGACACTTACTATCAAGGACATTTTTAAACGTTGTGATGGGGAGAGACAATGATGGAGAGACTGTTATACTAGTCCTTCTCAAAAAATTAGCATATTGTGATAAAGTTCATTATTTTCTGTAATGTACTGATAAAAATTAAACTTTCATTTATTTTAGATTCATTGTACACCAACTGAAATATTTCAGGTCTTTTATTGTTTTAATGCTGATGATTTTGGCATACAGCTCATGAAAACCCAAAATTCCTATCTCAAAAAATTAGCATATCATGTTCAGGTAGTCTAAACGAGCTATTAACCTAATCATCTGAATCAATCAATTAACTCTAAACACCTGCAAAAGATTCCTGAGGCTTTTAAAAACTCCCAGCCTGGTTCATTACTGAAAAACCGCAATCATGGGTAAGACTGCCGACCTGACTGCTGTCCAGAAGGCCATCATTGGCACCCTCAAGCAAGAGGGTCAGACACAGAAAGAAATCTCTGAGCGAATAGGCTGTTCCAAGAGTGCTGTATCAAGGCACCTCAGTGGGACGTCTGTGGGAAGGTAAAAGTGTGGCAGAAAACGCTGCACAACCAGAAGAGGTGACCGGACCCTGAGGAAGATTGTGGAGAAGGGCCGATTCCAGACCTTGGGGGACCTGTGGAAGCAGCGGACTGGGCTACAGGTTCTGCATTCCCCAGATGAAGCCACTTTTGAACCAGAAACGGCGGCTGACCTGGGCTACAGAGAAGCAGCACTGGACTGTTGCTCAGTGGTCCAAAGTACTTTTTTCGGATGAAAGCAAATTTTGCATGTCATTCGGCAGTCAAGGTGCCAGAGTCTGGAGGAAGACTGGGGAGAAGGAAATACCAAAATGCCTGAAGTCCAGTGTCAAGTACCCACAGTCAGTGATGGTCTGGGGTGCCATGTCGGCTGCTGGTGTTGGTCCACTGTGTTTTATCAAGGGCAGGGTCAATGCAGCTAGCTATCAGGAGATTTTGGAGCACTTCATGCTTACATCTGCTGAAAAGCTTTATGGAGATGAAGACTTCATATTTCAGCACGAGCTGGCACCTGCTCACAGTGCCAAAACCACTGCTAAATGGTTTACTGACCATGCTATTACTGTGCTCAATTGACTTGCCACCTTCTTGACCTGAAGCCCATAGAGAATCTGTGGGATATTGTGAAGAGAAAGTTGAGAGACACCAGACCCAACACTGTGGATGAGCTTAAGGCCGCTATCGAAGTATCCTGGGCCTCCATAACACCTCAGCAGTGCCACAGGCTGATTGGCTCCATGCCACGCCGCATTGAAGCAGTCATTTCTGCAAAAGGATTCCCGATCAAGTATTGAGTGCATAACTGAACGTAGTTATTTGAAGGTTTTTTTGTATTAAAAACACGTTTTTTTATTGGTTGGATGAAATATGCTAATTTTTTGAGATAGGAATTTTGGGTTTTCATGAGCTGTATGCCAAAATCATCAGAATTAAAACAATAAAAGACCTGAAATATTTCAGTTGGTGTGCAATGAATCTAAAATATATGAAAGTCTAATGTTTATCAGTACATTACAGAAAATAATGAACTTTATCACAATCTGCTCATTTTTTTAGAAGGACTATTATATCTATCTATTTCTGTGGAAAACTTTGTTTCCAACAGAAAATAAACCCATAAAATGAAACATGCAGGCGTCAAGAGAGAAGATATTTGCTAATATCTGTTGATCTTCCACTTTTCTATAGTTTCTTATTCATAATCCGTCTTCACAATTTCCTCCAGGATCTATAAAGTGTTCTGATATTGTTAGCTGCATCGTATAAACATCCTCCCTTTAGGTTTTGTTTTCATACAAAACGAATAAGGTTAATGAACGTACTTTAAGAGTGGTGATTCTATTTATTTTATTTTTTTTTTTTTTGTGGTGATAGAAGTATGATGGATACTAATATTCCATTTTGTCATGCAGGTAGCCTTTGATATTTCCATCTCGGCTAAGGGCTGCCCATCCCATGGTAAAGAAGAGCTGATCAAGATCAAGCCACTAGGCTTCAATGAGGAGGTTTTGATTCATCTAAAATTCATCTGCGAGTGTGAATGTTCCAAAGATGGAATTCTCAAAAGTGAGGAATGTCACTTTGGCAATGGAACCCTTGAATGTGGGGCATGCAGGTATAATAGCACTCTCAAATACACACGAGTGTACACTAGTCATCCATTTTTACAGTTTTTATTTCTTGCACAAGTTTACAGTTGTATCTATAAGTATTTGAACAATGTCATTGTTTTTATTAGTATTTCACCTTTGTGTACAACCACAGTGGATTAATTGTCCAACACAAATGCTTTGCCAGTTTTAATCGCCATTTAAAGGCTTATTTAATTTGGCTTGAATTGCCCCTCTTGTTCTTGTAGAGATCCCAAATTGTTTACTTTGCTGACCTGCCCCTCTCAGGTTAACTTCAAGGTAAAACTCTACTCAGGATGCTGATAGTTTTATCATCAAAGCAAGTTTCACTGGTCATTTTATAGGATAGCAGTAATGGAAGCATTTGGATGGATGGTAGCCAGAGCTAACCTGGATAAAATATTTTTATGGTGTAATATCATATTCTATCACATGAATGCTGGTTAGATATGCCCCATGGGTTTTTCTTTTTGTTTCTTTTTTCTGTTTTTTTTTTTTTCTCAGATCGGTCACCCACAGACCCTTTGTACTTTTCCCTGTTTTTATAACTGCTTGATTTGTTAAGTTGTGTATGTAAATTTCAGAACTGGAATTGAATTCAAGTGTTTAGATATTTAAATAGGAAATGCTTTATGTTGAAATAATGCATTTGTAAAGTCACAGGTCACTCATCACTAGATATAAATTGTAATTATGATATTCAGGTTACAAAGAAAATAATGTACCTTTAGTAGTACTCTATTGTTCCACATATAAAAAGGTTATGTAAATTTATGCAGAATTTTAATTTTGCATGGTGTTTTTAATATTGTGTATACAAAAAAAAACCCAAATATGGTAGCCAGTACCTATTCACCCGTTTTCACTTCAAGGAAAATTGAACAGCTAAAGAAATATCTTTAATTCCAGAGATGTGTTGGTGCCAAATGCGAAGGACATTCTTGTGCAAAATTTGTTAGCCTGTGCACATGTTGGAACTTGTACCAAAAGATGTTGCACCAGCTTATAACATTCTGCATTGTCTTCCTGCCTCTTGGTTTGTTTGTTTTTGTTTTTTTTTAAATCGGTTGCTCCCTGGGTTAACAAGTCTGTTTTATCATTGCACACTTATTTATTCATGCCTTAAATTAGCTTTGATACATCGGTTTGGTGACATGTAAAGACTCCTGTGTATCCTCTTTGGTACATGTGACGTCCAGGTAGTCGACCCAAAACAAAGTGGTTATTGCAAACCTTGGTGTTTGTAAGTGCTTTGAGGTGACTCGCTTAATTAAATGCAACTTTAATGATGCTGCTTAGTGCCTAAACTCAGTGGAATTGTATATGTTTAGAGATACAAGCATGGAATTTGTTGTTACTTGGAGTGAGCTTTTTCAGGAAATTACACTGGCCTTTTTTTTTTTTTTTTTTTTTTTTTGGACAATATTCAAGATTTTATCTTTTTAAAAAAAATTATAAATTTCCTTTAAAAAATGTTCTTTTGTGGTGTTTTATTTTAGTTTGGGTTTGTATTTAACTTTTTTCTAGTGTCAAGGATCTGCTAATGTTAATCACAATTTAAAAAAAAAAAATTTTTTTTAAATTGAAGTTTTGTTGTTGCTGGCCTTAACTTGCCAAGTGAGCAAAAAAAAATTTAAACTAGGATTGTTATCACCCTCTCTTGGCAGCTATTGTAACTACATGATGAACATCTGAACATGCATATTTGCCTATTGGCAGTGTTTGAATCTAGTGTCCACTGTGCCTGTACAAACCTCTGGTGCACGAGGCTATTAGAAGTGATACGATTGACATGTAGCTCAAATGGATTTTTATGCTTTTGGGCATTTAGATTTGTGGTGGTTTCTGTTGCCCTTTGAGCATTTTTGTTTATTTAAAGGAAGAACCCAGCTCGATAGGCCAAATGCATGAATGGACCTTTGGCACCCTTTTGAATGTTATAGAAGACTGACACGATGTGACGCTTTTCCTCCAAGTGTGTTAGACTGTTCGTTGCATGCTTTCGCCCCTCCCTGGTCGGTGGTGGTTGGGTGATGGGGAAGGCAATACCTGATTGACGGGAATTGGATATGACTAAATTAGGGAGGGAAACGGGTGTTAAAAAAAAAAAGAAATGTACTAGGTCATATGGGAGAAATGTATTTAATAGATCTTTAATTGTGAGGGGTTTTGTTTTTGTCTGTTTCAGTTTGTAATAATACAAATCCACCAAACAAGGAATAAGTGATGGATGGCTCTAGCAAGATTTATTTATTAATCTTATGATACTGTCCGATAATACATAGAAACCATAAAGTCATGAAAGTAGGGTTCTGAAATTTATTTATTTATTTATTTTAATTTTTTTTTTTTTAACATTGTGCTTCTCATGTGAAGTACAAAATTCTTATCATGAAATTGTATTTCTTTGTTTATAAAAGTGCAGTCTAAAAATGTCAAGGGATATATTACAATGCTTTACCTGTTGTCTATAATCGAATGCTTTTCAAATCATCCTAAACCCAAAGGATCCATAAAATCTACAGCTTTGAGTTTTTGACTTTTTCTTGACTGATTTTTTTTTTTTTTTTGGTCACAGCCTGAAATTGTGCTGCTTATTAAATCTCTGTGTTGTACAGTAAGACTGAAGGCTTTTTTTTTTGTCTTCTCAGATGCAATGAGGGACGTATTGGTAGGGTTTGTGAATGTAGCAAAGACGATGTTCGGGCAGAGGATCTGGATGCAAACTGTCGCATGGACAACAGCACAGATATCTGTAGCAATAATGGAGAGTGTATATGTGGAGCATGTGAATGCAAGAAGCGAGAAAAACAAAACGAGCAGTATAGTGGAAAGTACTGTGAATGTGACAACTTCAACTGTGATCGATCCAACAACGAACTGTGTGGAGGTGAGATCACAAATTCTAACGTGTTTCAACCTTATTTATGAAAAGGTCCTTGGTTGTTTATTGTATACTTTTAATGCAGTCATGCGGGCAAGTGATGTTTTTCACCTTGTGCGTACAGTTTACAGTTATTTCACTTGAAATTTTTCCCCACTTCATATGTGTGAGTGTTCGTAAATAATACTTTGGTCTCTTTCTCCAACAGGTCATGGCAAGTGTGTATGCAGAATGTGTGTATGTAATGAAAACTACACAGGCAGTGCTTGTGACTGTCCATTGGATAAGCAGCCATGCATCGCCAGTAATGGGCAGATCTGTAATGAACGTGGCACCTGCAAATGTGGAGTGTGCAAATGTTCTGATCCAAAATTCCAGGGCCCCACCTGTGAGATTTGCCCCACTTGTCCTGGTGTCTGTATAGAGAATAAGTAAGTGTAGAGAGTGCAGATAGATTATTATTATTATTATTATTATTGTGTTCAAGTACTATCACCAAGATTGGATGCTGTATATTATAACTATCATTCACTTGTGTTGTTTAACTCTAATGTATGTTGAACATTTAGATCACAGGTGGCAAACTCAGTTGGCCAAATCCTGACCGCCAGCTCATTTTTATGTGGCCTGCAAGAATATGCTTATCATGCATTCTTCGCATCAATCGTTACAATGAAGCCCATTAGGTTATCCTTCCACTATCTATCTCATGCCTGAGTCGTTGGACGACCATTGGCGACCCGCCATGAAGGATAATGCTTTGGTTATCATCTTCGTGGAGGTTTTCGTGGTTTGCCATTGCCTTCTGCACGTTGTGAATCTATGGGAAATTTAGAACGGCCAATTAACCCACTGTGCATGTCTTTGGATTGTGGGAGGAAACCGGAGCACCCGGAGGAAACCCACCCAAGCACAGGGAGAACATGCAAACTCCATACAGAAACGCCCAGGCCGGGAATCGAACCCAGGCCTTCTTGCTGTGAGGTGGGCATGCTAACCACTACGCCACCGTGCCGCCATTCTTCTACTAAGTGGCTTATTTTAAGTAAACAGCTATTCTTTTTATTTTTCCTCCCTAATTCACTCACATCTAATTCCCACCTCAAGCATTTGAGCCTTCCCTATGACACAACCACTACGAACCTGGAGGGGCGGGCACATGTATACACCCCCCTCTGTGACATGCAGTGGTATCCACCTGCCTCTTTTTGAACTGCTGCACATGGGTGTATAGAAGGAAAGTGCTATCCACTCCCTCGTACAAATGAGCTCGCAGACGCCCATGATTGGCTGGTGATCGCTGTGAGTGACAGGGAAGTGAGCATATGCCATCCCTTCCCCTCATGAGAGCTTGGTCAGTTAGTTCCCATGGACTCCCGGTCACGAGTGGCCATGGCATTAAACCAGATTTGAACTTGCAATGTTTGGCTTAATAGTCCCGTACTTTGTTGACGCACCGCTCAGAAGCCACAGCAAGTCATTCATGACTCAAAGAATGCATGATAGCTTGCTGCTTTTGAACATTGTCAGAAAACAGTACAAAAAAAAGGAAACGAATCATTTGCCGTTCAGATTTTATGGGTTGCCCTTTTAGAATATAGTGAGTGGTACCTTGACTTAGAAAATTAATCCGTTTAAAAGGCAAGCTCATAAGTCAAAATGTTCATTAGATAAAACAAACATTCCCATAGGAAATAATAGAAAACCAATTAATCCGTTCCAGCCCCCTCCCAAACTCCTATAACCTGATGCAAACATGTATATTTGATCTAATTTATTAAAGATAAACATGTAAAAACAATAAATATTTCATATCTGTATGTTAATAATAATAAATAATAATAAAACAAGAATAAACAATAAGTCCACTAACCCTTTTGATCATCGACTGTGCGAAGATGTCACTTTGGCAGGCATGAGGTGTCGGGTAACAGAGGAGGAGAATTTTGTGCATGTGCAGGCTACAAATGCCAGCATGGAAACGCTCGTGGTGGGCTCCCACAAGGCCAATGCTTTTCAAATAGTGGGGTGCAATTAAGTGTAAAATTGACAGTGTACGCTACAATTAAGTGTAATTGCGCATCCTCTACAGTAGGTGACAGTGGCGCTCTCACTGTGTTCTCTATGATGAGACCCGCAATTACACTTTCCTCGCTTGCATTTGTAGCGTGCGCATGCACAAATTTCTCCCCTCCCCCCTCTGTTACTCACCACCTCATGCCTGCCCACATGGCATCTTCACGCAGTCAATGATCGGAAGGGTTAGTTGACTTATTTATTTTTGTTTTATTATTATTTATTATGAATGTTAATGTAATTATGAAATATTTGTGTTTCCATGTTTATCTTTAATATATTAGGTCAAATATGTGTTTGTGGCAGATTGAGTTTGGGAGGGGGTTGCAACAGATTAATTGGTTTTCTGTTATTTCCTATGGGAATTTTTGTCAGGGGGCATGAAATGCCCAACACTCCCCCAATAGGGGCGTCACAGAAAATAATTGAGAAGCACTACACAAGGTGTTCTAGGAGCGCAGAGGAATACACGCGGAAGAGTACGAGGCTAATCGGCCTGGAAAAGCCATTTCCCCAGCAGAGCTCGTAAATCAAAAATTTGCTTATTGGTTAGAGCAGATTTTTGGTGGGATTAAAGCTTGTATCACAGAAAATTTGTTATTAAAGACACTCGTAAATCAAGGTACCGCTGTAGATGCTCTGTGAATATTTGCCACCCTCGAAATTTAGTGATGTGGCCCTCAGTGAAAGAGTCTAACACCCCTGGTTTAGATTACTTTTCCTCACATTTCCTTTGTCACTCTGTGCTCTGTGCAGACTTTGTGTTCAGTGCCGTGCATTTAATACTGGGGAGATGAAAGATAAATGTGAAAAGGAATGCAAATACTTTAAACTTACCATGGTAAAGGATAAGGCCGATCTTCCGCAGCCGAGCAGCCAGCCCTTCTTATCTCACTGCAAAGAGCGGGATGTCAACGATTGCTGGTTCTACTTCACTTATGCTACCAAGAATGAGAGTGTCGAAGTCTATGTGGCTGAGAAACCAGGTGAGTAGAATGTGACCTATTTAGTGCCCATGGCAACAGTAAATCTGTAATGACATTACAATACATTAGATAATGAATGTTTAATGTTATTGTAATTTGTAGTCCAATGAGGTGTAAGTGGTGGTCTAGTGGGATAAGGCGCTGGATTGCTGATTTTAAGGTTGCTGGCTTGAGTCCCCACTCTCCATAAGGTTGTCACTAACCCCCCACCCCCACCCCCATCCCCAGTGTGCAGCTAACTGGGTTATCAAAGGCCGGCCATGTCTCTCACTGTCTATGGTGTGAGGCATGTAAAAGAACCATTGCTGACTTTCGACAAGAGTAGGCTGCAAAGCAGTCAGCGTGTTTCAAATTGGGAGTCGGAGTCCCCTGAGGCAGTTCGTTCACAATAACATTCTGGCAACTCCTGCAGTGGCACTGGAACCCAGTCGTATCGGTACTTGCCCTTCCATTGGATCCTTCCGGAGGCGCCGAGAGGGGGGACTTGCTGCTTGGTTAACAGCCTGTCCTCCATTACTCCCTACCCAGGCTCTACGCACTGGAGAGTATCACCAGCCAGGATACCAGCCAGAGCACAGCCATAGTCCTTCAAGACTGACAGAGGCCTACCAGCACCACCACCACCAGTCCAATGAGGTTACAGATCTGTGACCTCTTTAGTATAAATGTGCTTCTTCTCTTCTTCTTTTCCTTTTGGCTTTTCCCTTCAGGCCATAGCGAATCATCTGACTGCATCTCACCTTATCCTCTGCATCTTCTTCTCTTACAATAACTACCTTCATGTCCTTCTTCATCACATCCATAAATCTTCTCTTTGGTCTTCCTCTAGACCTTCTGCCTGGTAGTTCCAACCTCAGCATTCTACTACCAATATACTCACGATCCCTCCTCTGTACATGTCCAAACCATCTCAATCTAGCCTCTCTGACTTTGTCTCCAAAACCTCTTACGTGTGCTGTCCCTCTGATGGACTCATTCCTGATCCTCTCCATCCTCGTTACTCCCAAAGAGAACCTCAACATTTTCATCTCTGCTACCTCCAGCTCTACCTCCGGTCTTTTCCCCAGGGCCACTGTTTCTAAACCAGACAACATCGTTGGCCTCAACACCGTCTTGTACACCTTTCCTTTCATTCTTGCTGATACCCTCCTATCACGCATCACACCGGACACTTTTCTCCATCCATTCCAACCTGCCTGCACACGCTTCTTCACCTCCTTTCCACACTCTCCATTGCTCTGGATTGTTGAGCACAGGTACTTAAAATCCTCCACCTTCTTTATCTCTGCTCCCTGTAATCTCTCCGTTCCTGCATTTGTGCGAGCTTGGGACCGGCATGCAGGAAAGACACTGGTTTGTGCCCCGCCCCTCACAGCTGCCATTTCCTGCTTCTGGCGTTATTAAGTATGTCACTAGCATCAGGTCATAAGAATGAGCTATGAAATCATGATGATGCTGCATAAATAGGCACTTCGCTTATACTGTTCCCAGCCAAAACAAGCCAGAGTAATATTTTTTGAGTGTATTTAGCCTTGATTATAGCATGTAATCTTGATGGCATTGTGGCTCCAGTTGGTCTGATCGAGGCTCAGCAACATTAATATGGCAATAAAGTGGTTTATCACATCAATGGACTTTTTCTTCTGTGGTGGTACGGATATAAAATGGGGACTCCGATAATGAAAGAGTGGTTCAGGGAGCATGAAGAATCGTTTTCTACATATGTACTGGCACCCCAGAGTCCTGACTTTAAATATTTAAGGCAGGGGTGCTCAATCCTGCTTCTGGAGATCTACCTTCCAGATGACTATCTCCAACCCTAATGTGGCCCATGTGACATGTAAGATCCAGTGCGGTCTTAAGACATTTCAAAGTCCCTTGATTGGATCATTGGATGGTTAGGTGGGCATGATTAGGGTTGGAGCGAATGCCTTCTGGAAGGTAGATCTCCAGGAGCAGGATTGGGGACCCCTGATTTAAGGTTTTCTGGATGTGCTGGAGAAGACTTCATGGAGTGGTTCAGTTTTTTCTTTATCAATGAGAGACGTCAGTAAGAAATGAACCTGACACCAGATGGAAATAAATGTTAAGTTGCTTAAGTTTCTTGAAACTATGGCATAAAAATCATGTGCCGTAAGCATGGTTAAGGGTGGAACAACAACACATTTGCGTGTGCACCTTTTTAGTGGGCTGGGCAGTGTATATTCCTGTAAACTTTAAAATGGAGGAAGGAAGACCTGACATCCGGAGAAAATAGGATCTCTTTTTTTTTTTTTTTCCTTCTTCTCCACTTGTGGCTTTCTTCTCTGCATGATAAAGCTTAAATCTGCATGTTAAAGCTCAGTGGCAGCCTTTTGTTGCCCCGTCACAATTTTCTTGCAACTTGTTTCTGCTATCACATTCAAAACAAGTAGGAAAACTTCTGCCAATCCCATCATATTTCAGCTTGGACGTCACCTGGCTTATTATTGTGGTCAATTAGGTTATCAGTAAAATGTCCCGAACATTGCCCTCGCCCAGAGTCAGCTGAGATGAGCGCCATCCTACCCGTGACCCCAATCAGGATTAAGCAGTTCAAAAAATGAATGAATGTCTTGGACATTCAAAGGACGTGTTCAGGTAGTGCTAATGAGCTCAGGTAGGAGCTGATGCGGTTTAAGTTTTTTTTCTTTTTCATTTTTATTTAGTTATTAATTAACTACATCACAAAGGTAGAAACAGCATATTAATTTAAAATCCATTTAGGCCACAGACGAGTTTGATGAAGTAACTCCGAAGAAGGTTGATGTGGTAACATTGGTCTAATGTTACCATGTCGACTTTATCCGGCGTTACTTCATTGATTATGTTAATTTAATCTAATTTAAATGCAGCAATACTTGATCTTGTAATTATTTTTATTAAAAATGCTCCAGATCATCTCAGGACTCTGGATGATGAGGACTATTGTAGAGCTTTAACCTTTTTTTTTTTTTTTTTTTTTTTTTAAATAAACCAAAAATCTTTGTGGACACGTTGGATTCAATTGAAAACGAGTTAAGAGAGTGATGGAGTTTGTTAGATTGAATTTGTTCCCGGTTTGTGCATGCTTAGTTTCTTTATGAAACAGTATTTCTAATGATTAATCTGATGATTTGATGTGTGTTCCTAGAATGCTACACCGGTCCTGAGATTCTTCCAATCGTAGCGGGTTTGGTATTAGGTATTGTTCTGATTGGACTGACCCTGCTGTTCATCTGGAAGCTGCTTATGATTATTCACGACCGCAGGGAGTTCGCAAAGTTTGAGAAAGAGAAGATGAATGCCAAGTGGGATACGGTTTGTATACATTTTTATACTTTTTTTTTATATATATAAATAAAATCACAGCAGTAGTCTTTCTTTTACTGTAATGCAGCTCCTGGCCTATTTTTTTGACTGAGGAACTAACTCCACAGTCTGCTTTACATCTATCAAGTTTCGTGATGTGACTTCACCATGGGAATAATTATAGAAAGGAAGGAAATTTTAAAAATAGAATGTTGTATAAACAGTCAATATGAGAAATACTGTTTATTTGTTTGGAACGCCTATGCGCTTTCCCCGCTCAAGCAGTTATCCGTTCATTCAGTAATGTGGACGCATCAGTCGGTGCAGAAAGTCATAGAGGTACAAGTTGAGCTTCAGCTAATAATTTCATCAGACATCAGAATCGAGGAGAAATAACTATATATAAAATTTTCAACATTTATGGCAGCATAGCTGTTGGTGCCAGATGGGCTGGTTTCAGTACCTGCTGATATCCTGGATGTGTTGAAATTGCACAGAAAGCAAGGCATTATGGGTCTCTCGGCGAGATCCTATTTTTCCAATTCAGAATTCTTTTCCAACCCAAATACATTGCTTCGAACGAGTAGCATTTAACACGTTCCATGGCATAACGGTGTAGCTCCCAACAGCTTCTTTCACAAAGACTTAAATTTCTGGCATTCTGCACGGCTGCACCTCCGTACTTTGCTTAATGGTCGCACAGGCCCTGACAGAAAGATGAGACAGAATGGAGTCATGTGAGCAGAAGGTCTGCAGGCTGATTGTATTCACAGAAGTTGTACCGGTGTTTCTCAGCTTCTTTATTACCTCAAAGTTTCTCCCTGGCACTTTTTTCCACTTTTATGCCTCTTTCCGTCTCTTTTTGCTCCTTCAGCAAGTTAATCTCATTTATAGGAGTCCCGTAAGTTCCACAATTCAAGTTACGGATGCAAAGTGGCGCTTCCTAAACCAGACTCTGTACTTCCGGTTTCTGTCTGGTTTTCGTCTCTCTGCTTTCTCTGTCCGATCTTATTTATTCTGTGTATTGTAATTAATTTACTTTGCAAATCCTTGCAAAGGAAAGATTTTCCATACTTTTACTGACCAAAATAACTATTACATCAATGTAAACCAGTGCTTCTCAAATAGTGGGGCGTGCCCCCCTGGGGGGGCGCGATGGGATGCTGAGGGGGGCGCGTGTGACCCAGGAGAACATGCTTTTTTTCCGCCGTACTACAAGAAAGTGTAATTGCACATCCACTCCAGTAGTTGGCAGTGGCGCCCTCATTGCACATTGAGCAGGAGCTGAGAGTTGCAGTGTCATGCTTCAAACCTCGCTTTGAGAAGCTGTGCGCTGCAAAACGTGCTCATTGTAGCCATTAATCTTGGCTTCCTCATTTTGAGAAAAAAAAATCAGCACAAATTGTTCTATTTGTTCTTGTTTTGTAGGTTAAAGTGTTTATATATTGTGCTCCTGAGTTAATGTTTCTGAAGTCAATTTGAATTAATTATTTATTGATTTTATTTTCAGCAGCAAATGGTGTGGTAAGTTTGTCAAAAATGTAACAAGGATATTATTATTTTTAAATTTAAGGCAAATTGATGCACTTTCTTTTACAGACAAATAAAAATTGTTAAAAAGTTATTCTTGTAAGTTGAACTATATCTCTTTCTTTTTGTTTTATTTATGTTAACAAGGATACGATATAATGAAGAGATATACCTGTAACTATATTATAGAAAAGTTATAATTTATAGTTGCGGCGGAAAGTGGGTGGTGGGGGGGCGCGAATTGTTTTCTTCTTGCTAGGGGGGGCCTAACAGAAAATAATTGAGAAGCACTGATGTAAACAAAGTAAGAAATTGATGTTTGTAACTCATTTCAAAAACATGCACAGCGGCATGATTTTGATTTTAATCGCCTTTCTGTGACATTTTTTTTAATTGTTAAGTAAAAACTAAATGTTGCAGTTGGAATTTTTGTATATCACATGATTTGATCAGCAGTCCAGGATTGTTTTTTTTTTTTTTTTTTTTTTTTTTTTATCTGATTTTCTTCTTTATAATGAGCTGTACATTTTCAGTAGGAGAGCGAATGGTGACTCCCGGTAGACGAGTCAAGCACCCTACAAATCCTTGCTGCACTAATTAGTGGAGATTGATGCCTGACATTGCTCTGCTGTTGCCTTAATTGTAACATATTGTCCGTCAGGAGGAAATCTAGTTCCGAGTTTCTCGTTCTTCTAATGAATCAGCCTTTAAATGCCGCAGTAGTATCGTAGTAAAAGCTCTTGCCACCTTCGCTGGACAACAAAAGAGGGAACTGCATTAGCGTCGTACTTTACTAAAAATGTCACTTGCGACCTTATTCCTCAAATGTGACAAAATATCTTTCTAAATTTACAGTGTATGCCATCAGACACCCACGCAAAACTCACCCATGCCATACGTGCTCATGTGCCCTCATGTTCACACATCTTGGGTTTTGTGACTTTTGCGGAGTTCAACTTGAATCATTTTCATCTTTTAGCCCTGAAGTTTTGGGGAAAGAGATGAAATGTGACTTAATCTGCCCACAGCATGTGGTTTTCTTCGTCAATGTGATAGGAGCTTGTGCCCAGAGAATGAGCTGATGAGTGTCTTCCCACGAATGCAGTACAGTTTCAGGTTGTATTTTTGGAAGCAGAAGTAAAACAAGTTCAGTAACAGAAGTTTCCTGAAGTACTGCTTCGCCTGAGTGTCTGTATTTGTCACCATGGTGTGACTGTTTCTCAGACTGTATCGTGTGAAGGCTCAACGGTCGCATATATCAGAGGTTGTTGTTTTCACATTGCAGAATTATATACTATAGATTTTCAAGGACCTAAATGCTCTGCAGTCTGTGTTGAGGTGTTGAGAAATGTTCTGAACTAACAATTTTCATGACTTTTGGTAAAAGGGTGAGGCATGACATATTATTAATTGCACAGACTGAGCCACTGAAGAATGTTAATTTTATACCCAGTACTGCTGCCTCCTCACCTTTTGGCAATTTCTTAGTTCCTGCCAATTTCTAGAAAACCGATTTGTTCTGAATTTTCAGCCCTATTTTAATTTTGGGTTCCGAGGCATCAAATTATGTTTGTTTATATTTACATAGTGAGGGGCAGTGATGGTCTAGTGGATAGGACGCAGGATCGTTGATCCTAAGGTTGGGGGTTCGAGTCCTCACAGGGTTGTCACTGTCCCCCCAGTGCAGCTAACTGGGTTATCAAAGGCGGGCCATGTCTGTCACTGTCTATGGTGAGAGGTTCATGTAAAAGAACCATTGCTGACTTTCGTAAAGAGTAGCTGCAAAGCCGTCAGTGTGTTTCTGTCCCTTGCTAAAAGGGTTGTGACAGGAAGCGCATCCGACGTAAAAACCTCTGCCAAATCAAACGTGTGAATCAGATGGTTCGCTGTGGTGACTCACAAGAACGGGAAAAGGCCAAAAAGAAGTTTATATTTCCATACTATGCTTAGTTTGGTCAGTAAAAATATGAATCTTTTTTTCCTCTATATTTTTCCATCAAATAAAGGTTTGCGTGGGGAAAAAATTGGTCCTTATTGTATTTTGAAAAATATATAATAAAAATATAGATTTTTGGGGTTTTTTTTTTTTTTTTTTTTTGGAAATTGAGTTTGAAAATGCATTTATAATTTTTAAACAATGAAAGATGTGCAAGAATCCAAAATAATCTAATACACACTCAAGAGCCTGGTGCTTGACCTAATGTTTTTGACTAAATAATGATTGGTTTTTAATTGTGTCAGTGTGTGAAGCTCTGAATTATTAGAATTTTGATATTATTATTATTATCATCTCAAAAATTTCCGGTAGTGTGTTTCTGTAAGACTTTTGAGTAAATAGTTTAAGTACAGACAGTTGTGTGAGGGATAATTCAGTGGAAAAAGCCCAGTCACAGTACTGTGTGTATATAGGGAGGTGCATCAGCCTATATACATATGTATAAATGTTACAATTTTTGAAACCAACACAGCAAATTTGAAATGAAGCCGCCAAGCTGTGATTTAAATAGTCACTCAAAAACCTTCTAAGTTTTTGGTGTTCCCTGAGAACATTTGTGTTTAAAACTTAAAAAGGTGAATATGAGAAGCGATAAAGTTTCAGTTCGTATTTCCTGGTGTTTACATTTCGATGTGTTCAATATGAAACCGAACACACTTTATATCGAACCACCCAGTTTACCAAGTGGGTTTAAATTTTGTAACAGTGTTTTCAACTAGAGTAGAACAACCCAAAAGGAAGACTCGAGTCGAAAAAAAAAAACAAAGGTTAAGGAATTATGTTATCTGTACACATGGAACAAAGTGAGGCAGGAGAGGCGGAGCTAGGGTCTTATGGTAGGTCAGCTAATCATGTGGCAACTGCATGATGTACAAAAAATAGGTTTGTAGTTATGAGCAGTAATTTAAAATTACCGTCAAACATCTGAATAAGCTTATTGTGACTTTGGCAAATTGAGAGCTTTGCCTTTTGTCTCAATCAATCTGTGTTCCTACACTCACCTATATTCAAAAGCTTTGGGTAGTGACCAAAAAAACAAGATTGCGAATATAAGCGGTTGAAATGAGCTTCCTGTAGTAGTAAACGTGCCTTGACCTGATTCTTTTCTCTTTCCCATTTCAGGGTGAGAATCCCATCTATAAGAGTGCGGTGACTACAGTGGTCAATCCCAAATACGAAGGGAAGTGACGGACAAACTGTCCCCTGCAAACACAGTATGCAAAGATGTTCAGGAGTAAAGGACACTTTCCTGTGTTCATGTGTATTTTTCACACTTTTTTTTTTTTTGTTTTTTTAGCAGTTTGTCCTTCCCAACATGCATTATAATTTCCCTTTTATGTATTATATACGCAATGCATCGTTTTCTCATGGTTTGGATGTTTTGATGTTCTTTCTGTAGTGTTTTCAACATGCAATGATTTTTATACTGTACATTCTAATGTCCCCTTCACACTCCTGGGTTTGTTAAATATATACAGTGTGGTAAATCCAGTAAAGCACAGATCTGGATCAGAACTGATAGAACGGATTAATGGATTTCAAACCAAGTCGCATTAATGATTTTCCTCTTTAGGTCTTATTTGTGAAAACCCCGTGAACTTGACGGGTATTATTTTACTATTTAAATTATCAAATGTTTGTCACTGGTTTTAAAGAATAATCTCAATCACTGGTGTATCATGTAGCTGCCCACTGGTTTGGAAGTGTGTGTGGTTCTGTGTTCCTATTTCAGTGTGGTCCCAAGTTAGCTTTTTTTTTTTTTTTCTTCCTCCCCCTGTCCTGCTGATGATCCAGCCGTGTCAAATACAATCTTAAATACATGAAAATTGTGCACTGGAGAAGGGGTGTGTATGTGTGTGTGTGTGCGTGTGTGTGTGTGTGTGTGTGTGTTTTATGGTGCTTGGATCTATCTTCAGGAACATTTTAGGACTGCCTGCCTTCTGTGCTTTACATTTTGAGATGCACCAAGTAAGTGTTTTCTACACTACACTCACATAGATTAATGGTTCAAAGAAAATAAAATCCAGTATCTTAAGCATTTCTATTCCTAATCTGGGATGCTGCACGACGAGTAGATTTTGAGTGCCATAGAGTTCCACTGTTGGGTAAGGACGAGGATCCCAAACATATCGATGATGAAAGATAGATCTGAATGTGGGGGCATCTCAGGGACATGAACAACAGTGGGATTCATTTGAATGTATTCAGAAAGTTTTTAGACAATCGGATATTGTGTACAGTTACTTCAACCTTTAAAACCTTGAAGCTCAGGTTTCTCGAGTGTCTTGACCATAAACACCAAATATGTATTTTGTTTTGTACTAAATGGAGAGGATGTATACATGGAGCCTGACTTTTTTTTTTTTTTTCCTGCTTCATTAAATTCAGATTTGGGTTTTTGTATAGAATTAAACTTTGACAGGGGCCTAGATATCCATACGTCTCAAACCTAAGCTTGCAAGATGATGTGCAATCAATTGTTATGCAATAGTTGTTAAAGATTTTTTTTTTTTTTTCATGAAACTTTCCTAGATTTTGCTGTATTTTAATATTTTTTGCATGTTAAAACCACATGCCTCACAGACTGCATTTTTTTTCTGCATAACATTCACATGTATGGTCCTTTATTTCAGTAATTTATTTAAATAAACAAACCAAACAATTCCTTTGTTGTTTTTCTGTATACTGTATTAGAAATGGTAAAGCTTTCTCGTTCGCTGAAAAACGAAATCATGGAGTCTCGATGATTAAATGTTTAGAGACGATTCACAACTTTGAATTATCCAAAGATGTGATGGAACTTTCTCACGATTTGGCATCAAATTGTAATCATTGTAAAGTTTTTGACAGTCAATCTCAATTCCACAAAGTTCCCTCAAGACCAACATGCTGCGATCCCATGACCCTCCACATGTAGCATTTACAATAACAGTGAAGGATGGGGAAAATAAAAACATGCAGTCGACCACCTGGCTTTATGACGGTGACATTTTTGTGCGAGTGTTTTGATCAGACTTGAGGAATACTCAAGAGACGCGTTGCCTTTCTGATTGGCTGTTCCAGCCGGTTAGTGATGTAAACTCATTGGATTGGCTGGGTTACATGACTGACCTCATGCATCATTACACGTTTTCAGACGGTGCTCAGCTGCACAAACAAGCAGCACAGAAATCATTTCTTTATATTCCTGAACTATCTGAGGACAGGAAAGAAATGTTAGCTGCATGACTCATTTTGGATTCACCGTCACACTCATCTCTGGTAGCGTTTATATCCACAGAGTCACTAGAATGTGATGCGCTGAGCGCTACACCACCAAGCAATATACAGTACAGTGCTACCTCACCTCATGAAAGTCTCACCAAATGAAAAATTCAGTTTACGAAACGCATCTTCCTAAAATCTTTGTCTCTGGATACGAAACAAGTTCATGTTATGAAAGCGCCATCTTAAAAATTCAAACGCACCATTCAAACAATGCGCGACTTGCTTTTCCAGTGGTTGTCTCCCAACACCCCGCCTCGCTGGCCTCCCATTGGCTAGTAGGGAGCTGAATCTCCATAATACAGTACTGTACCCATAATGCTTTTCGTGTGCCTTCGAACCATTGTTCGACACTCACGTGTGAAGGAGAGTTGTACTGTTGGTTCGTGAGGTTTTTTTGAGTGTGCTTATTGCAGCGTTATTTTTCGTTAATAATCATGAGCCCCAAGAAAGTGATTCCTGGTGAGATTGAAAAGAAGAAGCAGGCTCCGTTATCGATAAAAGTAAAACAGGAGATGATATATATATATATATATATATATATATATATATATATATGACAGTGGGATTTGGTGGAGTGAAATCGCAAAGGGCCGAAACCCCTCTACAATCAGGACGATATTGAAGCAGAAGGAGGCATTAAAAGCGGAGATACAGTGACGGAGGTGATTATTTCGTAAAAAGCAATCGCCATATTTAAGGACCTCGTGAAGGGCGGGTGGGATGGAGGTGGGGGTTCTTCACTTTAAAGATTTGCATGGCTAGTTCGAGAGATTTAAAAAAAGGTAAATAATTTTCTTTTAACACACATTTCAAACAAAATTGTACTTTTATAATTTTTAAAGGGTTTATGACGTAGTATTGGGAGCCTTGGCTTTGCCTAGAGTTGGCTAAGATGTGTGCCAGTCTCTCGGGGACCGTGGGAAACCTTCATGCATTCATTTGCTGTAACCACTTAATCCTATTTATGGTCACGGGGAGGCTGGTGCCCTTCCCAGCCGACTCGGGGCGAGGGCAGAGTACACCCTGGACGGCTCGCCAGGCCATCGCTGGGCAGAAACACACTGATGGCTATGCAGCTACTCTTGTCGAAAGTCAGCAATGGTTCTTTTACGTGAACCTCACACCATAGACAGTGAGAGACCTGGCCATGGCCGGCCTTTGATAACCCAGTTAGCTGCACTGGGGGGGGACAGTGACAATCTTGTGGAGAGTGGGACTTGAACCCCCGCCTTAGAATCAGTGATCCACCACCACTGCCCCGCTGGGAATCCTAATTGTTTAATCACTTCAGAAAATTAATGAAATAAAGTCATGGTGCCACCTTCAGGCCAAAGAGAACTTTTTTTTTTCTTCTTCTTTTTAAATTACACACATAATTTTTGTATTTTGTATTTATGTGCAGCTCCTGATTTTTCTGTAAACATTCAAGTCTTAACTAATACGTTCTGGTGAACATTGTGCGTTTTTGTAATAGAAAGTGGTAAGAGGCAAATCTAGATTAAATGTTTACAAGTCACACATTCACAATTGCAACTGCTCCACATGTCGGATGAGGAACAGTCCAACCCTGAACACAAACATACTACAGTTCTTATTATTTGTGCTGTTGGTTGATATGATGTACCAGCTTGAGTTGGGTATGGAATGTCCTATAAATCTTCTTTTCCTTTTGGCTGTTCCCTTTTTCTCAGAGGTCACCACAGCAAATCATCGCATGTTTGATTTGGCATCGGTTTTTACGTCAGATGCCCCTCCTGTCACAACCCTTTCACAAGGGCCAGAAACACACTGATGGCTACGCAGCTACTCTTGTCGAAAGTCAGCAATGGTTCTTTTACATGAACCTCACACCATAGACAGTGAGAGACATGGCCGGCCTTTCATAACCCAGTTAGCTGCACTGGGCGGGGACAGCGACAACCTTTGTGGAGAGTGGGACTTGAACCCCCAACCTTAGGATCCGCGATCCAGCACCTTTACCACCAGGCCATCACTGCCGTATGTTGTAATAATTGTATAATTTTAATAGCATTTTTGAAATGCTTACAAATATAACTTTAAATTTAGGTAGCACTGTGATGTCCTTGTCCCAGTATGCATGTACATTTATAGCAATTAATTTACTGGCTGAAGTATGATTGACCCTGTTACAGTGTAGGGGCGGGGGTGTTCAGAGTCAGCTGAGATAGGCTCTGGCCTCCCCGCCACCATAATTGGATTAAGCGACGGAGACAATGAATGAATTAGTTTGAGTTGGTGGAATTGTTTTCAAACCTACCCATATTAAACAATATAATATAAAAACCCACCCGTATCAAACAATGTATATTAATCCACCCGTATTGAATAATACAAAAAAACCACCCGTATCAAAGAATATAATATAAAATCACACCCATATTAAACAATGTTAAAAACCCACTCATATTAAACAATATAATATAAAACCCACCCATATTAACCAATGTATAAAAACCCACTCATATTAAACGATATAATATAAAACCCACCCATATTAGACAATATAATATAAATACCCACTCATATTAAACAATACAATATAAAAACCCACCCACATTAACCAATGTATAAAAACCCACCCATATTAAATACAATATAAAAACCCACTCATATTAACCAATGTATAAAAACCCACCCATATTAAATACAATATAAAAACCCACTCATATTAACCAATGTATAAAAACCCACCCATATTAAACAATATAATATAAAAACCCACTCATATTAAACAATATAATATAAAAACCCACCCATATTAAACAATATAATATAAAAACCCACTCATATTAAACAATACAATATAAAAACCCACCCACATTAACCAATGTATAAAAACCCACCCATATTAAATACAATATAAAAACCCACCCACATTAACCAATGTATAAAAACCAACCCATATTAAATACAATATAAAAACCCACTCATATTAACCAATGTATAAAACCCACCCATATTAAACAATATAATATAAAAACCCACTCATATTAAACAATATAATATAAAAACCCACTCATATTAAACAATATAATATAAAAACCCATTCATATCAATTAATATAATATAAAAACCCACCCATATTAAACAATATTATATAAAAACCCACTCATATCAAATAATATAATATAAAAACCCATTCATATTAAATAATATAATATAAAAACCCACCCATTTTAACCAATGTATAAAAACCCACCCATATTAAACAATATAATATAAAAACCCACCCATATTAAACAATATAATATAAAAACCCACTCATATTAAACAATACAATATAAAAACCCACCCACATTAACCAATGTATAAAAACCCAGCCATATTAAATACAATATAAAAACCCACCCATTTTAACCAATGTATAAAAACCCACCCATATTAAACAATATAATATAAAAACCCACCCATATTAAACAATATAATATAAAAACCCACTCATATTAAACAATACAATATAAAAACCCACCCACATTAACCAATGTATAAAAACCCACCCATATTAAATACAATATAAAAACCCACCCACATTAACCAATGTATAAAAACCAACCCATATTAAATACAATATAAAAACCCACTCATATTAACCAATGTATAAAAACCCACCCATATTAAACAATATAATATAAAAACCCACTCATATTAAACAATATAATATAAAAACCCACCCATATTAAACAATATAATATAAAAACCCATTCATATCAATTAATATAATATAAAAACCCACCCATATTAAACAATATTATATAAAAACCCACTCATATCAAATAATATAATATAAAAACCCATTCATATTAAATAATATAATATAAAAACCCACCCATTTTAACCAATGTATAAAAACCCACCCATATTAAACAATATAATATAAAAACCCACTCATATTAAACAATATAATATAAAAACCCATTCATATCAATTAATATAATATAAAAACCCACCCATATTAAACAATATTATATAAAAACCCACTCATATCAAATAATATAATATAAAAACCCATTCATATTAAATAATATAATATAAAAACCCACCCATATTAACCAATGTATAAAAACCCACCCATATTAAACAATATAATATAAAAACCCATTCATACCAAATAATATAATATAAAAACTCATTCATATCAAATAATATAATATAAAAACCCATTCATATTAAATAATATAATATAAAAACCCATTCATATTAAATAATATAAAAACCCACCCATATTAACTAATGTATAAAAACCCACCCATATTCAACAAAATAATATAAATACAGGATTCTATATGTCACA
>CM045743.1:33516439-33621439 GCA_024760905.1 Plotosus lineatus | reverse complement strand
TGTTTGCTGTTGCAACACACAGACTGTTTCTGTTGGGAGTGAATTAGAAAGTCTTTTTGTGCCATTCTTTTTAATCATTGTGTACATGGACTGATTAATAATTTATCATCAGAGTGCATGGTCTGTTTGTGTGCACTAGAATATCAGTGAGGGTAATTTTTTTTCCCAAGGAACCCTGCCCTGTTTCTTCCTAACTTGCTTCTGTGCAGCAAAGTCATCATATCCATATACAGTACTGTAGTTGCATTGTGCACAGCATGCATTGGCTGCCTGGAGATAAAGCACAGCCACATTAGCATTTTCTTGTAGAAGTCTCTCTCTCTCTCTCTCTCTCTCTCTCTCTCTCTCTCTCTCTCTCTCTCTCTCTCTCCCAGTACAAGAAATGAAGCTGAACCACAACAGAAAGCAGCTGTGATGAAGTGTGAGGTACACGAGGAAGAAAAAATTAATATCTATTGTGTGTCCTGTTCTGTTCCCACCTGCTCTTTGTGTAAAGTGTTTGGGACGCATCAGAACTGTGAAGTAGCACCACTTAGTACCGTCTTTGACAACCAGAAGGTAAGACATCCTCTATCTCTTTTTATCATTCGTACTATTTTAAATATGATTTTTTTTCCCCCCACAGTTTTATGGTGAACCTTTGACCTTTGAGGATCAAATACAGGGATCCCTCGCTATTTCATGCTTCAATTCATGCGGCTTCAGTGCATCACTTTTTTTTTTTTAAATATTCATTGAATTAAAAAGTGGGGCAGTGGTCGTCTAGTGGATAGGGTGCAGGATCGCTGATTCTAAGGTTGGGGGTTCAAGTCCCCACAAGGTTGTCACCGTCCCCCCAGTGAGTCTAACTGGGTTATCAATCCCTTGCTTAAAAAAAAAGAGTTGTGACAGGAAGGGCATCCGACGTAAAAACCTATGCCAAATCAAATGTGCGAATCAGATGATTCGCTGTGGCGACTCCCGAGAAAAAGGGAAAAAGCCGAAAGGAAGAAAGAATTCATTGAATGAAAAAAATAAGGAAATTAAGGAAGAATAGGGGTAAAAGTTAAGGAAAATGCCAAACAAGAAACAAGGCCAATTATGCAAAAAAAAAAAAAAAACCCTCTAAACAAGCACAAAACAAAAAACAACCCAAAACCCCCCATCAAAACTAGTTACATCTGAGTACGCGCATCTGCGTTCATGCGCGCACGTCTGTATTTATATTTTATTTACATCTTGTGCATTATTTTTGAATGTTTAATTGTTATAAGCATTTATCGCATTGCACATGTATTTATTAATATTGTATACACATATATATGTACGTATACATCAGTCATGCGGGATTGGGGGGATGATCCTACTTCGCAGAATTCGGTGGTCGTGGGGGGATCTCGGTCCCAATTAACCGCGGAAAGTGAGGGATCCCTGTATCGGGTTTTATTTAAAAAAAAAAACAAACAAACAAACTCATAAATGGTGCCCTCTGTTGGACTCATTGTTTGCAATAAAGTACTGTCCATTAATAATGTCTTCAATGTCTTTTTGATTTTCCCATTTGTGCTTCACTTGTTTTGTGTTCCTCGTGCTGTGATCTTGCTCAAGTCAGCTGATTTCAAAACAAAGGCAGCTTCATAAATGAAGTCGTGATGCATTTTTAAAAATTCTACATTGAAGCACACACACTTGCATCTTGCCACCAGAAAATATCAGAACTCTACAGAGCATTCACTTTCCCTTTTCCCATTTAAATTTCCCTGAAATCCACTCAAATCATTAACCAGGATTTATTTATTTAATCATTTATTTTTAAATAAGGGAAGAGCTCATCAGTGAGTGAACACAGATTTTTCATATGAAAATTCTCATTCTCAGGTGTAATTAATATCTTATTCTCAAAAGCACAAATATGGTCACGTGACCATAAAATGCATGAAGCGGCTCATGGATGAAGATAAAGGCTTAAAACAGGACAATCGGTGACAAACTTATTAAAATACACATAGCTGAGATCAAAGGAGTGAAGAGTGCAGTGTACACACATGTTCATTTTCGGTACCCGCTTAATCCTAGTTTGGGTCGCGGGGAGGCTGCTGCCCATCCCAGCCAACTTCGGGCGAGGGAAGAGTACACCCTGGACAGCTCGCCAGGCCATCGCAGGGCGGAAACACGCTGACGGCTTTGCAGCCTACTCTTTACGAAAGTCAGCAATGGTTCTTTTACATGCCTCACACCATAGACAGTGACAGACATGGCCGGCCTTTGATAACCCAGTTAAGCTGCACTGGGGGGGGCAATGACAACCTTGTGGAGAGTGGGACTCGAACCCCCAACCTTTGGATCAGCGATCCAGCGCCCTATACCACTAGACCACCACTGCCCCTGTACACACATGTGTTAGAACTAATATGCGGGCAAGAGTCAGGGATCCCAGCTCTCCACTGTAGTAGTATGTAGTAGTATTCCTTCGGCTTTTTCCCTTTATCAGGGCTCGCCACAGCGAATCATCTGATTCACACATTTGATTTGGCGTAGGTTTTTACGTTGGATGCCCTTCCTGACACAACCCTTTAGCAAGGGACAGAAATACGCTGACGGCTTTGCAGGTCCTCTTTACGAAAGTCAGCAATGGTTCTTTTACATGAACATCTCACCATAGACAGTGAGAGACATGGCCGGCCTTTGATAACCCAGTTAGCTGCACTGGGGGAGACAGTGATAACCTTGTGGAGAGTGGGATTCAAACCCCCAACCTTAGGATCAGCGATCCAGCACCCTATACCACTCGACCACCACTGCCCCTCCACAGCTCCACTATTTAGAATTCCGCCATTTTTACTCACCTATTTAGCGGAATTATGCTAATTTTCAGCTTTAGGGGCCCTGCGGCTCCCTTTACCCCCAGCTGAACTATTTAATTTCCTCTATTTCTGAAACCGTTTCCTCTATTTTTTCTAAACCTTGCTGGGATCCCTGAAGAGCGCATTCATATTTCTCTCATGTAGTCAAAAATTTGGGGTCCTTGGGGGGCACATTTTATTTAGCAGAAATGTATTTAAATACAAGTGTGTACCAACGAGATTCTGCTCTGTATGTGAGAAAAAAGTGAATTCTAATTTTAATTAATCCTGCATCCCACTACCATAAAATCTAATTGAGCTTCTTTTCTCTTTTGTGTATGTAATGTGTGTAATGATTCTGCAGACAGAGTTATCAGAGGGTGTTGCTATGCTCGTGGGAAACAATGACAGAATTCAGGCCATCATCAGCCTGCTGGAGGAAAGCTGCAGAACAGTGGAGGTGTGTGCTTGCTTCTCGGTTTCTGTCTGTCTCCTACGCTTTACATATACAGTATGTCCAGGACACATCATATTTAATACACTATAGGGAGAAAAATTTATGAACGCCTGACTATCACAGCTTCTTCCCAAGGTTAGTGCCACAAAGTCGAAAACACACAATTGTGTGGAATGTCCTCATCTGCTGTTGGGTTATAATTTCCCTTCAGAACAAACGGGCTCAAACCTGTACTAGCATGACTGTCCCCCACCTTCACACATGGTGATCTTCATAAAGACATGCATTGCCAAAGTTATAGTAGGAGAACGTGATTGGTACCACAGAGCACTAACCTTAAGCCTACTGAACACTTTTGGGAAGAAATAGAATGCCAACTGTGAAAAAGTGTCCCCATCTGACATCAGTGCCTGACTTTAAAAATGCACTTGTGGACAAATTATCAAAAATCCCCATCGCCTACACTCAAAGATTTAGTGGACAGCCTTCCCAGAGGAGAAATTTATTAGAACAGTAAACAGGAACGAATCCCGAAGTTCAACCGTCAAGAAACCATATTATATTCAAGTGTCCATGTACTTTTGTCCATAGTCTATGTTTCATGGTTCTGTAGGTTGCTCGCACTAGAAAACTAGCAGAAACACAGTCAGTGAAAATTTTACCAATAGGTATTTTTCCAGTTGTTTAGTTTAGTTAGTATCTCGGGGAGCGGTCAATGCTGAGGAATGTAGCGAATTTTAGAGTTTGTCGTGGTTTCGACAAGAATGCTAAACAGTTTACGAACACTTTTATTGGTCACAAACAATTTTTGTTTGAACAAAATGTTCAAACGTTTTCCTCCAACTGCTGTAAGCATTTGCAAACGGTTTTAACATGCTTGCTAAAGTTATTTTTGGTTATACTGTATAATCAATTACCATTCACTTGGTGTTTTACCAGGCGTTGGCAAAAGGCCCCAAACAGTGACAAAAAAGGGGCAAATACTTGTAATTGTAGCAAACAATGTCGCTAGCATTTGCTAACAGGCGTAAATATTCATGAACTGTCTTTCTGAAATAATTCTGCAAATATGTGTGAATGCACATCGAGAAATATTGAACCCTGATAACCTGATAAATACAGTGATCCCGCTCTACTTTGTGCTTCAGTTTCTGCGGCTACAGTGCATCGAGGGTTATACAAAATAATAATCGAAAAATAAAAAAAATAAGGAAATGAAGGAAAAATAGGGGAAAGTTAAGGAAAATGCCACAAAACAAGGCAAATTATGCAACAACAACAACAAAAAACAAAACAAAAAAACAACCCAACTAAACTACAGTTGGCCCTCAAATTACGAAGTCCCCTGTGTACGAAATCCCCGGATGACGAAAAACATTTCCCTAAGTTTCCGTCCCCGGGATACGAAACAACCCCCTCTTACGAAAAGAAATTCAAAATTCAAACACGTCAATCAAAATTTCACACGACGCGCGAGTTGCTCTCTCATTGGCTGTCTCTCAACATCCCGCCCCGCTGGCCTCAAAGGTAGAGACAGAAGGAAGCTTCACTCTTTAGTTTTTAGTTTTTTAAGTTGTTTAAATTCAGTAAATGTTTAATAAATGTGGGTGCATTTGAGCTCATCTCGAATTCCGATCCCTCAAGAAATCAAATTAAAGTTGACTTTGTCAATCAGGGAATGCGCTTTGAATTCATTTCTTGTGGGCGTGGCCCACAGTGCCCACGAGAGAGAAAGAGAGAGAGAGAGAGAGAGAGAGAGAGACAGGTGTGTGTGTGTGTGTGTGTGTGTGTGTGTGTGTGTGTGTGTGTGTGTTAATAAAAATGTTTAATAATGGTTTAATTAATAAATATGTTAATAAAATGGTTTAATATGTTAATAAAATGTTTAAATGGTTTAATAAATAATTTTCTTTTACTTTTAACACACATTTCATACAAAATTGGTGTACTTTTATCATTTTTAAAGGGTTTATGGGGTTTATCCAGTCCAAAGACTGGAGCCTTGGAACGAATAGGCGTTTAACATGTAAGATGCGACCCCTACTTACGAAATCCCCGCAATACGAAGGGGGCTCTGGAACGGATTAATTTCGTAAGTTGGGGGCCGACTGTACTTACATTTTTATGCGGTGCACATCTGAGTGTGTGTGTGCGTGCGTGTCTGTATGTGTGTGTATTTATATTTTATTTACATCTTATGCATTATTTTTTAATGTTTAATTGTTATTATAAGCATTTATAGAGTTGAATATGTATTTATTGATATTATATACACATATACATGTACATATACGTCAGTCAGGGGGGTGTCAATCCGACTTTAGTCGACTCTTAATGAAACATGAATGCTTACTTCCACCTTACAGGACAATTAATTTCTGTGTATGTTATGTGTGTCTTTCTGTATACGTGTTCTTTCAGCTATAATGCAAGTAAGTGTATGTGTTTGAGATTGATGTTTATGTGTTATGTGTGTAGGGCAACGGCCACAAGCAGAAATCGCACGTGTGCGAGATATTTGATCACCTGTATGCATTGCTGGAAGATAAGAAAGAAGCACTGACTCTGAAAATTAGCTCTGAACAGCAGGAGAAACTAGATTACATCAAAGGTCTCCAACAAAGGTGCGCACAAACACAAAAATATACATATCTGCTCAAATGATGGCTGACACCTGACTCACACCCATATGTGGTATCTGTACAATCCTTCAAGATTTAGTCCAGTCTTGTTTCTTTTCTTTTTTTTTTTTAATGTATATATTGATAAGGACCTCCAGAGGGGTAGTGGGGGTCTAGTGCATAGGGCGCAGGATCGCTGATCCCAAGGTTAGGGGTTCGAGTCCCCACAGGGTTGTCACTGTTCCCCCAGTGCAGCTAACTGGGTTATCAAAGGCGGGGCCATGTCTCTCACTGTCTATGGTGAGAGGTTCATGTAAAAGAACCATTGCTGACATTCGTAAAGAGTAGGCTGCAAAGTTGTCAGCATGTTTCTGTCCCATGCTTAAAGGGTTGTGACAGGAAGGGAATCCGACGTAAAAACCTCTGCCAAATCAAGCGTGCGAATCAGATGCTTCGCTGTGGCGACTCTCGAGAACGGGAAAAAGCCGAAAAGAAAAGAAGAAAGAAGATTGATAAGGACCTCCAGACACCTGAAAGGCTTTGTGTGGACAAGGCTCGTGTGGCCAGGTTGAGGTCACTTCATTATGGTGAAGGAGTTGGTCATGCTGGGAAATGTAACTGTATCTTTTGTTGTTGCAAGTTTGCGCGAATGATTTCAGGAAGGCCCACATATTTATATCATGGTCATCTGTCATTTCCTGAAACTTTATAGTTTAGAGTGCATATAAAAAATTGAATACAGTGGTACCTCACTTTACAAAAGTCTCACCAAACGAAAAATTCAGGTTGCGAAATCCATTTTGCTAAAATTTTTGTCTCTGGATACGAAACAAGTTCACGTTACGAAAGCGCCATCTTAAAAATTCAAGCGTGCCATTCAAACATTCAAACAATTCACGAGCTGCTCTCCCATCAATGACGTTCAAACGTTCCGCCCCGCCGGCCTCCCATTGGCTAGGAGGGATGACGCAGCTACCTCCCATTGCCCATCTCCCAACACCTCGCCCCACTGACCTCCCATTGGCTAGGAGGGATGACGCAGCGTTGGTTATTATGGAGCAGAACCTACCATGATGCTTTTCGTGTAAAGGACAGAGTTACTGTTGTTTTCTGCTTTATTTCTTGACTCAGGCTTTTAACATAAACATTTGTAAGATTATAACTGCTAAGAAGACATGGGTAACAACTGAGCGAACACATGCGCACACACACACACACACACACACACACACACACACACACACACACAAATATGATTTCTGGTGCGAGTGAGAAGAGTTTAAGGGGTAGTATTGGGGCCTTGGAAGGAATCACGGTTTTACATGTAAAATGCAGTTCAATTTACGAAAAATACAGGTTACGAAAAAGGTGGTGGAACGGATTCATTTCGTAAAGTGAGGTACCACTGTATAAAGATGCAGTCTTTGATGAGGTTTGACAAATGTGTGAGATTGTGACAAATAGCCAAATAGAACAATGTGTGTGTGTGTGTGTGTGTGTGTGTGTGTGTGTGTGTGAGTGTGAATGTGTGTGTGTGTGTATGTGTGTGTGTGTGTGTGTATGTGTTTGTATGTGTGTCTGTGTGTGTGTGTGTGTATGTCTGTGTGTGTGTATGTGTTTGTATGTGCGTGAGTGTGTGTGTGTGAGTGTGAATGTGTGTGTGTGTGTATGTGTGTGTGTGTGTGTGTGTGTGTGTGTGTATGTATTTGTATGTGTGTGTGTGTGTGTGTGTGTGTGTGTGTGTGTGAATGTGTGTGTGTGTGTATGTGTGTGTATGTCTGTGTGTGTGTGTATGTGTTTGTATGTGCGTGAGTGAGTGTGAATGTGTATGTGTGTGTGTGTGTGTGTGTGTGTGTGTGTGTGTATGCGTTTGTATGTGCGTGAGTGTGTGAGTGAGTGTGAATGTGTGTGTGTATGGGTTTGTGTGTGCGTGTGTGTGAGTGAGTGTCAATGTGTGTGTGTGTGTGTGTGTGTGTGTGTGTGTGTGTGTGTGTGTGTGTGTGTGTATGCGTTTGTATGCACGTGTGTGTGTGTGTGTGTGTGTGTGTGTGTGTGTGTGTGTGTGTGTGTGTGCTGGTTTTCATTTAGCTTTTCTGTATATAAATTACATTTCCTCCAACCATTTTTTATAGTTCTGGCACAAACCCTGACACCTGTTTCTGCCCATTTATTTCTATTTTCAAGGCCTGTCACTAGTTTTCTGTTCTAATGCTTTCAGATCTTCTGTGCTCTACCTGTATTTGTTCGTTTTTAATCTCCATTTTTTTTTTGAAGTCGATCCAAATTTTCGATACAACTGATTGAAAGCAGCAGGCGTTTCTTGTTACAGTCTTGATTGGGTTTACTCTGGAAGTTTTTTATAATCCTTTATAAACTGGTTTCTTGTTGATTACATGCTTCTTTTCAATCCACCAGCTCCAACAGCTTGGCTGCGTGCATTTTCTTTTCACTGCAGATTTTTATTTTATAAAATCTTAAAGATAATATGCATTTTTTGACTTGGGAAGGATTTTATTTGCAAAATGCAAAGCATTTCCTCAACTTGAAAAAAAAGAAATGTGGTACAGTGCTGGCCCGGTGTTGGGTGCTGTGTTACTGATGTGAATGTTGAGGGTTCAAGTCTCAGTATCATCAAGATGTTACTACGCAACTGCAACGAACTGGGTTATCAAGGCTAGCCATGTCTCACACAGTCTGTGGTGAGAAGAATGTAAAAGAACTATTGTTATCAATTGTAAAGAGAAGGCTACATAACCGTCAGCGTATTTCTGCTCTGCAGTGGTCTGACAAGTTGTCCAGGGTGTACTCTGCCCTCGCCCAGATGGGTGCCTGCCTCCGCATGACCCGAATTAGGTTTAAACGGTTCAAGATGAATGAATGAAAAGAAAGTGATTTCTTAAGTATTTCCCATTGACTGAGTCCCTGTTTTCCTGTGCTTGATCTGGAAAAGAGTGATTACTTAAAATTTTATTTAGGTCGTTGTGTATTTTATAAAGCCAGAATGTTCGGCACTGAAACAAAAATAGTTTTTGTCATATCTGTGAATTTTTTTTTTCTTTTTACAAATTAAATAACCTTTTAATAATTTTCAGCATGGGTAATAAAACCACGCCCACCCACACGGAATGATTGTTTTCCCCTTATTTTCACAGATACACAGAGCACTTGGACAAGACTACAAAACTGGTTGAGACTGGAATCCAAACTATGGAAGAACCAGAGATGGCAATATTTCTACAGGTCACGAATACACTTTTGTCTCGTATGTTTTTCTAGTAATTACTCTTCATTACCAGCATTCGAAATAAATGGGTTTTGGGTGTCTCAGACAACCGGTTCAACCAGATATTCATAAAATGATTGATCAGCGATCAGCATATTAAGGTTTAAAATGTATAACCATGATCATTAAGCAATACTAAAATCGGGTTGCTTCAGTAAACCCAACTTCAGTGTTCTGTTTTAGTTTCAGTCCTAATGAGGAAGCCAGTAAACTAAAGTTGTCTTTACATCTCAGGATTATTGCGGACAGCTGACTTTTCCATTCTTATTTCAAACACTGATTATAATACAGTAGTTAAGTTTTGCTAAAATTAAACTTAAACCATTCCTTTGGCTTGGGAGCTGGAGTTTTTACTTTTAAATACAGGTGTATATTTTTTCTAAACCCCCAGAATTAAACTATTCATTGATTTCAATCATGATGGTATAGTGGTTAGCGCTAGTCATACAGCAATGGTGTCCTGGGTTTGAACTTTGTGCTCAAAAGTATTTATGTGTTAAGTTTGCATGTGACAATTCATTTCATGCTTTTCATGAATTTTTTATTTTTTATTTTTTTGGGAGGGGGAGGGGCAGGGGGCTTAATTTGATATATAAAGCATTTAAATGTATTTTATTAAGGTTTTTAATAGCAGTAAAAAGCATAAAAATGTATTTTCTACAGACATAAAAATATTTATGTCGTTCAGTTCTGAGGGGAGAAATACCTATAAATATTTAATTAATATTTTTTAATTGCTGTTGTAGTGTTTACATTGTTGTGATGAAGATATGGAACCAGTTGGTGGTAGCTGCCTGCTGTCAGTGCAAAATTGCTGGAACAGCTGATACTACAGTGGTAGACTGAGAAAAATTACATTTTGTAATTCGCAAAGAAATTAAGAAATGCAAATTTCAGCAAAAATGTCTCAAAAATGCCGAACGGAACCCAGGACATGATTCACACCTGCGTTTTATAAAAAACTTACTGTGGTTAGGTACAATTGGGTATTAAGGTCTTTAAATCTCATGCAGTCTTAAATTCGGTCTTAAATCTTAAATGCTGTCTGGTAGACACAAATTATCGGTATAAAGCAGACAGTAATTATCCCCGGTTACTTTGCTATTTCTTCGGCAACTACCAATTTCACCACAAATGCTGCTGTAGTAACTACCAAAGAAAAAGCATGTGACTTCCCAGCAGCGTTTAGTTTAAATGTGACATTGCAGACGGAAGTGCTGTGGTGTCTGTAACAAGGGTCCTGATGAAATGGATGAAATGCAGTGAATTAAAAATGTTGAGGTGGAGGTAAAACCCAGTAAATTAAAGTAGGTGCTAAGTTAAATCTATCTATGAATTTAAAACTTTTCAAAACTGTTGAAAAACGTTCAAATTTTGTTCAAAATCGCGCTGTCTCACAAGCTCCGTTTGTCACCTGCAACAAACGCCTCACATTCAAAGGGGAAGGACTTAGGTAGTGCGCTTTAATTGAGGTGAGCGTGTGGTTTGTGTTTGTGTGTGCGTGTGTGTGTGTGTGTGTGTGTGTGTGTGTGTGTGTGTGTGTGTGTGTGTGTGTGTGTGTGTGTGTGTGTATGGCAGGCAGGCAGGCGGGCGGGCGGGCAGGCAGGGAGAATATACAAACTTCACACAGAGATGCCCCAAGCCCTGCAATCAAACCCAGGCCTTATATTGTAGCATATAGCAATTTCACATAATGGCCCAGATGTTCAGGGTGTACCCTTCCATTTTCCCAGCTGGGAGAGGCTTCAGCTTTTCCACAATCTTAAACAAAATTAAATCAAATGAAATGCAGTGAAATTGATCTAAACTTTGTTGTCTCTTTTTCCCTCTCTAACAGAATGCAAAACCTTTACTACAGAAGTAAGTACACACAAAAGAATTGAACATAATTATACATGATTTCAGCTCTTGTACAATGTTGCTTTCCTCCTTTTTTTCTCTCAGGATAGCAGAGGGAAGAAACACATCTTACTTGGAGAAGCTGGAGCGTGGCTATGAAAATATGGATCATTTTACTGTCAGTTTTGAGAATGAGAGGAAATCCATCCTTGACATTGACTTTACCAGAGGTAATCTGTGATATTACAAGTTTATAAAACTGTAGAAAGATTTTTTTATGGATATGGTGAAGGAGGACATGAAAGTAGTTGGAGTAAGAGTAGAAGATATAGAGGATAGGGTGAGATGGAAGCGGATGGTTTGCTGTGGCGAACCCTGAAAGGAAAAGCCGAAAGGAAAAGAAGAAGAATATAAAACTGTAGAAAGATGAACTACGTTTAATTACTTTTACTCTACAATCAAACTGTAATATTAGAAGCTAATTAAAGATATTGTTATTTCTGGATGGCTGTACTATGATTCCGATGAATGGTAGGTACACTGTCTGTTTACATGTCTTGCCACAATAATTACCTAATTATTTTTCATTGATTTAATCATATTAACTACTAATTACTGTGGAACACTTCTAAACTAAGGCTTTAATGCAATTCTTTCATCTGTATTTGCTTAGTGATCAGAATATGCATCAATGTTTATATATTTAGATTTAAACCAGATGTTTTTATTTAAAGTGTACATCAGTGGTTCCTTCTGGCAACATTAGTTCATGCCTGATTTTATAGTGCGTGCGAGTCTTACTACTCTAGGCATACTCAGAGACATGCTGCCTTTCTGATTGGCTGTTCCAACCTGGTAGTGTCACCAACTCATTGGATTGGCTGGGCTGCATCACTGACCCGTGTAGTATAACACATCGGCCAGTGCTGACTTGCACAAACAGCAAGTGCAGAGATCATGGAAGAAATTATTTTGTTTTCCTAAACCGATCGAGCTGGCGAAACATTAGCTGCATAAGCCAATTTTGGATTTACTGATTACTCACACATCTGGCAGCATTCTCATTCTCAGAATCACTGAAACGTAAATTTTGCTGTCTTTACAAGTGACCAACTCATTCACGCCACTTCCAGGGAAAACTGCTAACCCTCACAGTCCAGCCTTTGCTGGTAATCCATGGGACAAAATCTCCAGCTTTGTGCCTTTTATGGTCATTTATGCAAAAATAAGTGTCTTCATCACTATTAAATTGTACTGTAAGGATCACCAGTACTGCTTCTCTTTAATGTGAACCGCGGGTTCCGGGCCACAAGGCGCACCGGATTATAAGCCTCAATATCAATGAACTATGATTGGCGGGCCCATCTTCATACACTAGCTTATAAGGCACATTAAGCGAAACAAAAGTCGGATAAGTCAAACTTGATTCAACTCTTACAATAACCCTCATCCATGTTCAGTTGTCACACATAAAATATAAAATAATACAGTTCACAATAACTCTCAACATTGTTCAGTTGTAATAATATGAAACAATAAACTCACTCAATTCATTCCTCTTCCACAAATCCATCACATTCTTCATCTTCAGTGTCTGAGTTTAACCGTTGCGCAAGTTGGACATAAAGCCCAGATCCCTCTATTATATTACAATAATTTATTATCTGTTATTCCCTCATGTGCATGGAGCAACAGATCGATAGAGACAGAGATTAAAAGTCTTCCGGGTCATGACCTGATCTTCTCTCAGCCACTCCCCCTTAAAGCAATGACACATTCACAGTAACAAACATGGCGGCGCCCATTCGCAGTGTGAGTATTGTGTTCATGACAGAACGGAGCTCATTACTCTTAAGGGGCTGTATCAGTGTAACTGTACATTCAGTAAGGTTAATCTGAGGACTCAGGAAGAGACATGTAGCAGTGCTTTATCCCGGTGATGAATGTGAGACTCTCATTAAGCCTGCTGAGCATCCTGAGACGCAGAAGCATGCTCTTAACAAGACAGCTGGTCGGTAGAGACTGAGATTAGGTGGAAAAACCACTCACGCATTCCTCAGCGAGTCACCTGACTAAGATAGCAGTAGGTATTTGGACATAAAGCCCGGATTCCTCTAACTTATGACCTGTTGACACCAATATCTAGCTGTTGGAGTTCTTTGGTTAATCCAACAGAATGATGAATTAGTTTGCTTCACTGGGGTTTGACAGTGAGATGGGGTCCCGCGGCTGCATCCACACAAGGCGCACTGGATTATAAGGCACACTAGCCAAAGACTTTTGTGTGCGCCTTATGGTCCGAAAAATACAGTATTGGGTAAAATTCTATTAGAATGACTTAATTCCACAAGGTCCTTTTCTTTTTATTTCTGTCTGTCTTCCTTTCGGCTTGTTCCCTTTTACTCGGGAGTCGCCACAGAAAATCATCTGATTCACACGTCTGATTTGGCAGAGGTTTTTACATCGGATGCCCTTCCTGTCACAACCCTTTTAACAAGGGACAGAAACACGCTGACGACTTTGAAGCTACTCTTTACGAAAGCCAGCAATGGTTCTTTTACATGCCTCTCACCATATACAGTGAGAGACATGGCCTGCCTTTGAGAACCCAGTTAGCTGCACTGGGGGGTACAGTGACAACCTTGTGGAGAGTGGGACTCGAACCCCCAACCTTTGGATCAGCGAAGGTATTAATGTAAAATGTTGTTTTATTCTAGCTTTATTTTTTATTTTGTTTCTTAACCCCAGTGCTAATTTAAAAGGTCCCGATGAACAATAGTCTCCTATTTCTGTTTGTATCTGTATCTACAGTGATGCTTGAAAGTTTGTGAACCCTTTAGAATACCTTTTATAATTCTGTAGAAATTTTATTCAAACAACGTATGGGGTGGGCAGTCTGTTACTGAGCACTGCAAAGCAACTTTTTACAATAGCGTTATTTTTTGCATAATTTGACAAGAAAATTCAGTGGTAGTTAAATTGCAGGTGTACAGAGATAAACCTCAAAATTAACTGACAAGCTTGCATCCCTCATTCCAAATGCGACCCCCAAGTATGACCTTTCGGAACGATGCCGCTTCAGCTGCAACTACACCGGCGTTTGACTCCAAGTCTTGTAAAAGTGAAGATACTCTCTCTTCCCCACATTAGGATTTAGTTAATAGCCATTAAATTGAGGTATGAACTGCATTCATGAGTGAAATGGTGATCATCAGATCATTAATGCAGAAAATGAATGCAGCCAGGTCTGACTTGAGGGAATAGGGAGTCAATTACATCCAAAATCTCTGTACTGATTGTCATAGTATAATAGGTATGGAGGAAGCCGACATGCCAAAAAATTTAACTTTTTAATTTTATTTTATGTCTGGTAAAGAAATTAACCAACTTTTTTTTAGATAGCATGCAAAAGGCAAACTTGGGATGCTGTTAACTTTGTTCTCAGTTTTTCATTGTGTTACTCAACAAGGTTCTCAACAAAACAAAGTTGACATGCACATCTTCAGAGCTATAATTAATGTAAATATGTTTTGGATGATATCTTCTGCATTATAGACCGCACATAAACCTTATGCCAAGTCATTTGCTAAAAGAAGCTGATTGAGGTAACATAGTAAATGCCCATAAATTGCTCACAAATTGCTCGGACAATTTTTATATTTATTGAGAATCATCGTGGGCTGCTCCTATTGCTATACCTAAAGTTTTCAATTGATTGGTCAAATTGGGTGTGAGATATAACCCCAATCCCACCTTATATACAGTACACTTCAAAAGTGCTGGAGCAGCAGGGCTGGTTCCTTTATTTAATTTCAGTAAGAAGCGTTACATGTGAACTACAGTGCATGTCATCTTGGAAAATCTCAGCCATTCTCTCCACAACATCCTGAAATGTCATTGTTTGCGATTTGCATTAATTGAAATTAAATGTAACATTTGAACTTGTATTGTAAAATATGTGAAACTAAGTAATTTTAACATTCATTTATACATTCATTTATTTTCTGAAATGTTTACTCCTAATTAGGACAGCTTGCCAGGCCATCGAAGGGCAGAAATATGCTGACACCACCGCAACTTACTTTAATTTTTACATTTTATATATATTTTTTTATATTACCATATCAGTCGCTGCAGTCACTATTTAATTAAATCCTTTTACATATTTACTCTTTTAAATTCAAAATTGGACATTTTTGGCCAAAACAATACATTTCTACATAACACCTTGTGTTTTGCAGATGATGACACTGGAGATGATAATGATGAGGAGGAGGATCATGAAGAGGAATTGGTTAATGATGCACATGTGGAATGGACGCAAGAATCTGAAAGACAAAAAATCTCCACCGTTAAACCGAGCCCAATTCTGCCTCCAGACTTACCATCAGTTTCAGACAGCACATCTCAACTGAGTACTGGTCCAATAACTGCTGGGGCGCTAGACTCCAATTCAACACAAAACGCATCACCAACAACTTCCTCTCCTGCCAAAACAACCGCCAGTATAGCAGAGAGTGCATCTTCGGTCACAATGACTCCAAGCACAGCCCCCAGTGCTCCAGAAAATACTGCAACACAGGTAGCCCAATACATTACACACATTTCCAATACATACGGCACATATACTTTACATTAAAAAAATAGCTGTATATTCTTCCTCATGCTGTGTGATCATGCATCTGTTTCATTACCTTTATCGGAGTGTTTACTTCTGTGTGTTATGTATGAGTGGGAGATTTTGTATTCACCTGGCCCACATTCATGAAGAGAGTCCAGTTTGTCAGACCATGAGGAATTTAAATTGTGTTTTGTGTGTGTGTGTGTGTGTGTGTGTGTGTGTGTGTGTGTGTGTGTGTGTGTGTGTGTGTGTGTGTGTGACAGAATAAATAATGAACGCCATGTAACTTACGCTGCGATACGCCTTAATTCTCCATCATCATTTTCAGGAGAATCTTCAGAATGGCAACGTACAGTACACACCAGTCAGCATTGCACTTGCATGAATAAAGTACCTTCAGTTCTTTACTGATGATACCCAACAGGGATATGCTGCACATTTTGGCCAATGTTTAATGTCCAGTAGAAATATTGACATTCTGATTGGTGCTTGCTGATTGGTGTTTGAAACCACTATACCGATTTTAATTTCCTATTTTGTTGACCTCTATCAGTCAGTGATGCTTTGGTTGTAGATCCCAGTTGTCTGTACTAATGGAACAGTGCTGCCAGGATTCTTTCTGTGAGTACAGTTTTGTTCTTCTATGCTCACCAGTCTTTCTTTTCCTTATTTTAATTGCGTGTTCAAGATATTTTTCCATCTGGATCAGTGAGCTGGAAGACTCATCCAGTCCTCAGTGTTTATATTAAAAGCCTTCATGTTTCTCATCTTTGAAGTACAGTTGTGGGTGGCCAGTATCTCACTGTCACCAGTTCACCAAGATCTTTTAGTTCTTGGCCATCAATAATATGATTGATGTGGCCTAATCAGCAAAGCCTACATTGTCTAAGCCAGTGGTTCTTAACCTTGTTGGAGGTACCGAACCCCACCAGTTTCATATGCACATTCACCGAACCCTTCATTAGTGAAAAATAATTTCTTCGAATCTGGCTCTCTTCACCTTGAATTCAGCAAGCGTTGTGTTCTTGTATTGCCATCTCCATACAGTTTCAAGAGGTGTTCCTTTAGTTTTGCCGGTGCGAGAATAGAGATGCTCAACTTGGCATTGCAAATCATGCAGATAGGACGCTGAGTCCCATCACGTTCCGGGATGCATGTGAATCCATGTTGTACATATTCGTCCGACCACTTTCTTTTTTGCTCGACCTAGTTAGTAAGGATTAAAATATTCCAAAAAAAATTTTTTTTAAATCACACGATGTACTACCACGACAGTCACACACTGACTACCGAGAACACTAAATTCCCCCAGCACTGATTGGCCAAGCAATGTAATGTGATCATCTGCAGCCAGTAATGGCTAAGTGGGGTGTGTCATCACTAATTGACATGATGAGTCGGGTGTGTCTTGACCTCCAAGGCAGAGGCTCCACCGAACCCCTGAGACCGACTCACCAAACCCTTAGGGTTCGATCGAACCCAGGTTAAGAACCACTGGTCTAAGCAGAGTGAACATATTTGGGAGACCAGCACAAGGTACTTCAGTGTTGGGCACTTTGTCCTTTGCTGAGAATGCAGTGGCTGCACATCAAATGAAATGTTCAGATTCCTCTCCTGTTTGGCATGGGTTATCCATGTCTCACTCCCAGTCAGTAGTGTGCTGATATATAATGCATATGTGACACTGGAGTGATACCCTACCATATTGATCATACTAAAGATATTGAGGTTTTCCCACACTCGGTTTGTGAGACAGGTGAGTGTTGTTGCTGTCAACTTCTTTATCCAGTGAGCAATTGTTGCAGATGCTAGATGTGAGAAAAGTGAACTGGCACATGACCTACATCTTGTAGTCATGAGTAGGGATGGATGGTGAACCTACTAAAAATTGACCCAGGACCTTTGTGTTTTTATGCTAATGGTCAGTCGAAAGTCCTGGCAAGCATGTGGGAAGCTGTCGATCTTGATTTTAACTTCCTGTTTGCTCTGAGTTATGACTGCACTGTCTTCTGCAAGCTAAATATCCCCGATCAAGCCTTCTCTACCTTTGTTTTGCTTGTGAGATGACCACACTTGAATGGCCTCCCATCCGATCTTGGGTAAATACGGATCCCCTCAGGTGCTGTTCTGAAGGGATGCATTTCCTGAGTGTCTGGGCAGCGTTGCAGCCTTGCTTTACACCACTGCTTATGTTAAATGGCTTAGAGATGCCGTCATCTTACTGTATATTTACCCTTCATGTTGGTGTGAAAGGACTCAATGAGACTCTGCAGCTTTGATGGACAGACTGAATTTGGCAGGATCTTCTCTTCCCTGCTGATTAAATTCAATATCTTGGTGACATGTACAAGGGCTTTTTCTGTTTTCTGAATTTTTCTTAAGCTGTCAAAAGGAGAAGATTATGCCTATCATTGATCTGTTGACATGAATATCAAATTGAAGCTCTTGGTTAAAAAGATGTTCAGGAAGTTTCTGTAGGCAAACTAGTATGACCTGTACATAGACTGTTTCAACTATGCTGGGGGACGGGTAGCCCAGCAGTAAGGTGCTGGATTACTGATTCCAAGGTTGGGGGTTCAAGCCCCTCCATCAACGGGTTGTCACTGTTGTCCCCCCCAGTGCAGCCAACCCGGTTATCAAAAGCTGGTCATGTCTCTCACTGTCTATGGTGAGTAGCATGAAAAATAACCATTGATGACTTTTGTCAAGAGTAGGCAGCGTGGCTCTGCCCTGGAATAAGTGGTTCAAAAAATGAATGAATGAATGAATGAATGATTGAACTATGCTGAGGACTGAGATATTAACTAATTATTAGATTAAGTACTGTATTCGACGCGATAAGTGCCCAGAGTGCTTTAAAAATTGTGTGTGGGGGGGGGGGGGGGGGGATGCTTATTAAAATGTTTACCAGCAGAGTGGAACAGTAAGTGCTTATTACCATCAAGGTGGAAAACATGAATAATAACAGAACAATAAAAGAGTTTTAATGGTATTTGTGTTATTCATTTGTGGTATCAACCAAACTACTTACATGAAAGCTGAAAATAAACAGAAATTAACAGAAATAAATAAACAGAAAACAGCATAAATTAAAAAAGACCCCTTACTTTTCCCTCTCTTTAAACATTTCCTTTAAACATGGAAGTAAAATCTAGCCAATCAACACGGTCAACTTTAGTACATGGCACATTGAACCAATCAACACGAACATGAACAAAAGCACATGGACAGGAACTTCTTTAATTTTATGAAGTTAGTGAGCAAGAGAATCGGGTGAAAAATCCTTGTCATCACTTTCTGCTTGGTCCATATCTGGCTCATCGCTCCATTCATTCAGAGCATCCCATAGTTTTGCTGTAGCAGTTTCTAATGGTTCATAGGTTGTTGGACATTTACCAAAGGAACACAGCAAAATATTTTTCCTGTTTTTTAAAGCATGGTGGAACAATCATTGTTCTTACTGATGAACGTTATAGACATTCCCCAGTAGCAGGGGGTCTTGAAATACCATTTAAACTCACTTTTACAGGCAGTGAACGCCTCATTTTACCGTTACAGAGACTGATTGAATAAAATTGGTAAGGTTGACAATTTTGCTCCCAGTAGACATGGGCGGTTATTAGACTTAAGATTAAATAACACTGGGGAAGGGGGGGGGGGGGGGGGGGGGGGGTTATTGGAGCAGGGTGCTTATTGTCAAATACGGTAGTTGTTGCACTCATTTCCTTTGCCCGGCACACAATAGTGTGATGGGCTGAGGGGGACACTATGTTCTCTATGGAATAGAGTTTGGAGAACTGTTCTACCAATCTCTCACTCTGTTGAATCTTGTCACTGACTACTTCTCCTTTGGTGGATTTGAAGGGAGCTGCCTTGCTCTGGATTGGTCTTTCTTGTTCTTTCTTGACGCCATTGTACATCCTTCTGATTTTCTCTGCTAAGGCACCAGTTTGGGTGTTTTCACTGAGCTGAGTCCAGTCACGTAGTCTTATTCACTTGGTTCCCCCTGGCCCTTAAAATCTACCGTTTCTTTTCACGGGGAGACTTCTTGTACTTTACAAAAGCTAAAGGTTTGGGTTCTATAACAGGTGCCTCCTCAGTCAACCTCAAACCATTCATGTGATTTAAGTTTTATTTAAATGTGGCAGGCGTTGTACAATTTATATTGTTCCACATCTCTTCACTGCATACTGTCCGCTGGTTTATCTACAAGGGCTTGTGACTTATGGGGTTGCAGACTAGTGTACAACTTACCGCAGGCCAAGTTTTGCTCTGTCCAAGTCCTACTGCTTGGTGCGTTCAGTGGGCAACGTGTAATTGTGTTCAGTTCTCTAAAAAATACCAAATTGTGTCTGTCTTTGTTGTTAAATAAAATGAAATTAGTATTAAAATTAAAAGCCATGTTATGAGAAACACTATGATCACCATTATAGTAAAATAATATTAGTAATTTGAGATTAACCTAGTTGAGATGTTTATATAAATCAGCCCAGTGTATCCTGTGTGCTGTTCTGTGCTTGCTTGCATTTTTCCAGGTACTCCAGTTTTCTCCCACAGTCCGAAGACATCCATATCAGATTAATTGGATATTCAAAATTGCCCCTCGGTGCCCCATATGTTTCCCTATGACGGTTTCTTAACACTGATATATTAATCTACTTCTACAATTTTTTTTGTGTTTTTTTTTTTTTTTACAGAAATTAGCCATCTGGTGTGACAAGAATATTATAAGCTTGTGGGGACTCATTTATGAAACATATACAATAAAATTCATTCCCTAGAATAAAATGTTTACTGCTGTACAAGTCTTAAGACAGATAGCTAATGTCCAAAGTGATGACGAGTAGACATCGGACAGTGAAGATCATTTATCAGAGATTTAGATGTTATAAACAAGATGTTTTAGATTTTGTTTAAACTGAAGAAATAAGTAACAAATGATGAAAACACACCCTGACTCTCGTTCAGTTAGGCTCATTCATTCGCTCCCTCTGTTCACTTTAGGGAACTAAATGTAGGAGACTCTCTGATGAACGCCACAGGATTAAGATGTTTTTCAGACCCCAATCCTCTGTGCTGTTATGATCTGGTTGTGGTTCGCCGTCTTTTGTTAAAATAAATTTGAGTCTTTGGATTGCTTTCTTTCAATGTCCTGCAGCTTTAATTTATTTTATTCAGATATTATTAAGACACAGTTAAAGCTATGTTTGACTTTATTCTTCCTTATTTTTATATTTTACATTGTCCTTAATAACTATTTTTAATGGTACTTGACCGTCCAATTACAATATGTTGTAAACTTTGGTTTAATGCTGTTTACGTTTTTTTAAGTTAACCGCACAATTATTTACATTTATAGGATAGGTTGACATTTCGCTCTAGTCCTGTCTGTCAGGTATGATTTCCAACAACCCAAACGCAATGCATGATGCTGTTTGTTTAGTTGCCATCACTTGTACACTATCTGTCCCAATGCATTATGGGATACACTGAGTGCACGACATCGTTCTCTCTATACATTTGCATATGGCCAACTCTGTATATGGGGAGTAGTGAGTGAGTTTGGACATGATGAGTCTCTCACCCTCGCTTACTTTCCGCCAGTGTTGCAATGAACCACATGTTCAGTTCTTTGAATAAAATCGTTGTTGTTCCAAATTAACTTATTTTATATTGACCTCAATTGAAATAAAGGCGATGATTGCAAAAACCTTCCCATCTAACCATTGGGGATTTTAATGAAGTAAATATAAAGGGATGCGTCGCGGTATGAATCCAGCCATCTAATTCCCTCAGTGTTCCTCGGCCCACCTGAAGGTCAGGAATTTGGGCCACTCGATAACCCCTGGTTTATTTGTACCACTATCTCAAACTGCGTAGGGTTACAGGACACTTTTATATCTTCTTCTTCTTCTTCTTCTTCTTCTTCTTTTACTTTCGGATGCTCCCTTCAGGGGTCGCCACAGCAAATCAGCCGCCTCCATCTCACCCTGTCCTCTGCATCTTCTTTTCTGACTCCAACGACCTTCATGTCTTCCTTCACCACATCCATAAATCTCCTCTTTGGTCTTCCTCGAGGCCTTCTGCCTGGTAGTTCCAACCTCAGCATCCTACTGCCAATATACTCACTATCCCTCCTCTGTACATGTCCAAACCATCTCAATCTAGCCTCTCTGACTTTGTCTCCAAAACATCTTACATGGGCTGTCCCTTTGATGTGTCTACAGGACACTTTTATATGATTTATTTCAATATTTTAAAATGGAACGTCAGAAGAAAACAGTCCTCTCTGCCATATGTTGGTGTTTTTAAGGACTTTTGACAAAATTGGTTTTGGACATTCTAACATAAACGAAGACCGTATTTTTAACATTTTTTTAAGAACAGTTCAAAGAAATTATTAAAAGTCTAATATTTTGATCAGATCCATGTAAATGATAAGCGTATAAACTTCTGACCACATTGGTGTATAGACAGATATTTTCTCAATTACGTCTTTCTTATTCAACAAAAAAGTGTCTGAGAATATACAGTATTATCAATTCAGCTTCAGACACAGGCTTTGCTTGGCCACTCCTTTTAACACTACACTGAAAGTGCTACATGGACCTAGCCTTCATCTTCCCTCTCTCTCTCTCTCTCTCTCTCTCTCTCTCTCTCTCTCTCTCTCTCTCTGTGTCTCTGTGTGTGTCTGTCTCTCTCTCCCTCTCTCTCCCTCTCTATGTGTCTGTCTCTCTCTCTTTCTCTCTGTCTCTCTCTCTCTCTCTTTCTCTCTCTCTGTGTGTCTCTGTGTGTGTCTGTCTGTCTCTCTCTCTCTCTCTGTCTGTGTGTGTGTCTCTCTCTCTCTCGCTCTCTCTGTCTCTCTCTCTCTTTCTCTCTCTCTCTCTGTGTGTGTGTGTGTCTCTCTCTCTCTCTCTCTCTCTCTCTCTCTCTCTCTGTGTGTGTGTGTGTGTGTCTCTCTCTCCCTCTCTCAATCTCACTCTCTCTGGTTCAATATCTTTGTCTCACTCTCTCTCTCTCTCTCTCTAGCTCTCTCTCTCTGTCTCTCTCTCGCTCTCTCTCAATCTCTCTCTGTCTCTCTCAATCTTGCTCTCTGTCTGTCTCCCCTGCTCTCTGTCACTCTCTCAATCTCACTGTCTGTTGCACTCACTCTCTCCATTTCTCTCTCTCTCTCTCTCTCTCTCTGTCTCCCCCTCTCTCTTCCTCTCTCTCAGGAATCCACTAATTCCAGTGCAGGAATTGACAATCAACACTCAGATGGTCCTTCACGTCATGTTTTCTCCTTTTCCTGGCTGAATACGCAGAAGTAAATATTTCTGTCCTGGATGGAAAAGTTTCTGTTTAAGTCTTCTTTTCTACCACAAATTCAACAAGCACAACAAAGTTTCTGTCATTTTTTAATTTTTCTTAAAGTACAGTTTGTATGCAACACACACACACACACACACACACACACACACACAAACACACACACACACACACACACACACACACACACACACACACACACACACTTTATAGAAGAATTCCAGCCATGCACAATTCACAGTAAAGTGTTCAGAAGGTGTAAGAGTGAAATCAAATCAAATAAAATGATCTTCATTCCTCCAGTTGATTTGATGGCAGAAGCTGCTGAGTGAAGCTCCAGTGCAGAATACAGAGCCGCGGTTCCTACAGGATGAATACAGCCAGGGAGAGGATGAGATGTTACTGGGTTACAGATCGGGGTGTGGGGTGGGGGGTGTGGTGGGGGTGTGGTGGGGTGGGGTGTGTGGGGGGGTTTACAATACCGCGTTACATTTACTTCCCAAAAAAGTCCATCATCTTCCGGTTGTTACTCGCCTGGTGAGCTAACTGTTCAGCCCGTGCCATCTCCAGCACCTCGCGCAGGAGGTAAAAGGTCAGATCCAGGGAGATCGGCGGTTCCTCACCCCGACGCTTCCTCTCCCCGGACCCCGCCAGCCGGAGGACCGTGTCCGTTAAAGCGTTTTCGAGCCCCACCGGCCCGAGCCCCGGTCCGAGCCCCACCGGTCCGAGCCGCAGGTGGACGGCGCGCTGGCTGCCGCCGGCTGTTCGTTGCGGGGCTCTTTGGTTCCAGGCGCGCAGATCCCGCTTTGGGTCATTCAACCTAATGAAGTGCTCCTCGCCCAGGCGCACGAGGATCGGTAGAACCGGGTTCCGCCGGCCCGTTAGTGTACACCGTGTCCGCTCATCCGTCGAGCTGCTGATCGGCCTGCAACCGGAGCGCGGAACCAAAGCGCCGAACAGCGCCAGCAGCAGCGCGAGCACCACCGGCTGCTTCATCTCCGGGATCCGCTGCCGGGCTGAGAAGAAACAACAAACAAGCTCCTACCGGCCCGCGACCCGGAGAGACGGTGCACGGGACGAATGAAAATGATTACAACGGATCAACTCTCACTTTCAATCGTCTTGAAATAGAATTCGGAAAATATTTCATTAAAAATGACACACAGAACATGACGCATTAATCATGGAGAGCTCGTATGAAAATATGAGAGTTTTCATTTCCTGATTAAAAATGAAATCTTCAGCATGTTCCTGTAATTCTGTTGACAGTGGAAATGAATCGGAACTCTTAGAGGAACCTACCGCGCTGTTCCACAGGAATCTGGAACCTTTCCCGCCTCGGATCCACATCGTGCGGTCCACAGTCCGCTCACATTTATAGTGCAGAGGTGTGGTGAGCCTCCCCTGTTCCCACGCCCAGCACTGCACCGAGCGTCCCAGTCCTCTCCCTGCAAATGCAACAAGTCTGCACGAGACCAATCTGTCTTCGCATTACACACAAAAGTCTCAAACAGCAACTGTCTTACTAATTACATCTGGAAATCAAAACATCTGGAATTCACCTTCACTCATTCACTCACTCACTCATTCATTCCCTCACTCGTTCATTCACCCACTCAGTCACTCACTCACTCATTCACCCACTCAGTCAGTCACCCACTCATTCACTCACTCACTTATTCCGTCACTCGTTCATTCACCCACTCACTCATTCACCCACTCAGTCACTCACTCATTCACTCACTCATTCCCTCACTCATTCATTCACTCATTCCCTCACTCACTCATTCCCTCACTCGTTCATTCACCCACTCACTCATTCACCAACTCAGTCACTCATTCACTCACTCATTACCTCACTCATTCACTCACTCATTCCCTTACTCATTTACTCACTCATTCATTTACTCATTCCCTCCCTCGTTCATTCACCCACTCAGCCACTCATTCACTCACTCATTCCCTCACTCACTCATTCACTCACTCATTCCCTCACTCATGTACTCACTTATTCATTCACTCATTCCCTCACTCACTAACTCACTCATTCACCCACTCAGTCACTCACTCACCCACTCACTCACTCATTCACCCACTCACTCATTCACTCACTCATTCACCCACTCACTCATTCACTCACCCATTCTGTCACTCACTCATTCCCTCACGCTTTTACTCACTCATTCATTCCATCACTCACTCACTCATTGACTCATTCTCTCACTCGTTCATTCACCCACTCAGTCACTCACTCATTCCCTCACTCACTCATTCTCTCACTCATTTACCCACACACTCACTCATTCACTCACTCATTCCCTCACTCGTTCATTCACCCACTCACTCATTCACTCACTCACTCATTCCCTCACTCATTCACTCACTCATTCCCTCACTCACTCATTTACTCACATTCATTCACTCATTCCCTCAGTAACTCACTCATTTACTCACTCATCCTCGCAATCGTTCATTCACCCACTGTCACTCATTCACCTGCTCACTCATTCATTCGCTCATTCTCTCACTTACTAATTCACTCACTCATTCCTTCACTCATTCCCTCACTCATTTACTCACTTATTCATTCACTCATTCCCTCACTCAGTCACTCACTCATTCACCCACTCGTCCCCTCACTCGTTCATTCACTCATTCACTCACTCATTCTCTCACTCACTCATTCCCTCACTCTCTCACTCACTCATTCACTCACTCATTACCTCACTCATTCACTCACTCACTCATTCCCTCACTCGTTTATTCACCTACTCAGTCGCTCATTAACCCACTCACTTATTCCCTCACTCATTTACTCACTCATTCATTCACTCATTCATTCCCTCACTCACTCACTCACTCACTCATTCCCTCACTCGATCGTTCATTCACTCATTCACTCACTCATTACCTCACTCATTCCCTCAGTCATTCACTCATTCACTCACCCCTTCACTCCTTCCCTCACTCGTTTATTCACCCACTCACTCATTCACTCACTCATTCCTTCACTCACTCCTTCACTCACTCATTCGCTCACTCGCTCATTCCTTCACCCATTCATGCATTCTCATTCCCTCACTCCTTCACTCACTCATTCACTCACTTGCTCATTCCTTCACTCCTTCACCCACTCATGCATTCTCATTCCGTCGCTCCTTCACTCACTCATTCCCTCACTCACTCATTCCTTCACTCCTTCACCCACTCATGCATTTTCATTCCCTCACTCCTTCACTCACTCATGCATTCTCATTCCCTCACTCCTTCACTCACTCATTCCTTCACTCACTCATTCACTCACTCATTCGCTCACTCGCTCATGCATTCTCATTTCCTCACTCCTTCACTCACTCATTCCTTCACTCCTTCACCCACTCAAGCATTCTCATTCCCTCACTCATTCCCTCACTAACTCATTCCCTCACTCACTTATTCCCACACTCTCTCATTCCTTTACTCACTCCTTCACTCACTCATTCCTTCACTCACTCACTCATTCACTTACTCATTCCCTCACTTATTCCTTCACTCACACCACTTACTCATGCATTCTTATTCCCTCACTCGCTCACTCCTTCACACAATCATTCCCTCACTCACTCCACTCACTCATGTATTCTCATTCCCTCACTCATTCATTCACTCACTCACTCACTCACTCATTTGCCAAATAAGTTTAATTTACCAAGCTCCAGGCCCATCGGAGCAGGAGTTTATTACCAGTTTCCGTAGTGTGATGTGACTAGGAATTCAACTCTTCCTGGATCAGCCCCGAGTCCATCGCAGGTTACCTTCCCAGTGGTTTTACGGTTCCTCAACTTTACTGCAGGGTGGACAGAGGCACACTTATTATTAAGACCTTGCCCAGGAGTCTTAGCACAATGTCGGTCTGCGCCCAAACCACTACAGTACCAAACCCAGCAGGGTACATCTCGAACAGCTCACTAGACCATTACAGAGCCAACACACAAACACAACCATTCACACACACTCCTCGGGGTAATTTGGAACAGCCGAATAGCCTAATGTTCATGACTTTAGATAACGGGAGGAAACCGGGATACCTCAATGAACCCCATAAAAGCACTGGAAGAGCATGCAGACTGCACACAGAAACGCCCTCACTGAGCCTGAGACTCGAGCCCAGGACTTTCTTGGTGTAAGGCTGACACGCTATTTATAACCACTATGTGCATAGCATATTGTGTGAATACATGAATAACGAGACCGTATATAAATAATTTATTAATAGTTCATTCTTCATTAACTGTTATTATTATTCTATTGTGCATTAGTTGATAATGGGTAATTATGTATTATTGAAGTGTTGATATAGTATTTTTGAATCGGTGTTTAAAACTCGGTTTTAGTTCATCCGTGTATTAAGACTTTCTGAGATATATGAGTGAATCATGTAACCTCGCACTCGAAGCACATCGTGGAATATATTTTCATCAATTAGAGCACACTGTGATAGTTACTGGGTCACACTGAAATATATTAACCAATAATAACACAGCATCATGTCTACATGAGCCTGTGTTACATCACTGCCAAGTAGATTTAAATATTCAAATCTCTATGCTTAAAATAAGTGAAGAATCTGAGATGGTTTTTCCTTAAAAGACAAGAAGGTTGGATGAAATCCTAGGAGGAAAGGGGTGCTGGTTAATTATCATAAAATGGATGGTTTGATGTTCCCTATACATTATAAAAAGGTATAACTCAGGAAGCCTAGGGGAGAGAGAGACTCCGGGAGCTTCGTGGAAGCAGTTTAGCTGTCTTTAATAATAAAGTTGCTCCCAGTTGCATGATTCTCATCTTGTTTTGATCTGTTACTGAATTCACTTCACTGATCTCTCGAGCGAAGCCACGTCAGGAGCAGTTAACATACACACTTATGCACAAGTTCGAAAACATTCCTTCACTTTGCGTTCCTCCTGACTTGGCTTTATGGCTTTTTAAGGTCGGGGTTCAAGCCCCACTGTCAACGGGTTGTAACTGCTGTCCCCCATTGCAGCTAACTGGGTTATCAAAGGCCTGCGATGTCTCTCAGTGTCTATGGTGAGAGGATGTAAAAGAACCATTGCTGACTTTCGTCAAGAGTCTCTGAATAGCCATCGATGTGTTTCTGCCCTGCGATGGCCTAGCAAGTTATCCAGGGCGTTCTCTTCCCTTGCCCAGAGTTTGCTGAGATTGGCGCTAGCCACCCCAAATTAGGCTTAAGCGGTTCTGAAAACTAATAGATCTGTCATTTATATCAGGAACCTTGATATCTTATATGTTTTTACCTGACCTTTGAAACTAATTACCAGCCATGTTTTGTCATAGCCGGTTATCTCTTCTACTATGATTGGATAAGCAGCTAGTCAGCCACTCCACGAAGCAGCCATCTGAATTCCAATTCAACTGGTTGTCTCCCAAGTCTAGGTCACTCTGGTCTGGTACCTTCCGAGTCATAGGACGACTCTTGGTGACCTGCCATGAAGGATAACGCCTTGATTATCATCTTCATGGAGGTTTTCTTGGCAAGGATAATGCAGTGGTTTGCCATTGCCTTCTGCACGATGCGACCCTACGAGCAATTTAGAACAGACAATTAACCTACTGTGCATGTTTCTGGACTGTGGGAGGAAACCAGAGCACCCGGAGGAAACCCACGCAAGCACGGGGAGAACATGCAAACTTCTCACAGAAACGCCCGGGCCTTGAATCGAATCCAGGCCTTCTTGCTGTGAGGCGGACATGGTAACCACTACGCCACCGTGCCGCCTAGGTCACTCTAACACCATACAAATCGAAGACAGTCAGACTTATTGACTCTGATATGATGGTAAGTTGTTCCACAAAGTCAAGGAAGAAATCAAGGCAGGTTCAGGAAATAAGACACTAACAAAGTAGGTACCAAGACCGGTGAGCATCGCTTTCATAAAAGTTTGGCCACAGATTCGTTATAGAAGTGATCGAAGAACAACTCCTACTTGAAGAAAAGACACTTCAAGGAAAATCTGACCACTGTGAACTAAGTTGCATGAAGATGTCGGTGGCTGTCCAAGTCAGGTTCCTAATTTCCCAAATTTAAACGACAGTCCCATCATACTCTTATCACAACTTTGACTTATCACAGCATAACTTCAGGAAAAGCTAAAAGAAACAAGCCTGGTGAGGTAATAATCGTTTATAACAGCAGCTATGACATACAGTACCAGTCAAAAGTCTGGACATGTCCACTGACTAACTGAAATAGGAGGTGTGTCCAAATTCCTTGGCTGTTACTCTATGCAAATTTTGGTCCTCATGGGCACTGCCTAAGGCACCGTCATGCTACTGTGACAAATATAGTCTCATGGACTTGGAGGTACTTCAAAAAAGTTGTTATTTAACACAGTCTGCTGCTGCCTCCAGAAATGCCAAATAAAATAATATTACATGAGTCGGAAGCCATACAATAATTCTTTCCAGAAACACTGCCGAGTTCTATGGCCGGAGCTCATCTCAGACACAGGCTAAAAGACAGTGGAAGCCTGTGTTGCGGTCAGATGGGTCTACATTGCAGCTTGTTTTCAGGAAAAAAAAGGAAGATCGCCATACCAAAGAGAAAACCAACCATCCAGATTTGATGTCAGGGCAAGGTGCAAGAGCCAGTATCATTGCCCAAGGCATGGATGAATTTTAAGTGTGTTAATGTAATGGAGGTATACATTGGCAATTTAAAGAGAAATATATAGCAGTAAAAGGTATATCGTAGCAGGACGTTCATCATTATTTCAGCAGAACAAAGCCAGGCCTAATTGTGCACAAGCTACAACAACTTGGCTTCATAGTGTGTCTGATGAGCATTCTGCCAGTCCAGAGCAGTGTTCTATTAAAATGAAAGCCTCGTCATTCAATGGCGAATCAAACAATATCCACATACTGTTGAGCAACGATAGTTACATCAGGCAAGAATGGCCAAAAATTCCACTTGAAAAAAATGCAACAATCAGTACGTTCAGTTCTTTAAAGATAAGAAAGTATGGAAAAGTGTGATGTAACACAATGATGTATATCAGGGGTCTCCAATCTGTTACGTATGCCAAATGGGTTCTATCGAACGAGCCCCCAATTTTGTCACGTATGGAATTTAGAAGAATAAAATTGTCCCGTGAAACTAGTAAAGCACGACAGACCACGACACAAAACTATATACAATTTAATAATATAAACAAGGCAAGGCAAAATAAAACTTACAGCTTAAAGCTCAACCAAAATACACATTAAGCAAAGGGTCCCATAGTCACCAAGCACCTGCAGCATGGTCAATTTAGAAGCGGCGCAGGCGCTGGCGGGGAAAGGCTTGTAATCCCGCGTTAGACCGAAACAAATGATTAAAATCCTCACGTTGGCTGTGCGTGAACATGGACGATGGACTTTGGCGATGAAGTACCGAACGACGAACCGTGGGCGGAGTTTCCATGATCCGTCTTGGATGAGATGAGCCGCCGCGACGAGTTTCCTTAGAGGATCTGCGTGCCGAAGAGACTGGAAGAGGCTGCACGAGACGGGAAGGGGCTGGAGCCAGTTGGCACCAGGTCCTTAATATAACCTCCACAAAGTTCCAGAAAGTTCCATTCTCGAAGTTTCTGAATCACCTGAGCCGCCACCAGGGCGCATGCACAACCAGGTCCATCTCAAAGTTTCCAGACCCCCTTACAGCTGAGTCATACCATGTGACACTAGTTACATCACACTTTGAATCTAGTTATGTACACCGTTAACACACTCACATTTATATACATGCCCCTAACAAATCGCAGGTTTTCACTTCAATCAAACAGTAGCCACACCTTCCACCTGTTTCCACCAATCACTGATCATCAAAAGAAAAGTAAACAAAAACTATATTGGACATTAGTGTTTCAATTCTGAAGTGGGACAATCTTGGTGAGATCACCTTGCTTTAAAGACTTAAACTTTTGATGATCAGTGATTGGTGGAAACAGGTGGAAGGTGTGGCTACTCTTTGGTTGAATTGAAAACCTGCACCCACACCGGCCCTTTGTGGATAAAATTGGAGACCCCTGGTGTATATTATCGCTAAATGTGTTGCAGGCATCAAATTCTAACTTTATATGTATTTACAAAAGCTATTTAAGTTGGTATGCTGGATTTAAACTGGAGCACGAACCCCAATCTCTAATTCAGAAAAGCAATGGGCGCCATGATTTATGAGCACAATTGGGAGCACAAGTATGGTACAAAAAGGAGGCTGGGTGTATCCATAATTTATTTGTTTTCTGAACCGCTCAATCCTAATTAGCCAACTCTGGGCGATTTCAGAGTTGGGTGTTTCCAAGAGATGAAATTTGAAAGAAACATGTTTCCAAGCTTGTTAAGATCACGTACGCTGGCGTATCTAGTTCTGGTCCATCCAGTTAAGGTCTGTTAAGCTCTCCTATGTTCTATGACCATTGACATGTTCTGTCACGACTGACGTGAAATCATAATAATCACCACCATCACTGAGATCATCATGAATCCACCAAGTTCCCCCAAGATCTTAACAATTGGGTCCCACAAAGCCCAGCGCACATTGTGCAACAGTGTAAACATTGGGTAAGTAAAACTTTTTTGTTGAAAACGTTTCATCAAATAAAGGTTCACATGAATTAAACAATCAAAGATTCAATTTTTAATTGCTATATAATTATTATATAATATTCAAGTTCTCTTTGGGAGTAACGAGGATGGATAGGATTAGGAATGAGTGGCATCAGAGGGACAGCACATGTAAGACGTTTTGGAGACAAAATCAGAGAGGCTAGATTGAGATGGTTTGGACATGTACAGAGGAGGGATAGTGAGTATATTGGTAATAGGATGCTGAGGCTGGAACTACCAGGCAAAAGGCCTAGAGGAAGACCAAAGAGACGATTCATGGATGTGGTGAAGGAGGACATGAAGGTCGTTGGTGTAAGAGAAGAAGATGCAAAGGATAGGGTGAGATGGAGGCAGATGATTCGCTGTGGCGACCCCTGAAGGGAAAAGCCGAAAGGAAAAGAAGAAGAAGATTCAAGTTCGGCATTTGGGGGGGGGGGTCTGGAAATGAAGTTATTGATGTGGAATGAAAACCTGAACCCACACTGGCCTTTCCAGTTTCAGGGGACTGCATTCTCTATCTTCATACGATGTACAAAGCACACTATACTGCGCTGATAGGCTTGAAACATGACGAGTGTTTTTTTTTTTTTACCACCGAAGTCTTTAGTTTTACGACTGTTGCTCGTCTTTCGAGGTCGAAGATAACCATGACTTCATATCAGATCGATGATCTGTGGTATGGGTGAAGTCATGACCTGCGTTTGACTTGGATTTAAGTGAGGGAGAGTTGTGCAGATCATCAGAGTCCAGTGGCATGACATCGTTGAGATGGCTGGAGACAAGTCAGGATGCAGTGGATGGCCAGCAGTGTCCTGTGTGTCTCACTGTTCCCTGGTTGCGCTCCAGGACGCTTTGCTGGGGCCACCTTCCTGTGCGTTAAACCAATTTGGTGGTTGCTTCTGGACATTCAGCCGGACCCGGTCTTCACATGCGTAGGTAGACCGGTCCTACTCTTACTGACTGTCTTGTGGCATGAACACATGACACTGGAGATGCCTAACCTGATCACAGGTCCAAAAGACCTGCCCACTGCCCTGATTTTCGATTTAGATTATACCACTACAATTATTTTGGCTACCTGACTAAGGAACCTAATATGATTCGAATTCAGTATCCTGATTGAATAGATTTTTACAAATATACACCTTCTACAAATTTTACATGTTAAATCCTGTATCCCACAAAAATGCATGAAAACCAATTTCCAACAAAGTAGCCCACATACGTTATTCAACCAACCAGTTCCTCCAAAAGCAGATGGTGCGGGTTTGTTGGCGCGGTTGGTTGCTGGCCAATTTTAAGAATACACTTCAGACCAAAAGTAAAGATCTCAAGTGTTTTCTCTGTGTTAATGAAAAGCACTTCAAAAATGCATGTGCCTGGCTCCTCAGTTCTCCGAGCAGACCAAGGGCTTTAAACGCTGCATAAAATCTGTAAAACAAAAGCAACCTATTTTTCAAAACATCAGAGTATATGAGCGACTCGGCTCCTTTGCGTCACTGAAATATATCATGAGCGCGTACGTGCCATAAGGATGTGGCTGTCCAGGTAGCATTCTGTAGGTGAAGATGTTTCAGTACTCTACAGTAAAGAAATTTAACAAAAAGCTCCCGTGGGCCTGTTTCCTCAAACTCAAATATTTCAGTCAAATCCAAATGCACCTTTGTCGTCAGTGATGAGTCTCAGACCTCATCCAAGATGCTGTGAGTTTCAGTCGACAAACTGCCTCTCATCTGCACCCTGCATGAAGTAGACTCTGTTTGTCCATTTACAGGGATCCCGCAGTACTTCGCGCTTCAATTCATGCGGCTTCAGTGCGCCGTGTTTTTTTTTTAAATATTTGTTGAATTAAAAAATAAGGAAATTAAGGAAGAATAGGGGAAACGTTCAGGAAAATGCAACAAAACAAGGCCAATTACGCAAAAAAAACCCCAAACTCTCAAACAAACAAAAATGAAAAAACAACCCAAAACCCCCCAACAAAACTTACTTACATTTTTATGTGAGTGTGTGCGCGTCTGTATGTGTGTGTATTTATATTTTATTTACATTTTATGCATTATTTTTGAATGTTTAATTGTTATTATAAGCATTTATAGCATTGAATATGTATCTATAGATATTATATACACATATACATGTACGTACGTATACATCAGTCAGGGGGGTTGATCCTACTTCGGGGAATTCAGCGGTCGCGCAGGAATCTTGGTTCCAATTAACTGTGGAAAGTGAGAGATCCCTGTATTGTGTTTCCTGAAAAATAAATGTCAGAGACAAAAAATAATGAAGATTTGAACTTCAACACTTTCACTCATTTGCCAAACCGCTTAATTCCGACTAAAGTTACAGGGAGTCCATGTCAGCTGACACGGGGCAAAGGCTGGGTACACCCTGTACAGCTCATTGGATCATTATAGAGCAACACACACACAAACCAATTCATATTTAGGATCAATTTGAAAAAGTCAGTTAGCCTATTGCGCATGCCTTAGAACTGGAGGAGGAAACCGGAGTACCTGGAAGAAACCCACACAAACCGAACCAAACCGAACCCAAGAACTGAATCCAGGACCTTCTGGCTATAAGGCAGGCGTGCTAAGCACTACATCACTGACTGCTAATGATGTCTGAATAATGGAGAGGTTCATGATATAAATCACATTAAGCCAGAATTAATACTCGAAAATGACTTTAGTATGAAGAACAGTGTAGAAGAAATCGCAGTGGAATTCAGCCCTATGACTTGAGATTGAATTCTGACTCACAGTGTTGGTGGGATTTCATGCAGGATTTTTTTTTTTTTTTTTTTTTTTTCAGTCCAAATTTTCTTCTTTGTTGTGAAACAGTTTCCCGGTTGAAGGTGTTAAAAGGCTGCGTCTGTTTCGTAGTGAAGTTTCATTGGTACAAGCGTCCCGATATTAACCGGTATATCTGTAATCAGGCCGATTTTATCAGTTTGTTCAAAGACATATGCGGAGTTGTAAAGTTTGGATTTTTTTAGTTTTCCATCAAGCCGCCTGAATGCGCTACCAGAAACGCAGTGTTATAAAAATATTTCTCTGACAAAAATGTAACCATAGCAACAGCAGCTTCTGTTGTTAAAGTAAACCACAGGGAGGCCAAGAGGCAGGAAGTGGTAAAGGTTCTGTTCTAAAGGTAATAACTCAGATTGGCACACAGGATAATTCTTTCGCTGCACTTATGGGTGTATGTGGGTGTCCGTGTGCAAAAGTCACACACAGCGGCCAACTCTCAAGTTCGAGAATCAGTGACCGTACATATTCTGATGCACGCACTCGTACTCGGAGACATGGCGCTCATCTCAGCAGGTGTGACCTTTATCAGCTAACCTTCTCTCAAAGATCAGAAATATCAGGAATGATCTCTCACACTCTCACACACACACACACACACACACACACACACACAGACTATCATTTAGTCACGTGTGATAACTTCTCAGTGCAACACCTCAAGATGGTAATGTTTACTAATATCATGGCGCACGTCACAGGGATCATTAACACTCGCATACAGAAATAAACAAACGGTTTCAGGAAGAAATGATTCATTAATTCTCTGAACCACTTAAGCCTAATTATGGTCATGGGAAGGTTGGCGCCCATTTCAGCCGACTCTGGGCAAGGGAAGAGTACACCCTGGACAGTGTACCAGGCCATCGCTGGGCAGAATTATGCTGATGGTTATGCAGCTACTCTTAATGAAATGGTTCTTTTACATGCGTTTCACCACAGACAGTGAGAGACATGGCAGGCCTTCGATAACCGAGTTTGCTGCACTGGGGGGGACAGTGACAACCTGTTCATAGTGGGGCTTGAACTCTGACATTGGGATCAGTAATCCAGCTCCTTTACCACCGGGCCACCACTGCCCATAAATGTCAGATCTATAAATATATTTTTGTTATATGTACTGTAGGCTAAAATGCTATAAGTAAGATCGCATGTATAGCTTTAGCATATACAGTACTGTATATATTAGTACTGTATATAGAGCTGGAGCTTCTCCTGGGTTCTGTTGCGTGAAGCAACCAGATCAGCTCCTCCAATATGGGACACCAGCACCAGTACATCGCAGGTTACCTTCTCAGTGGTTTTACTGGTACCCTTCGTTCTGCTAGGGGGACAGAGGCGCACTCGAGGTTAAGACTTTACCCAGGGGTCTTAGCACGGTGGTAATCTAGCAGGGATTCAAACCCATGAGCTCTCACTCATCAGCCCAACACATTGACCACTGCACCACCGGCCTCACAGAAATACGTAAACTGATACAGTTGGCCCTCTACTTACGAAATTAATCCATTCCAGCGCCTTTTTCGTAACCTGAAGTTTTCGTAAGTAGAGGTGCATTTTACATGTAAAACACGTGATTCGTTCCAAGGCTCCCAATACTACCCCATAAACCCTTTAATAATTATAAAAGTACACCAATTTTGTATGAAATATGTGTTAAAAGTAAAAGAAAATTATTTATCTTTTTTAAATCTCTCGAACCACCCATGCAACATTTTAAAGTCCGGGGGTTGCTGGTCTGAAGAACCCGCACCCTCCTTCACGAGGTCCTTAAATATGGCGGTTGCTTTTTCCGAACTAATCGCCTCCGTCTCTGTATCTCCGTTTTTATTGCCTCCTCCTGCTTCAATATCGTCCCGCTTGTAGAGGGGTTTCGGCCGTACTCCTTTACGATTTCACTCAACCGCATCCCACTTTTGTATTTTTTTATTATCGCCTGCTTCACTTCGATTGATAACGGAGCCAGCTTCTTCTTTTCGGTGTCACCGGCAATCACTTTCTTGGGGTCCATGATGGATAACGAAATATAATGCTGCAATGATCACTCTCAAAAAAACTCACGAGCCAACAGTCCTGTTCAACTCTCCTTCAAGTGTGTGACAAACAGGAAGTATGGGTACAGTTCAGCTCCCTCCTGGCCAATGGGAGGACAGCGGGGTGGGATGTTGGGAGACAGCCAATGACAGAGCAATTTGCGCGTTGTTTGAATTTTTGAATGGCGCGTTTGAATTTTTGAATGGCGCATTTGGCGCGTTTCGTAAAAAGAGGACGAAAATTTAGGAAAATGTTTTCCGTAACCTGGATTTTTCATGCTCAGAGGTTTTTGTAAGTAGAGGGCCGTCTGTATATAGAAATCAATAATCAATAATTATAATTTAAAAAACAAAACATCCCATGCTATTTATCCCAAAGTTCCAACTAACCCTGGAGTCCTGAAAATTTAATGAATCTTCTTCTTCTTTCCTTTCAGCTTTTTCCCTTTCTCGGGAGTCGCCACAGCGAATCATCTGATTCGCACATTTGATTTGGCAGAGGTTTTTACCTCAGATGCCCTTCCTGTCATAAATGCAGCCATGAGGTGGGGGGGCACAAAGAGGTGTCTCTCCCCCTCATGCCGGTCCCAAGCCCGGAGAAATGCAGAGGGTTGTGTCAGGAAGGGCATCCGACGTAAAACCAATGCCAAACATTTATGATGCAAATCAGAAGTATTACCCCCATACCGGATCGGTCGAGGCCCGGGTTAACAACGACCGCCATCAGTGCTGTCAATCAACAGGGTGCTGATGGAAATTGGACTACTGTTGGTCGAAGACGTCGAAGAAGGAGAGGTGGGAGGCGTGTCCGTAGGCAGAGAGAGAAGAGGAAAGGCATGAGTCTAGGACTGAGAGTGGGGACTTTGAATGTTGGAACTATGCAAAGAAAAGGTAGAGAGCTGGCTGACATGATGCAGAGGAGGAAGGTGGACATACTGTGTGTTCAGGAGACCAGGTGGAAAGGTAGCAAAGCTAAAAGCTTAGGAGCAGGGTTTAAGCTATTTTATCACGGTGTGGATGGGAAGAGAAATGGAGTAGGAGTCATCTTGAAGGAGGAGTTTGTCAGGAATGTTCTAAAAGTGAAAAGAGTGTCAGACAGAGTGATGAGTCTCAAGTTAGAAATTGAAGGTGTAATGCTCAATGTTGTTAGTGCTTATGCCCCACAGGCAGGATGTGAGCTAGAAGAGAAAGAGAGATTCTGGAGTGACTTAGATGAAGTGATGCAGAGTACCCCCAGAGGCGAAAGAGTGGTTGCAGACTTCTGGCACATTGGTGCAGACTTCAATGGACATGTTGGTGCAGGCAACAGAGGGGACAAGGAAGTGATGGGCAGGTTTGGTATCCAGGACAGGAACGCAGAAGGACAGATGTTGATAGATTTTGCAAAAAGGATGGAAATGGCTGTGGTGAATACTTTCTTCCAGAAGAAACAAGAGCATAGGGTGACTTATAAAAGCGGAGGTAGGAGCACACAGGTAGACTACATCTTGTGTAGGCGATGTAATTTGAAGGAAGTCAGCGACTGCAAAGTCATAGTGGGTGAGAGTGTTGCCAAACAGCATAGGATGGTGGTGTGCAGGATGACTCTGATGGTGAGAAAGGTGAAAAAGGCAAAGGCAGAGCAGAAGACAAAGTGGTGGAAGCTAAAAAAGGAAGAGTGTCGTGTTGTCTTCAAGGAGGAGGTAAAACAGGCTTTGGGTGGCCAGGAAGTGCTTCCAAATGACTGGACAACCACAGCAAATGTGATCAGGGACACAGGTAGGAGAGTACTTGGTGTGTCCTCTGGAAGGAAAGTAGATAAGGAGACTCGGTGGTGGAATGAGGAAGTGCAGGAGTGTGTACAAAGGAAGAGGTTAGCTAAGAAGAAGTGGGACATTGAGAGGACCGAAGAGAGTAAACAGGAGTACAGGGAGACACAGCGTAAGGCGAAAGAGGCAGTGGCTAAGGCCAAACAGAGGGCGTATGATGACTTGTATGATAGGTTGGATAGTAAAGAGGGAGAAAATGATCTATACAGGTTGGCACAGCAGAGAAATAGAGATGGGAAGGATGTGCAGCAAGTTAGATTGATAAAGGACAGAGAGGGAAATGTATTGACTGATGACAGAAGTGTGCTGGAAAGATGGAAAGAGTACTTTGAAGAGCTGATGAATGAGGAAAATGAGAGAGAAAAAAGAGTAGAAGAGGTGACCATTGAGGAGCAGGATGTAGCAAAGATCAGTAAGGGTGAAGTGAGAAGGGCATTGAAGAGGATGAAGAATGGAAAGGCAGTTGGTCCTGATGATATACCTGTGGAGGTATGGAAGTGTCTAGGAGAGGTAGCCGTAGATTTTCTGACAAGAACATTCAACAAGGTACTAGAGAGTGAGCAGATGCCGGAGGAGTGGAGGAGAAGTGTGCTGGTGCCCATTTTTAAGAACAAGGGAGACGTGCAGAGTTGCAGCAACTACAGAGGGATAAAGTTGATGAGCCATACGATGAAGTTATGGGAAAGAATAGTGGAAGCTAGACTAAGGGCAGAGGTCAGCATTTGTGAACAACAGTTTGGTTTCATGCCAAGAAAGAGCACCACAGATGCAATGTTTGCTTTGAGGATGTTAATAGAGAAGTACAGAGAAGGTCAGAGGGAGCTACATTGTGCCTTTGTGGATCTGGAAAAAGCATATGACAGGGTGCCAAGAGAAGAACTGTGGTATTGCATGAGGAAGTCTGGAGTGGCAGAGAAGTATGTTAGAGTGGTGCAGGACATGTATGAGAGATGTAAGACAGTGGTGAGGTGTGCTGTCAGTGTGACCGACGAATTCAAGGTGGAGGTGGGACTGCATCAAGGGTCAGCTCTGAGCCCCTTCCTGTTTGCTCTGGTGATGGACAGGCTGACAGACAAGGTGAGACAAGAATCTCCATGGACTATGATGTTTGCAGATGACATTGTGATCTGTAGTGAGAGCAGAGAACAAGTGCAGGAAAATTTAGAGAGGTGGAGGTATGCCCTGGAAAGGAGAGGAATGAAGGTTAGCCTCAGAAAATCAGAATACATGTGTGTGAATGAGAAGGACCCAGGAGAAACGGTGATGTTACAGGGAGCAGAGATAACAAAGGTGGAGGATTTTAAGTACTTAAGCTCAACAATCCAAAGCAATGGAGAGTGTGGAAAAGAGGTGAAGAAGCGTGTGCAGGCAGGCTGGAATGGTTGGAGAAAAGTGTCCGGTGTGATGTGCGATAGGAGAGTGTCAGCAAGAATGAAGGGAAAAGTGTACAAGACGGTGGTGAGGCCAGCGATGTTGTATGGCTTAGAAACAGTGGCGCTGAGGAAAAGGCAGGAGGCAGAGCTGGAGGTCGCGGAGATGAAAATGCTGAGGTTCTCTCTGGGAGTAATGAGGATGGATAGGATCAGAAATGAGTATATCAGAGGGACAGCCCACGTAAGATGTTTTGGAGACAAAGTCAGAGAGGCTAGATTGAGATGGTTTGGACATGTACAGAGTAGGGATAGTGAGTATATTGGCAGTAGGATGCTGAGGTTGGAACTACCAGGCAGAAGGCCTCGAGGAAGACCAAAGAAGAGATTTATGGATGTGGTGAAGGAAGACATGAAGGTCGTTGGAGTCAGAAAAGAAGATGCGGAGGACAGGGTGAGGTGGAGGCGGATGATTTGCTGTGGCGACCCCTGAAGGGAGCCGGCTATGCAGCTACTTTTTATGAAAGTCAATAATGCTTCTTTTACATGAATCTCTCACCATAGATAGTGAGAGACATGGCCCACCTTTGATAACCCAGTTAGCTGCACTGGGGGGACAGTGACAACCTTGTGGGGACTCGAACCCCCAACCTTAGGATCAGCGATCCTGCACCCTATCCACTAGACTACCATGAATCTGTGGTGTATAAATTGGGCTATTGATGTAATATGCCTGCGAATAACTTCCATACTTCCATGTTTTTTTGGAGCATGTTCCAAAAAAGTAGAGTGAGAGATAGAGAGAGAGAGAGAGAGAGAGAGAGAGACACACACACACACAAAGGGAGAGGGAGGGAGAGAGAGAGAGAGAGAGAGAGACACACACACAAAGGGAGAGGGAGGGAGAGAGAGAGACACACACACAAAGGGAGAGGGAGGGAGAGAGAGAGAGAAAGAGAGAGAGGAAAGAGAGAGAAAATGTAGGGAGGGAGGAGAGAGAGAGAGAGAGAGAAAGGGAGAGAGAGACACAAATGGAAGGAGGGAGAGAGAGGGAGAGAGAGAGAGAGAGAGAGACAAATGGAAGGAGGGAGAGAGAGAGAGAGAGAGAGAGAGAGAGAGAGACACACACACACACACACACACAAAGGGAGAGGGAGGAAGAGAGAGAGAGAGACAGAGACACACACACACAAAGGGAGAGGGAGGGAGAGCGAGAGAGACAAAGGGAGAGGGGGAGAGAGAGAGACAGAGAGAGAGGGAAAGAGAGAGAGAAAATGTAGGGAGGGGGGGAGGGAGAGAGAGAGAGAGAAAGAGAGAGAGACACAAAAGGAGGGAGAGAGAGAGAAAGAGAGAGAGACACAAATAGAAGGAGGGAGAGAGAGGGAGAGAGAGAGAGAGAGACAAATGGAAGGAGAGAGAGAGAGAGAGAGAGAGCGAGAGAGAGAGAGTGTGTGTGACACACACAGAGGGAGGGAGGGCGGTGTAGTGGTTAGCACGTCCGCCTCACTGAAAGAAGGTCCTGGGTTCGATTCCCAGTTCGGCCGTTGCTGTGCGTAGTTTGCATGTTCTCCCCGTGATTGTGTGGATTTCCTTCGGGTACTCCGGTTTCCAGGCAGTGATATATACCTGGTATTCAGGGTGCTGGATCACTGATCCTAAGGTTGTGGTTTCAAATCCCACTCTCCACAAGGTTGTCACTGTCCCCCCAGTGCACTAACTGGGTTATCAAAGGCCGGCCATATCTCTCACTGTCTATAGTGTGAGGTTCATGTAAAAGAACCATTGCTGACTTTATAGCCGTCAGCATGTTCCTGCCCTGCGATGGCCTGGTGAGCTGTCAAGGTTGTACTCTGCCCTCGCCCGGTGTCGGCTGAGATGGGCGCCAGCCTCGTTGTGATCCTAATTAGGATTAAGCGGCTACAGAAAATGAATGAATGGCTCCGTTTCCTCCCACAGTCCAAAAACATGCACAGTAAGCTAACTGTTCCAAACCCCCCACCCCCCACCCCCCCCAGGTGTACATGGCGGTGTGAGTGCTGGCCCTGTGATGGCCTGGCGAGCTGTCCAGGGTGTATCCCGTCCTTGTCAGAGTTGGCTGAGATGGGCGCCAGCCTCCCTGTGACCGTAATTAGGGTTAAGTAGTTCAGAAAATGAATGAATGAATAATGCATGAATTTGTTATATGTAAAACATTCAGTTCTGACTTTGCTGGCGTGTCACATGAAGCCAACGCCGGCCACTTGTGGTCATTCTTCTTCTTCTTCTTTTTCTTTTAAATCTTAGACGCTCTTAGCCTAATTTCCATTCCACCCTATGCTTCCTTACACTTACATTTAAAGCATTTGGCGGACGTTCTTATCCAGAGTGAATTACAATTATTGATTTTACACATTTGAACAAATGAGGGTTAAGGGCCTTACTCAAGGGCCCAACAGCAGTGGATTGAACCGCTGACCTTCGGATCAGTAATGCATCGCATTAACCACTAAATCACCACTGCCTCCTTCATGGGTCATACATGTTTCAAACTTTATCTGCCAGAGAGCACCAGGTTAAAATACTGTACTAGTATAACATGAGGCTGGTCTGTCCTCGCCTTGTCAGCTCTCACTGAGTACTAGTTGGTCGACATGGTGTTACACTCTTATACACTAGGTGGCAGTATGTATCCTTTAGTTGTTTACAATCCGTCTTAAACTGCGAGAAGAAGTAGAAGCGGAAGAAGACGAAAAAAAAAACCCCACCAAGGTTCCTTTTCCGTGAAAGCGAAACAGAAGATGAAACTTCGCGAGCAGAAATATAAAGCTCAGTTTGTTGAACAGGGCTTTGAGGAAAAAATTCGCGTAATTTTAAAAGAAACGTTACCGTTATGGACATCATTTGAGGAATAAGACCGGTAATATAGTGTTGTTTTTCTCTTGTTTTACATACTTATGTATTTGTCTTAAATATATACATATATAAATATATAGGTATTGGAAATATCTTGTAATAAATTTGAACGTTTATTTTGAAAGGGAAAGAAGGAATAAAACTACAACACCCAGCGTTCACTTGCTGACGTCATACAACAGACAAGTGGGCGGAGAAAGAATCGCTTCCGTGTTGGTATCAGCGGATAAATAACAAGTGGAGATTACACAAACTGCGTGAAACGAAATCATGTTTTTGTAAAGCAGCACGACGGTAGAAAGTCGCTCGTCAACATGTCTTCGGCGCAAGGTCCAAAGAAAAAGGACAAGCGGATATTTTCCGGTTTCTGTCCGGATTTTAAATGCCAAGCGAGGCTGTTCTTTCCTGCTTATAGCTCGGTTAGCATTGAATGCACGGAATGTGGGCAGCGCCACGAACAGAAGGACCTTTTAAATGTGGAAGAAGTGACTGATCCAGATGTTGTGCTTCATAATTTACTGAGAAACGCGCTGCTCGATGTTACCGGGGCTCCGAAGAAAAGCACGGAGTTGGTGAAGGTGATGGGTTTGTCCAACTACCACTGCAAGCTGCTGTCACCCATTCTCACCCGGTATGGGATGGACAAGCAGACGGGGAAAGCAAAGCTGCTCCGGGAGATGAACCAAGGAGAACTCTTTGATTGCTCCCTGCTGGGTGGCAGAGCTTTTCTCATCGAACAGGATCACGTGTCCACGGTTGGTTATGGTAAGGACAGATCTGGCAGCCTTATATACCTCCATGATACACTGGAGGAGATTAAGAAAGCGAACAACAATAAAGAATGCCTCATCCCCATACACGTGGATGGAGATGGACATTGCCTGGTCCATGCTGTGTCCAGGGCTTTAGTGGGGCGTGAGCTTTTTTGGCACGCGCTAAGAGAGAACCTCAAGTTCAGCTTCAGACAAAATCTGGACCGCTATAAGGCTCTGTTTCAAGACTTCATTGACAACGCAGAATGGGAGGACATCATCAACGAGTGTGACCCTTTGTTCGTGCCGCCAGAGGGTGTCCCACTCGGACTAAGGAACATTCATATTTTTGGCCTAGCCAATGTCCTTCACCGTCCCATCATCCTGCTGGACTCTTTGAGTGGCATGAGAAGCTCGGGTGACTATTCGGCCACGTTCCTGCCAGGCTTGGTTCCTGAGGAGCAATGCCAAGGAAAGGATGGGTCCTTCAACAAACCTATCTGCATTGCCTGGAGCAGCTCCGGCAGGAATCATTATGTTCCTCTGGTGGGTATTAAGGGAATGCCTCTGCCAAAGTTGCCTGGAGCGCTGATACCCAAGGCTTGGGGAGTTCCACAGGAGCTTATCTCGAGGTATATCATCTTGGAAGCTTGTGGAGGTTGTGTTATCGGGGGAGATCGAAGCCTCCAGGAGAAGTACGTGCTGCGTTTAGTAAGTGCAATGGAGGACGTTTTTGTAGCGAGACATGGTATTCATCCTGCCATGGTGGCTGATGTTCATCAGTATGTTTACCGCCGAACGGGAGTGATCGGCATCCAACCTGAAGAGGTGACGGAGGCAACGAAAAAACTGGTGCAGGAGAATCGTCTGCACCGCTGTCTGATCTGTAATGCATTGTCTGAACTCCATGTTCCCCCTGAGTGGCTCGTGCCTGGGGGAAAACTCTACAACCTTGCTAAGTCTACTCACGGCACTCTCCGAGGAGATAAGAATTACACCTTCCCGCTGAATAATGTAGTGTGTTCCTACTCTCCCGAGAGGGACACGTTGGTTCCTGACTACAAACTCAGTTCTCTGTCCACCTGCACCTGGTGCCACAGGAATTCAGCACGTCATGTTCGTGGTGACGGATCTGTGGTGTACTTGAATGGGGATCGCACCATTACACGCTCGCTAGGTGGCAAGTGTGGCTGTGGGTTTAAACATTACTGGGATGGAAAGGAGTATGATAACTTGCCAGAGGCATTCCCTATTACCCTTGAGTGGGGTGGCCGTGTGGTCCGTGAGACCGTCTACTGGTTCCAGTATGAAGTAGATCCGGCACTGAATAGCAACGTCTACAATGTGGCAATGCGCCTCGTCACCAAGCACTTCCCAGGAGAGTTCGGCAGTGAGATTCTAGTACAGAAGGTGGTGAACACTGTTCTGCACCATACAGCAAAGAAGAACCCAGAGGAATACCACCCAGTGGCCATAGAGGGTGCTCACATACAGGGCCAAGGACACGTAGGTGGGCAAGTGGTGGAGTGGGATGCGAACCCTCCCCAAAAAATAATATTGACTGGGCAGAAGGGCCGCACATTACATAAAGAGGAACTGGTGATGAGTCAAGCAGAGAAGAGTCTCCAACATAAGATTAGTGAGCAGGCAGCCCTGTCCCAACGCAGACTCACACAACGACAGCGAACTCAAGACCACAGTGTAGAGCCTCAGTCTCCCTCTCCTGCCCCCTTTTCCTCAGCTCCACCCACACCCACTAAAGGCATGACCCCTCCTGGGCAGAAGAAAATCCGGGTGACGACCAGTGACGGGCGGCAAGCAACACTGCAGTTGCAACCCCATAATACCTATGCAGAGCTGCAAGAAGCCATCACTCAAGCCTTCAACATCCAGCCCCACCAGCAGCACATCAGGCATGGCTTTCCTCCTCGGGAACTGCCCCCACCATCCCTAGAGCATCGGGACTTACCTGTAGCCCTACAGCATGGAGACCGCATTACTGTGGAGGTGCTCAAGGAGAGCGTGCCAGACACACATACAGATACTCCTAGCACTCTGGAGCCTTTTCTCAACAGACCCGGCAGCCGAGAGATACAGGAGACCGTTGAGCTGGAGATGTCGTCGCTCTGTCTGCTTGCAACACTTATGGGTAGGACGTCTTGCTTTTAAAAAACTTTTCATGCGTAACAGTTTGAAACAAATCCGAAGGTTTCAGCTACAATCAGGGTTTCTCAAGGGCTTTGCATGCCTTTACAGTGTAATTAGAAAAAAAAACAAAAGTTATTGAAAAATATTGGGTGAAACTACAACAGTTGAGTGTCTGGAGTAGAATCATGTGCTGTTGTGAAAATCATACTCAGAGTGTCAAACAATAACTTTAAATTGTACACGTGAGGAATTGGCGTCACTGACTATTCAAAACGATCGCATAGAACATCAGCGGATCCTTCCAGCGACATTCAGTCCGTGCCTGATTTTAAAGTGCGTGCGAGTGTTACCACGCTACGTGTACTCAGTGACATGATGCCTTTCTAATTGGCTGTCCTCGCTTGATTGTGACACAAACTCGTTGGGTTGGCTGGGCCGCGTGATTGACCGTGTGTAACAAAACACATCAGACAATGCTGAGCTGCACAAACAAGCGCAGAAAATGTGGGGAAAATGTCTTCTTGATCCGAAACCAGCTGACCACAGGAGCACCAAGTTGGCAAAACGTTAGCTGCAAAAGTCCTTTTGGATTTTCCGTCACACTCATCTCCAGCAGCATTTATACCCTCAGAATCACTAGAATGTAACGTCTCATTGTCGCCACAGGAGACACCCATTTCTTCCTAATTGTTGCCATAGTTGCTTCCTGAACATGTTTTTTTTTTTTTTTTTTTTTTTTTTTTTTTTCCCCCCCCCTCAATCATCAAAAATGACACCTTTTTTGAATAGATATGCTTGGTTACTTGTACTGGACAACTCCACCCAATGAGTTGATGTTGCTTCTTGAAGAAATGCCTGCGTACTGATTGGGTCATCTTGTAGTGAAGATATGATAAATACGACTTAAAAAGTAAAAGTTTTGCAAAATGGAGAGAAAACATAGACAGTAGCATAATCTAATTTATTACAAGGCTTTTAATATTATCTATATACAGTGAACAGAGCAAAATTAAACAGTCACACGTATGAATGCTTTGTTGGAGCGCATCCACTGTTGATTAGAGCAAATAATTGTAAATTTTGACAAACTGACACAGCTCCGTAGAACCAGCATGCCTTGTGCACTGTGATGAATTCCACTGTGATGGAATTTTGGAATCCTTACCATTGTTTAGTTGATAACGTGCCTTCTGGGACCATGACGCCAATGTCCATCTGCTTGTTGACATTTTTAGTATTTTCTTTTACCTTCAGACTTATTTGAATAAATAAGACTTGAAAAAAACTTTTAAACAAGACTTTGAAAAAACCAGACTTGTGCTTGCATTTGTTTTGTAAATGCAAATTACAAAAACAAACAAAAAAAAGTGATTCCATAATTATTTCTCCAAAACAATGATTTTATATATTTTTATCTATTAATCAGAAAAAACTAGTATTTGAAGTAAATGTATTTAAATGTTTCATGAAACTAAAGGTTTTGTGCCATATCTGTGATTTAGATTAATTGAATTAACATCTGGCCTGGCGAGCTGTCCAGAGTATACCCTGCCTTTGCCCGGAGTTCACTGACATGGGCGCCAGGCACTGCACGACCCTAATTTAGTGTTAACAGGGATTCCAGATGTCCATGATTTAGCGGAATTCCGATATTTTTACTCGATAAAGTAATAATTGTTGTTATTCTTGAATAATTTCACTAAAAAATTGTGTGGATTGTTAATAGATTAGCAGAATGTTGCCAATCGAGTTGGCTTGCTTTAGATATATTTTGGTTGATATCGGTTGTTTCCGTTGAACACTCAACACTCGCAAGTAAAGTACCACGAGAATGTACGTGAAATAATGAGGAAACATGCATAGCGACAGATTTCCGGTCGATTTCTTGCCAGATTTCTCGATTTCAACATGTCGTGGAAGGGAGACATTCTCCATAAGCGAGATAGTGGAACGGTTATCGGGGTTAGATGCTGGGATCAAAAATTCATGGAACTGGTCGTGGCTGGAAAAAGTAGTAGATGGATGCCCGCTATCGGAACTCTTTTACAAATATAGATACGGGGAAAGCACTTTGCGGTCTAGTGCGATGGGAAAGTAATCAATTATGGAGGTAAAGGTTGGTTGGCATTGAAACAGAATTGTGGGGGGGGGGACTGTAAACTGCCTGGTGAGTCATTTTTATAAATTTATTCAATAAGTACAGTGTAATACTGTTTACTCGTGCAGAGTAAATGTGAACATTTTGAATTATAGTGTTATACTATTAACATACTAACTTGTAGCATTTACGCTCGCTAGTTGAACACAAATGTTGTGATAATGTCATGTGTTATGTGATCATTCTACAAATTAGTTTATAATTATTTCATAATTATGTTACACATGAATGGCGAGCAGTAGGGCGATGCTACTTGAATGATGTGTGTTTATCTACACTGAAATACCCTTTTAATAATTTTTACATTATTTAAACTGTTTTGTTTAGGGCTTATTCATGTTACAAAACAGTGATTAACTTGTTTGCATAATTTTTTTTACATGACGTGCTCTGCCCCTGTACCCCGCAAGGGTCCTGCGGCCCCCTTGACCCCCAGCCGAAATATTTCATTTCCTCTATTTCTAAACCCGTTTCCTCTATTTTATAATTTTTTTTTTAAACCTCACTGGGATCCCTGTATTAAGTGGTTTACAAAATTTAATGAATAAATGAATTAACATCCTCCAGATGTGTTGATTCCGGGCGAAGGCCGTATTTCTACTTCTGCTGAAGCAAAATTTTTTTTTTTTTTTTTGGCTCTAATTTTAGTTTTCTGAGATTTGCCTATTTTTGAAGTGTTGTGGAAGTTGCCAAATGCAAATGAGCTTCATGTGAAAATGTTTCGCAGTTCATGGCTGCTGATCGCTCAACACGCATATTAGTCGGAAGGAAAAAATTAGCATTGTTTAAATCCAAGTGTTGTGGTATCAAACATGTTTAGATGTAGAATGAGGTTTTTCTCTGCACTGGCCTTTATTTAATGAATAATATTATTGAAAGTTGCTGGGTTTTAGTGTCCCTGAATGCGCGGAAAACTTCATTTTTGACCGTCAGTGTTTGATGGAGCAGGGTGGCCAGTTGATGCCTGGTTGAATGTGATTTTATCAAAATTGTTTATCATTAAAAAATATAGTGAAGAAGAATTTGTTTCCCTGAATGAAAAATTCTAATCCAATTTACAGAAAAATTTCCCGCAATCCAATAACAAAAATCTTTTGATTTATCTAATGAGATCCTTTGTTTACTTGTCAAAATACTGTACATATCCAAAACTATATTTTAAAAATGTAAACAAAAAAAAATTGATACCGCGCAACACCACAAGCATTGGAGCAGGTTACCGTCTTTGTTTTTATTAATTCTTAAATCGTGATACTGCACTTAAAGCCTTCCAAGATAACTAACTTGGAATGTTTATCTCTACTTGATACGGACTGCGTCTGCTCAACAGTTGCCGTTCTCTGATTCTCATAATACATTTTGAATAGGACAGAGGTCTGGACTGGCAGCAGGCTACTTAACCCCAATATGAAGCCGTGTTGTTGTAGGTTATGCAGAAAGAGGCGTAGTCTTGTCCTACTGAAGTAAATACTGATATGTACCTCGTTCCTTCACAGATGTTGGTTTTTGTACCTCTTGCTGATAACAATGCGCGTGGTCAGTGGTCATTTTCATCTTTGACGAGAACTCGACATCAGCCTTTTACGAGAACAGTCTGAGACGTTTACTTATCAGACCACAGCATATGGAGTGCAGACAACTCAGCAGCTTTTCTTTCCCTGAACTGTTTCAGAATATTATGTAGATTTTTAAAGGGCAAGGAGCCGCTATTCTTTTTATGAATTTTCACAGAAAGATATTGGCCATGACCCGTCTTTGTTTACAGAGCCTTAGCCGTTGGTTAATGCCACTTTTATATTTTTATTGTCTGTGTTCTGGGCAATGTCTGAACCACAAGTAAGCCTCTGTCCACTTAGCAGTATAAATGAGTACTGGGGGAAAATCCTGGGACGGTAAAATGCGGTGGACTGCCGTTCCATCCAGGAGGAGTTGAACTCCCAGTCGCTTCACCTGAAGGAAACTGGGATAATTATCGTATCTCATAAAACACCCCTAAATCAATTATTATAAACATAACATTGTAAAATAATATCAACATTAATTTCAAATAAATTAAATTCAAGCAAAATAATTTCAAATTGATAAATTTTAATCAAATTCACTCATCAAATACAGTATCAAATATAACCTTTAACATTCTCTATGTTGCGATCTTTCTGCTCGTAAATGTTTCCGATGGTCGGCGGATGGTCACTTTACATGAAACTGAGCTGAGTCACATTACATGAAGCTGAGCCGACTCACTTTACATGATGCTTAAAACAGACAATCAACGCTTACAATATGTGAGGCGCTCAAAACCGAAAGTAGTGTACTTGCTGTGGGTTATACGGACTTCTGGTCTTTCAAGTGAGCAAGGGCTTCGTTAAACTCGTTTAGCACTCAGCCTGCACTGATGTGAATCACCAGCAGAGCGGAGAGTTCTCTTTTTTTCCTCTGGATTCGGGTTTTCATACATTTCACAACTTTCTTTGCTTAACTGAGTATGCATGGTAGATTGCGTCAATCCGAGAAGATAGTTAATTCATCTCTGTGTATGAGACTTGCACCCATGCTAGTAGGCTTACGCTTCTGACCAACCATATTTGCTTAGGGTTACAAAAGTCCGCAAAACAGTGTGAACACAAAGATCACAGAGACGACGTCGTAACACGCTATATAACTTGTATATATTATTATATACCTGAACTGGGAAGGAGGGGCACGTTCAGTCTGCCGTTTGTGAACAATGGACGCAGCATCATTACGTCATTACATCAGCATACTACGTAGGTATGTCTAAACTCAAAATTTGACTTTTTTTTTTTTTTTTTGAAAAAAAAAAACCGGATGAACGTAAGTCGGAGAGCATCTGTATCTTCACATTATCCACACTAATATTGCAGTTTGAAATCAAAAGAATATTGCAACACAACAGAATCAATGCCTTTGATAAACCCCAGTAAAATGTAAATAGATGATATGAAAGTAGCGAATGTCCTTCCTTCATCTTCAGTATTTTTACCAACACGTACACATGTGCTTGTTCTTTCTCTGTCCTTCAGGTGAGGATGTGTGGTCGTATGCTAAAAAGTTACCTCATCTGTTTCAACAAGGAGGAGTCTTCTATAACATTGTGAAGAAAGATATGGGTAAGTTTCTGGAGGTTTTTTTTTTTTTTTTTTTTTTTTTTTGTAGTTTGGGGTGAATGTCATTGGATTTCGTTTGAATTCAGTATTCAACAATAAAACAGTCTGGAAAGCATGCAGAGCATAGAAATGATAAAAAAAAAAAAAGTACACATATTACGGCTATATTTCAGATCTATTTGAAGTAAATATGGTTTTTTAAACTAGTGACTCAAGGGTGCCATTATTATTATTATTATTATTATTATTATTACTAAAGTCGACTTTACACACAGGATGATGTTCAAAAGTAATGATTGCAGTTATCCGGTCAAGAATGGAATGCTCCAATTCTACGGACACGCGGGACCTTACCTGATATGTGGAGACACCGGATCTCTCTTGTTTTACCATTTCGCTCAGTTGCTCATAATCCAGCAGTGATTGGTGCCTCATGTACTGATTCTACATGCTAGCGATATTGAAGGGCTTTATGATCTATACTCTGTGTAAAACTGTGCTACTCTCTGTACTTGTGCAGGTCTGGAATGTACATCTCATGTACAGCAGGCACGGTACACGGCGTACATGGGGACTAAGACCTGGGAGCCAGGCAGCCGCAATGAAATCAGCTGATTGCTTGGTGGAGCGGCTGATTAGTGATTAACATTAAGAAACATTTAAAGGATTTATAGTTTAGCTTCATTCACAAAACTGTCCATACTATGAATAATGTAAAAACACATCCTATTATGAATTAATGTAATCACTAACTGATTTTTCAGTAATAGCAATGTTGTATGAAATGGCCACACACACATGCAAACACACAAACAAACATGATGTGGGAATATATTCACAGATTTAAAATTAACTTTAGATTTGTTTACGTTTTTTTAAACAACTGCTTCAAGGCTTAGAGCAGGGACAGATCAGCAGATGCCTCATGTTTTGTGATCTAAATGTAACATTTAGAAATATAGGGATCCCTCGCTACTTCGCGGTTCAATTCATGCGGCTTCAGCACATCACGTGCTTTTTGTTTTTTTGTTTTTTTTTAAATAAATATTCATCAAATTAAAAAGTAAGGAAATGATGGAAGAATGGGGGGGGGGGGGTTTAAGGAAAATGCCACAAAAACAAGGCCAATTATGCAAAAAAAAACAAAAAACAAACAAAAACAACCCAAAACCTCCCATCAAAACTACTTACATTTTTGAGTGGTGCGCATCTGAGTGCGTGCACGTGCGTCTATATATGTGTGTATTTTATATTTTATTTCCATCTTATGCATTATTTTTGAATGTTTGTTATTACAGACGCTCCCCGACTTACGTTTTTGTTTGGTTCCGGACGACCGAACGCAAGTTGAAAATGAACGTAAGTTGTTACTGTGTTCCAGTGACATATGACGTTCATACTGTACTATACATCCATTACCGCGTCATTACGTCAACGTACTACGTAGGTACGTCTAAAGTCAAAATTTGACTTTTTTAAAAACTTGTAAAATTGAAAAAACTTAAAACGGATGAACGTAAGTCGGGGAGCATCTGTATAAGCATTTATAGCATTGAATATGTATTTATTGATATTATATATATATATATATATATATATATATATATATATATATATATATATTTACACACATACATGTACATATACGTCAGTCAGGGGGTTGATCCTACTTCACGGAATTTGGTGGTTACAGGGGGATCTCAGTCCCAAGTAACCGCAGAAAGTGAGGGATCCCTGTATATTTTTATCTGTACTGTAGGCTAAAATTCTATTAGTCGTCTAACGTATAGTTTTAGCAGGCAACACATTTCAAAAGATAACATTAGCTATAGCATCAATCGCTCGGCTGTAGTAAATGGCTTTGTATCAGGTTCTAACTGTTAGAGGGACAACTTAAGAATGACTGTAGGGAATGAGGATGGTGAACCACATTCTTGATGGTTTTAAATACATTTGGAAGAATGCTACATGCTTAAAGTTATTGAGATTTTTGTGCACCACTCACAGATGTTGATAGTGTTGTTGTTGTTGTTGTTAAAGCTCTGGAGGCTCTTCTGTTATCGAGATTATCTACTTGCTTTTATGCACAAAGAACCGGCGGCATAGATTATACACACAAGACCAGCCGTTGAAACAGCGTCTCACACCCAGATTTTACTTTGGCAGATTTTAGTCTTTAAAGTCATGTGAGGGTATTCTCTTGTCTTGTGTATATATATATATATATATCTTTTGTTTATTTATCCCCATCCCCCCCCCCCCCCCCATAATTTTAGTAGTATCAAGTTCCCACCCACCAAGTTTTTGCCCTTTCTTTTTCATGACCACCACCAACCAGGGAGGGTCAAAAGCGTACACACATCGAAAGTGCCATCCACCCCTTCGTACGAGTAAGCTCACAGATTCCCGATTGGCTGATGATCGGTACGACTGACAGGGAAGTGGGCGTATGCTATACTCCTGTTGAGAGCTCAGTCAGTTAGCTCCCATGGACTCCCAATGCTCCCAAGGCTGTGGCATTAACCTGGATTTGAACTTGTAATCTGTTAATAGTCCTTGTCGATGCACCGGTCGGGAGCCTGTGTTTATATATCTATAATGGGCAGTGACGTCAGCTACAGCAGGGGTCCCCAACGTTTTCATCACCCCGGACCGGTCAACGCTTGACAATTTTGGCGTGGCCTTGGAAGGGGGCTGGGGGCGGGGTCATAGATTGTTTATATTGTAAATATAATTTATTTATATAAAATATTTTATTATTATTATTATAGCACTCCATGAATGTTATTTTTCAACAGCTGAAATAAAGTTGATTGGGAAGTTGAGCTTGAACTTTTATAAAAAGAAAAAAAAAAAACACAGCTGATGGTACAGCAGCGGGGAGAATGAAGGCTCAGTCTCACCAAAAATCCACGCTATTGTTTGAAACATGTCCAACTCGCCTCCGTTTATGTGCCATTTTTGAAAAATAAAGATTGTTCAGACTCCGATAATAAATAAAATGGGAATAATGAATTGTTTCTTCTGTGGACTGGTACCAATTGAGCCTCGGACCGGTACCGATCCATGGACCGGTGGTTGGGGACCCCTGGGCTACAGGATGCAATAATATGCTAAAGGATTTTAATCGGTGTCAGTTGGCTTTTCTAGCAAATAAGAGATATCTTCAGCTATAAGAGACGGCGTACAGGTCTAATGGGGAGGAAAGGGATCCTGATACAGAAATCGTTGTCTGGAATTCGGTAATTTGTTACCAGCTGCAGTAGCGAAGCTAATACTGTTGCAAGTTTGTTTCAAATGTTTGTGCTTTTGTTGTATTTTTTTTTTTTTTTTTGGTAACGTATGACTTGATCTTAAGAACTGCTCGATGAATAACTGTCAAATTCTCAGGGTACCAACTTGGAACCAAAGGTTGGAACCAGTTTATGGAGCAACTGATAAAACCTTCTTGATTTTTTTTTTTTTTTTTTTTAAACATGTGTCTGTGTGTGTTTGACTTTAGGTCTGTTGGATGGGAAGCACTGTACTCTGCCACACCTGACTGGTAAGACCTTTGTGTTCAATGCAGCAGAAGATCGTTTGGAGCTGTGCGTGGATGCTGCTGGTCACTTCCCAGTTGGCCCTAATGTGGAAGAAACGATCCAGGAGGCGCTATCTCAGCTGTGTTCTGAGGCTCCCTCTCGCACACACGAGGGAAGCCCTGTTCATGGCCTAAAGCTGGGTAGTGGAGGGGTGGTACGCAAGAAGGAGCAGACTGTCGCTGCTTTCCAAGGCAAGGGTCACTCGCTGGGCTCCACTTCACATAAGCATCAGCCTATGGTGCAAGACCACAGCAATGGAGTAGACCTGAGCGCCAGTGGACATGCGGAGGGGTTGGCACAGTCAAGGGAGGAGCTGGTGCGTGTAGCCCCAGGCATGTTTACTCTCCGTGATGGGTGTCGAGAAGTAGAATTAGAGCCCACAGCAGTCGAGGCTCAACGGCGCCACCTACAGGAGATGGTGTCAAGTATACAGGCCTCTATGGACAAACACTTAAGGCAGCTGACGACACCGCAGACAGTCACTAAACAAGATGAGAAGAAGGAAGGTCTAGATAAGCAAGAGGAGATAAAGGACCAGGAGGCAGAGTCTCAAAACATCTCTGAGCCCATGGACCAGTCCTTATGATGTGCTCTTTCACATACATACGCGAATACATTTATTCACGCAGTGATCCTGTTATCTCATTACTTTATTTGCTCAAATACATTCCTAAGTAATTGTCATAAAGCAGGTGGAGTTGAGAAGTGGTGCATTTAAAAAAAAAAAAAAAAAAAAAAAAGTGCTTCTTCCATGTCCTGCAGTGCACACACTTAACACTTGCTGTACATGTACACTTCAGGGGCGTACAGTAAGGCGGACACGCTGTGTGTAATGACTCTAGAATCAAGTGCATCTGCTGTTCGATACACGAAGCCTTCTGTAGCATCTTGTACTCCCCGAATCCCAAAATTTCAAAATACAGCCACTTAGTCCCATTATCTATAACAGAGGTTGATTTTAGTTTATTTTTAAGAAAGCAGAGGGACTCATTCCGAGAGATTGTACTGCGGATCAGATTGATCAGATGCCCGTGTGGTGTTTGCACAGAGATAATACTATTGCTAGGATGTGATCAATACTGGTCTGGAATGTATTGTTTTCTTCAGTTTAAAGCAGGTGTGGATTAAAGGAGATCTGTCGATAGGAAGACTTTACTTCAGGTAGAACCACCAGCTCATGCATCTCGGATAAAAGTCATAATAACAGAAACATGTTGTTGAATAGAAATTGAAGGAACTTGTGTTAAATTGTGGTGCACAATGCTATTCTTATCATGCTGCTGTGATTTTGTTTGACATTAAAATGGTAATATATTCCAGAATATCTAATCCTCTGAATTAATAACACTAAAGAATGAAGTCAGGTGTTAGGTTTAGCTTGTACAGTGTATTACATGTTTACTAAAACGTTTCAATTTCCATTCTGCAGAGGCGTGGCTACAGAGAGCAGGAGTTTTGCTGTAGCGACAGATTCTTGTAGATTGGTGCAAGTACCTGCGTAGAGGGCGTTAGAGGTGTGAAAGAAATTACGCGAATGGTAAGGCACGGCTTTGCTTTTCTTTCTCAGAGTTGTTACACGAGATTCATGGATCACATTTCGGTCAGCTGGCTCATGAAATTTCCACAAAACGAAGTTCTGACACGGAGTAGTCTCGAGCTCTTCTCAAGCGCTAGACACACGTCGCGGGACGGGCGCGGAAGTGTTGGTTTGTTTTTCGTTCCCAAGCAAAAATGACAAGTTGGAGATCTTAACCTGGAAAGTTTGAGACTTGCTGGCGTCCACCATATTATGTATATTGTGTCATCATTCATATTTTATAAGAAGTGAATAGTTTGAGAACAAAACGTGACTCATGACAGATTTGACTTTTTCCACCAAACATCTGCAAACCAATCAAATTACTTGCACAACTTGTCGAACGACTTTCATGTCATGTACGTATTTAAGCCGCAAAAATATTCGCTTGCATGTAGAGCCGCTAAACATTCTATTCGTTTTCTGAGCCGCTTAATCCTAATTATGGTTATGGGGAGGCTTGTGCCTATCTCAGCCATCTCTGGATGAGGGGTACACCCTGGACAGTTTTCCAGGCTATTGCAGGCACGGGAAGAACATACCAACTCCACACAGAAATGCCGAGCTCGCCACTAAACATCTTGATGCCAATTTCAAAATTTTAAAACAAACGAACAAACAAAAAAGTCGCATCAGTCACTTTTCTATGAAACCGTTCGTGTGATCACCCGCGTTCATGGCCTGTTTCTAGCGGGACTGTCCTTCACAGGGGGTGGTGCTGCATTTTTCTCTGATTAGTTTAGGATTAATAATGTATTTAATTTAATTCTGGGTCTGGCAGAGGCGTTTGGTAAACTGTTGGTAAGGACCCGAACGAAGCTCTTTTTGAGAGAAAGGTTTTTTTTACATTTGCGAGTGGCGGCCTTTCACGTGTGCTGCCATTGTTCATCCGCACAGCCTTAATGGTCACTGAAGGTTTACCTTCAGCACTGCATGCATGCGCATTCAGACTTTGCTAATTTCACCGTAATCTTTTTTTTTTTTAATCATCTTGTATGATTTTATTCTAAAATACTTCTGATTTCAGCTGAAGGGAACTCGCGTCGCTCACGTGTATCTGTAAAGTTTGAATTCGCAAAGCGTTTTTAAGATTCAAGGTCGTTTCATTTCTTTTGATCTTTTCTCCAAAGTGAGTCTGAAATCACCTGAGATTGGGGGGCGGGGCAGCGGGAGGACGACCTAGATGATTCTATTGAGCCAAGTAGCTTCCTATTTAATTGTATTACTTGATGAATGGCGAATGTGTACAGATTTGCCATCAAGACATTTCATTATAGGATTGTGAGCAACAGAGAAAAATGTTTGTAAGCACTATTTCTAAATGTTGACGATAATATGGCCAAAGTTCAAATTCTTTGTTTTTTGCTTTGTTTTTGATGTGGAAAATTGATCTTTCTAACTAGGTGATGGTCTGTAATATATCGTATATATTGTACTTTATTCTGTACATACATTCAGGTTTTTTTGGGGGACTTGTTTTTTTTTGCTGTTTTAAGTTTTGTTTTCTTTGTTTGCCAACAAAGTGGTCTGATCACCCCACACAGCTGAAGAATTTGTAGTTTGCATGTGCAATACATTTTTAGCCTAACAACAAAATAAACTTACTGCTTCACTGCAACACACTGGTGTTATTGCGTCACACAGTTGCCATGACAACAATGCCATCGGTGGAAATTATTTATTTTATTATATTCCATACACTAATAGGATCGGTAATAAGGATCACATTGATTAAATAAAGTCGATGCAGATTTAAAACATTTCAAAAGCAGTTATACGTAACATTCGATTAGGAACGAGGGCAGTTAGAAATAATATTTTAATCTGGTGTTTCTTTTAATAACAGCAGCACCCTGCACTAATGCATTCCACTAATTATTATTCCAGATTATTTTCACAACAATACATCAAAAAGTAATTAGCATAGTTCATCTTTATATCTCGGCGTGTAAATATCACGGTGGGTATTTCTACTGTCCGTAGATATTTCATCAATAAAATTTAATGAAATTGTTTATAATTTTAATGAGAGAGAGAGAGAGATAAATTATTCATTCATTCATTTTCTGAACCGCTTAATCCTAATTAGGGTTGCGGGGAAGCTGGCATCCATCTCAGCCTACTCTAGGCAAGGACACGGTACACCCTGGACAGCTCGCCGGGCTATTGCAGGGCCGAATTAAATTAGGCTGTATTAAAAAAAAAAATCCCAGTTTCTCATACTTCTAGCACCTGAAAATTGGCACATAATTTCTAGCCATCGAAGTAAAAAAAAAAAAAAAAAAAATGTAAACCTCAAACACCTCAGACAATGTAACTACGACACAGAAGGTGATTTGTTATTAAATTTGGTGATTGGTTTACTTGTTTTCTAAAGATTTTTAGGGCTGTGAAGTTGCTATCCTATAGACAGTTGTTCAGTGTGTTTGTTAAATATACCGTATTTACCGGACTATAAGTTTCACCTTGTTCATACTTTGGCTGAAGGTGCGAGTTATACTCTTGAGTGACTTATATGTGAAATTGTTCCATGTAATTCTGTTTGTCGTAATAACAAGCATAATTTCACATGTTTATTTTTACACTCGCAACCACAAGAGGGAACTCCAGGCTTGGGTTCCTAGGCTCATCCACCACTGAAGAAGTGGCTCCAAAAAGAAAGTCTCATTCTGCGGATTACAAGCTGCACGTAGTGAAATATGCACCAGAAAATGGTAATCGAGCAGCAGAAAGAAAGTTTGCATTGAACAAGAAACTTGTGAGGGACTGGAGAAAAGCGGAGATTACTAAAAAAGCTAATCGCGGGCTAAAAGCTAGATGAACGAGCTCGCACATGGATGCTTGAGCAACGTGCTGCAAGGACAGGCTTGTCAATAGTGCAGTTGTCTGCATGTCCAGGTCATGAAACTATTACAGATGCTCCCTGACTTACGTTCATCCGTTTTACGTTTTTACTTCCTCCCCCCCCCCCCCCCAAAAAAAAAAAAAAAAAAAGTCAAATTTTGAGTTTAGACGTACCCATGTAGTATGCTGACGTAATGACGCTGCGTCCATTGTTTACAAACGACAGCCTGAACATGTCCCTCCTTCTTCCCAGTTCAGTTTTTGTGTGTATATATATATATATATATATATATATATATATAGTAGTGTGTGTGTATATATAGTAGTGTGTGCATATATATATATATATATATATATATACACACACTACTATATATACACATATATATGTCTGTCTTCCTTTCGGCTTTTTCCCTTTTACTCGGGAGTCGCCACAGCAAATCATCTGATTTGCACGTTTGATTTGGCAGTTTTTTTTTTTTTTAACGTCGGATGCCCTTCCTGTCACAACCCTTTTTTTTTTAGCAAGGGACAGAAACACGCTGACGACTTTGCAGCCTACTCGTTATGAAAGTCAGCAATGGTTCTTTTACATGCCTCTCACCATAGACAGTGAGAGACATGGCCTGCCTTTGATAACCCAGTTAGCTGCACTGGGGGGGGGCAGTGACAACCTTGTGGAGACTTTGTCTCTGTGATCTTTGTGTTTACACTGTTTTGCGGATTTTTGTAACCCGAAGCAAATATGGCTGGTCAGAAGCATAAGCCGACTAGCATGGGTGCAAGTCTCATACACAGAGATGAATTAACTATCTGCTCGGATCGGCACAATCTACTATGCATACTCAATTAAGCAAAGAGAGTTGTAATATGAATGAAAACCCAAGAAAGAGAACTCTCTTCTCTGCCGGTGATTCACATCAGTGCAGGCTGAGTACTAAACGAGTTCAATAGCGCCCTTGCTCACTTGAAAGACCGGAAGTCCGCATAACCCGCGCTTTGTTTCAAGTAAGTAAGCTACTTTTAGCAAGTGCACTACTTTCGGTATTGAGTGCCTCATATATTTTAAGCGTTGATTGGATGTTTTAAGCTTCATGTAAAGTGAGTCGGCATGTGATTCAGCTCGGCTTCATGTCATGTGACCATCCATCAACCATCGGAACCATTTACAAGCAGAATGATCGCATCATAGAGAATGTTAAGGGTTATATTTGATGAGTGAATTTGATTAAAATGTATCAATTTGAAATTATTTTGCTTGAATTTAATTTATTTGAAATTAATGTTGATATTTGATATAACATTGTAGAATATCAAATATGTTTATAATAATTGATTTAGGGGTGTTTTATGAGATACGGTAATGGTATTTATGGATGTATAGTACAGTATGAGCGTCATACGTCACACATCACTGTAACAACTTGCGTTCGGCCGTCCGGAACCAATTAAAAATGCAAGTCGGGGAGCGTCTGTAATCTGTTTGTCATAATAACGAACATCCCCCAGTGCAGCTAACTGGGTTATCAAAGGCCGGCCATGTCTCTCACTGTCTATGGTGTGAAACATGTAAAGGAACCATTGCTGACTTTCGACAAGAGTCATCAAGCATGTTTCTGCCCTGCGATGGCCTGGCAAGCTGTCCAGGGTGTACTCTGCCCTTGCAGGGAGTTGGTTGGGATGGGCACCAGCCTCTCTGCGACCCTAATTAGGATTAAGCGGTTACAGAAAATTAACCGATGATAATGAACATTATTTCACTTGTTTATTTTTACACTCGCAGCAACAAGAGGGCAGAAAAGCGGAGATTATTATTACTGTAATGAAGAAAACAAAAAAGCTAACCGTGGGCTAAAAGCTCATCGCAGGCTAAAAGCTAGATCGCACATGGGTGCCTGAGCAAAGTGCCTCAGGGAGGGGCTTGTCAACAGTGCAGTCGTGTCTCCACGTCCAGGTAATTGTCAAGGAGATGAATATAAATGACTGCGTGAGGACTTTCTTGGTGTTACCGCTTCATGAAACGCAACCGCCTCTCTATCAGAGTGAGGACCACAACGTCACATAAACTGCCAGCAGATTTCCAAACCAAGGTAGACTGTTTGCATGAGTTTGCAACTGATAGTTCAGTGTGACTTGTATATGTTTTTTTTTTTCCCCTCCTTTATTATGCATTTTGTGGCCAATGTGACTTGTACTCAAGCGTGACGTCCAGAAAATAGAAAATACGGTACACGTAAAAGACTTAGCTAGGGTGTGTTGTCGAGCAGAAAATTGAAATAAACAAGAACTTCTAAAAGTCATTTACTTATTTATTCTAGTTAATTTAAAAATCTCAAAAAAGGCCACATTAAGGCACATACTGTCAGTCACTTTACCTACATTTAGCTTTAAAAGCGTCTGAGCTTCAATCGTAATCTCATTTGTCTACTTTAAAAAAAATAAAAAAATTCTGATGAGAAACTGGGATTTTAAAAAAAAATATTTTTATCTGCCATAATTTCAAAAACTTTTGTGACCTGTAATCAGTAAAAGAAAATCTTTTAGGCAGGAAAAAAAGATAAAAAGGTAAATTATTTCTTGTGATGTTTTTAGATAATAATAACTTTAATGGGTGTGTCAAGTCTCTTTAGCAACAGTACTGGGCCAGACTACAAAAAGCAGATGAGAGTCTGATTTCTGAGCAAAGAAACATCACTGATTACATCATTTACAGCATTCAGCAGACGCTCTTATCCAGAGCAACGTACAATAATTTTTTTTAATACACCTGAGCAATTGAGGGTAAAGGGCCTTGCTCAAGGGCCCAACAGTGGGGACTGAACCACTGACCTTTTAGATCAGTATCCCATCACCGTATCCACCATCATTTATTTTATGAGAAACAATGCCCCCCAAATTCATACTCAACAAGGGTCATATCTGGTTGTTCTTGGACTAAAACACGGCCGATGTCTAACCACTGCGTGTATTTAGTAAAGTTTCATGGATGCCTCGAACAAATGTGAGAGATCCTCTTCACAGTGAGATCTTGGTGACAGTTTTGTCACTCGCTCCTGCAAAGTACATACACACACACACACACATTATATATAATAGTATATATTATAAATACAAACATACTCAAAATGCACTGGGTCACATTGGAAGGATAACGGCGGCAGTGACATTTTTGCTGAACTCGAGATTGGCGCCGATTGATCAGAAGATCAAGAAACTTTAATACTTGTAAAATGTCACTTGCAGCCTTTCGCCTCCCGATGGACGAATGGAAAAACATGCCATCTTTTCAATATTATGCCGAAGCACTCGAGCAAACCTGAGGAATAGTTCCCTTCACCAGCTCAGGAATGTCGTCTCTACTGTAGCCAATTTCAGACAAGCCATCTTCCACTTCAAGCTCAAAGAGAATGTTCCTCAATTTGTCCGCCAGCACACGTCCAGCATCACCGGTCTTCACGTTTCTTACATCAGCACCTGGCCAACATCCACCAGCATACACAATGCTTCAGTCTTCTTCTAACATAGCAATAGATACCTAAAACTGTTTTTTAATAAATGTTTCTATTTAAAACAATATGGTTTGGGGGGATTACCCAGAATCTCTGCTGCCTCAAGGTGGCGCTCTGGGCACATACAGGCAGTGAATGCAAAAACAGCAGGAGATGTCAGAACCACTGAGAGGCCATGAGGCTTCAAGAATCACCAACAGAAGCACAACAGAAGAATATTGGATGGGATTGGGGTGTTAAATCAATAAAATATTTTACAAAACCTTTCGTCTGGGCATATCAATGTCAGATAGAAATAATTTTACAAAGCACACAATTATTTAAACTTTTAATCAAATTAGTTGAAGGATTTCTATTACTCTGTAGTCCATATGCTGGCAGACTGAGTGTTAGTGATTGCTCACTACTGTGCTCACCACTAGCGGATGGTCCACTTTGTATCCTTTCGCTTTATGGGTTTTGATGTTCCCAGAGATGGGGTACGACATTCCATGGCTGAAATAAGACAACAGAGAACGGGTTAAATTAGGGTCGTGGTGGCTCAGTGGTTCAGGCTCTGCGTTACTGATCTAAAAGGTCAGGGGTTCAATCCACAGTACCACCATGCTGCCACTATTGGGCCCTTGTGAAAGGCCTCGATTTCTCAGTTGTATAAATTTGATACATTTAGGTTGTCCTGAACCCCACTATCACCAGGTGCCGCTAACTGGTTATCAAAGGCCAACCATGTCTCACACTGTCTATGGTGAGAGGCTGTAATGGAACCATTGCTGCCTTTCATCAAGAGGAGACTGCAGAGCCGTGTCTCTGTCCTGCGATTGCCTGGAAAGCTGTCTAGAGTGTACTCTACCCTTGCCCAGATTCGGCTGGGATGGGCACCAGACTCCCCGTGTCCCAAATTAGGATTAAGCATTTAAGAAAATGAATGAATGAGGTCATTCTAGACAAGGGTGTCTGCCAAATGCCATAAATGTAAATGCAATACAGTAAGCCCCCGCCCATTCGCGGTTCAGCGCTCACGGCCCCGCATACTTCGCGGATTAGTAGGCAAACCCGGAAGATACTGGCACGTGATTCAAATTTAGCCAATGGCTGAGAGCGTTTGTTTCTCCCTCCTGCTGATTGGTTGCACATGATATGTACACCTCTTTTTTTTCACCTTCATGCACATGTCATCAACGTGGTTGCTTGAAGTGTGAATTCACTTTTTTTTTTTTTTTTCCGTATGTTTTTAATGATTATTTAAGCGCTATGATGTCAATCAAACGCCCTGCATCTTCTCTAGCGTCTGGTAAGGAGCCTAAGTGCTTTATTCATTAATAAATATTATCACAGTACAAAATTAAAAAGTTTTTAATTAATCATTACTACATTTTACTGCATTATTACTGTATTAATTAGGAAGACTGTCTATAGAATGTGCTTAACAAGCATATTTTAGCGAATGTAATATCATACGTAGGGTTTTAAAACCGTGTCAATACAGGTAATTTGCAGATTTTCAGGATCCGCAGGAAGGGGCGGAACGCAACCACCGCGAATAACGAGGGGTTACTGTAATAAGAGATTAAAAATAAAGTAATTTCTTTCTTTTTATATTATCCAATAATTAATCTTTTGCAGAACATGTGGGAGAACTGTACAAATTTTACCCTCAATGTAAAAAAAAAATTGAAATTGAAATTAAGTGTACAGTTGTGATTCTATTTCTAAATGAGACTTACCATAAATGAACTCCTGCGTTACCAAAGCCGATTCCTGCAAACACACTTGCCAGGTGCATGCTGGAGCGTGCTTCTACATCATCTGGATTATACACGGCTCTGACACACACACACACACACACACACACACACACGTATGGTTATAAAATTAGTCTGATCATCTCTGATAGTCGAGCATAATTTTGGCCAGATTTACTGTTAATTCAAATTTAAAAATGTCTTGATATTCTCTATTTACATTAGACTACACAAAGTGGAGAAACATCCTGAAAATAGACACTTTAAATAATAAATACTGTTGATTAGACACACCTTGTTTAGTGATTAGACACCCCTTGTTTACCCCTTCTTTTGCGTGGTTCCTCAGAGTCAGTACAATGCAAAGTAAAATAAAACTTAAAAAGTAAATAATTCTTTTAAGATTAGATAAACCTGCAATTCATTCATAGCACATAATAGTAGTCGCAGTAGTAGTAGTGATAGTAGTAGTAGTACTAGTGGTAAAGCGTAAAGCGCGCATTTCCCCTCCCTCTCAGTCTCGATTTTTCTCGTGCTTTTTTAGTGTTCGACTTCCAGGACAAAAAAAATTCTGGATTTTTTTGATCGAATTCCGATTTGTTCGACCTCTAAAGCGTTCGAGTACCGAGGTACCACTGTAGTAGCAGTAGTAGTAGCAGTAGAAGATACCACACTTATAGTAATATGCTTGCATTATCATCATTTTTATAGTTACAAATAAATTAAATTAAAATATATAATAAATTGTCTTCTGGTGGACAATATACATAAAATGATGTTAAGTGTGGAATGGTTGATTATAGTGATGTTTACTCCTGTGCTTGAGTGTTAATTACACATGCACTGAGCATCATAATATTAATACACATTGGCATGTTAAGTGCAAGAGCACAGTGCAGAACAATCATCATAACAGAAATGGCGGCCTGCAACACAGACGCGGCAGATGCAATCAATGAGAAATTTCTTGCCGAGTTCATTCCTCCGGTCACGTGGCCTTGTTATTAGTATTGTGATCAGACACAGAACCAAAATAACTGAATAAGCCAGTGAGCTGGGCATTCATTTGTATTCAGCAAAAATGAACTGATAAATATGATAAACACAAAAAATAAGCACCTTCAGTTGTTTAAATCTGACTGTTTTATGGATAATTATTGATAACATAACCTGCATTTATTACTTTTAATAATTTTGAAAGAAAATCCAAAAAAATACATCACCAGTTTGTTTGGCAAATATTTTTATAACAGCACAGGACAACAGCTCAAGATGAACAGCTTCAGCTGCCAGGAACTAGAATCAAATTTACCCTCAAAGACCATTCATTGTAGGCTGAGATTCAATTGCATGGCAGTGAATTAATACACTTTGCCCTCTGTAATCCTCTAAAAATAGCAAAAAAACAAATAACTGTCCATGACGCGCTTTGCCTCTTTATGTACAGTATGTTCATTTTAAATAAACTTATACCCCCATTTCACTGAAGCATGGAATGCAATGATCAAGGCGGAAAGGTGCAGAACGCACTCTATGGAGGAGCTTCGACATTTTTACACGGAAAATGGGTCAAAAACCTACAGAAAATTGTACCTCCGGAACACCTTAGGAACGTTCACGGAATGTGTGGAAAAGACACGAAAACACAAATCCAAACCACAGCAATTATAACTTCAAAACTTTATTACATGAACAGGAAAACAGAAAAAAATAAAGTGAATGAACTGGAATAATTTATAGTGAAAGTGACTTCCTTGAGTGTTCCGCAAGTCTTCTGTGTTATCCGCAACCATTCCGCAAATGTTCCGCATGTATTCCGCAAACCTTCCGTGAGTATTCTGTGGGGATTCTGTGGCCGCTTTTGACCATCCGGAAGAGGGAGGAAGGCTTGCGGAATGATCAATGAACACTGGTGGAATAAAAGGAATGATCACAGAACGTTTGTGGAAATGACGGATCGTTTGCGGAATGACTGAGGAACCTAAGGGAACACTGTGGGAAAATTTTTCTGTGAACGTGCTTTTGAACATGTTCAAAAGTACGTTCATGGAAGATTTTGGCCTGCAGGAAGTGGAGGAATACATTCGGAATCATACGGAAGGACACGGAAGATGACGGAACGACTGAGGAACGTAGGAGGATGACGACATTTTTTTTATTCCGCAAGTCTGCCACGCTCCAGTGAAATGGGGGTATTACATTTACAACATTGGCACATGTTCTCATCCAGAGCAAATTACAATTATCATTTTTTAAGACCGAGCACTTGAGGGTTAAGGGCCTTGCTCAACAGTGGTAATAGTGGAAAGTTGCCAGTTAGTCAACAGAAACATAAAACCACCCTAATTTGTTTAGTCCTTATTTAGAATTTGAATACTCTTGAACATTAACGTACCGTTTTAAGTACTTGGCTACTATACAGAGGGCGTGTCTTGCCCAGACGTCGCTGATTGGGTTGCTGCCCTGATAAGCAGGACGGTTGATGGGGTTGGTGGGACATGGACTCCTCTTGTTATAAGGCAAAGCAGTGTAGGATTCCAAAGCATGACTAGTGGTGATGACAGACATCCAGACAGACAGACAGAGAGAGACAGCGAGAGAGAAAGCAAGAGGGAGAGAGAAGATAAGCTTGGATTGAAATTAAAATAATTGTAAGGATGCATACATGGACACAGAGTGCACTGAGTCTTACCAGAGTACATCAAAGCCACTATTGGCAGCCACTCTGGCTGGCATGTATAGTGTGTGTAGTGGATCCACCAGTGCCAAGGTCGGCCTCAGTGATCGACTTGCTATTCCTGTAGACCAAATGAATGCAAATCACCTTTAACGGTAAATAAAATGATGCATGTAAATTTATTATTATGTGCAGATGTTCTGAGTTTTATTTTATTCTGGAAGTTCATTAGTTTAATATCTTTATACTGCTATTATTGCTATTAACTTGCTTTACTGAAACTGATAAGCCTACTTCTTATTCTTGCAATTTCACATTCTGAGCTTGAAACAGATTATACATGGTGACATTTTCAAACAGTCCAATGCAAACTATCAAATGTATGTCAAACCTTCGTAGATGTAAGTACAAACCACATGATAATTTAAATATACATATTTTTAGTTCAAAAAGAGCTTGCGAGGAGTGACTTTCACTCTTCTTCATGTGAATAAAATAAATAAATAACAACTGGTGTCTAAAATCAGAATCTAGGAAAGAATGGAGATTAAAGTGAAAATACTTACATTATAAATATACATATATGAGTTACGGCAGACTGTTAAAAATTGTCAAATTATCAAAAGTATACTGAGCAGCTGAGATGTGAGTGTGTGCATATGTTCGCGCATACCCAGTGTCAGTAGCATCTCCCATCCTGCCTCCCTACTCACTCACACACACGCACACACGCATGCACACACTCACTCACTACTCAGTCGGAAGTCTACCACACTGCTAGGTGAGAGAGTTCAAGTGATTGCTAGCAGTTATGGCTTCTCACATTCAACGGTCTATACGTATGCAATACAGTAGTCCACTGTACAAATACAAACCAAGCAAAATGTCTACTAAAGCGGGGCTTGTTTAATAACGGAATCGCTTAACGACGGGGTCTACAGAACGTAAACTTGTCGTCAAGTCAGGACCACCCATATATAAGTTTTTAATTATTTGTCACATGGCAGCACGGTGCTGTAGTGGTTAACACGTCTGCCTCACAGCAAGAATGCCTGGGTTCAATTCCCAGCCTGCGTGTTTCTGTGTGGAGTTTGCATGTTCTCCTCGTGCTTGTGTGGATTTCCTCCGGGTACTACGGTTTCCTCCCACAGTCCAAAAAGATGCACAGTAGATATACACACCCCAGATATACAAGTATGAATGGTTGTGTGAGTGTTGGCCCTGCGATGGCCTGGCAAGTTGTCCAGGGTATACCCCGCCCTCATCCAGAGTCGGCTGAGATGGGTGCTCACCTCCCCTTGACCATAATTAGGAATAAGTGGTTTAGAAAATGAATGGACCATGTCTTTCACTGTCTGTGGTGTGAGGCATGTCAAAGACCCGTTTCTGACTTTAACAAGAGTCGCTGCATAGCCGTCAGCATGTTTCTGCCCAGATATACGAGTGTGAATGGTTGTGTGGGTGTGGGCCCTGCAGTGGCTTGGTGAGCTCTCCAGGGTGTACTCTGCCCTCACCCAGAGTTGGTTAAGATGGGCACCAGCCTCCCTGTGACCCTAATTAAGCCTCAGAAAATGAATGAATGAATATTTGTCTCATACCTGTTTTGGCCTTCAGATCCTCAAAGTCAAATATTGCCACACCTGTGGTCTCACTCCCTGTACCTGCTGTAGTGGGAACTGAATACACACATACACACAATTATATGTAATATCCCTATTGGTCATTTTACAATATACTCTACGGGTTTTCAGTCTGATACAAAGTGATGCCTAGCGTGTGTTGAGATGCGAAGGTCGCTTATCAGTTTCTTTTTATCAACATTTAGGACATGTGTGAAAATCTCATGATGCTATAAAATTGCACCCAAAAATATAGAAAACTCACAAACACAGGCATCACGACATGCTGAAAAAACAATTCGTTCTCTCATCATGTACCTACATGTATAAGGAAACCTAAAGTACAATTTTTCTGCAGTATTTATGTTTAAATATTTAAACCTTATTCCGTGGCCCTTGTATCACTTTGTGGGGCTACGGGGCCACTTTGTTTGCTGCCTGTAAAAGTGAGTTTACATGGTATTTCAAGACCCCCTGCCACTGGGGAATGTCTCTAATGTTCATCAGGAACAACACATTTGATCGTTCCGCCATGCTTTAAAAAACAGGAAAATATTTTACTGTGTTCTCTTGGTAAATGTCCAACAACTAATGAACCATTAGAAACTGCTACAGCAAAACTATGGGATGCTCTGAATGAATGGAGCGATGAGCCAGATATAGACCAATCAGAAAGTGATGACAAGGATTTTACACCCGATTCTCCTGCTCACTAACTTCATAAATTTAAAGACTTCCTGGACATGTGCTTGTTTGTGTTGATTGGTTCAACGTGCCATGTGCTAAAGTTGACATTCGTGTTGATTGGCTTGATTTTACATCTGGGGGAAAATATTTAAAGGAACAGCACTGGAAGGGACAATTAAAGGGTCTTTTTTTTTTTTTAATTATGCTGTTTTCTGTTTATTTTCAACTTTCTTGTAAGTAGTTTGGTTGATACCACAAAATGAATAACACAAATACCAGTAAAACTGTTTGATTGTTCTGTTATTATTCATGTTTTCCACTTCGTTGCTAATAAGGACTTACCGTTCCACTCCACTGGGAATCATTTTAATAAGCGCCTACCCACTCCAATTTTTTAAGCACCCCGGGTGCTTATCACGTCGGATACGGTGTGTGTGTGTATATATATATATATATATATAAGTAAAAATAAAAGGACAGGACAAAGACTTTCTATTGAAACTTCATTTTCACTACAGATCTGTTTCGAGGGGTGGTGAAACCATCCTCTCTCTTCAGGTGATTACAGTAATCACCTGAAGAGAGAGGATAGTTTTGTCCTGTCCTTTTATTTTTACTTATATTTGCTCTATGAAAAAGTATTGAGCACTCTCTTACAGAAGGATCTACTCAGAAAATTCTCTCTCTCTCTCTCTCTCTATATATATATATATATATGGACACGGTTGAATGTGAACACAAGTACCTGCAATAAGAGGCTTCAATGGACGGGTGATTGGCTTTCCTCTCCCCACGGGAGCATTGACAAAATCCAGAAAGTCAGCCTCTGGGTGGCTTGAATATAGATTGGCAGCTTTACAGGTGTCGATCACCGAGCCACCACCCACAGCTACATATGCATCAAAACTCCTTTTCTTCACAAAATCAATTGCTGCTTTAAAACTAAAAATGGGTGGGAGGAGAATGTTATATTGTATTTTACACCGTGGAGAAGGTACACTGCCAATACAGCAATCTCTCTCACACCAGTGTGTGCATACGCGCACACACACACATACACACACACACACACACACACACACACACATACACACACATACACACACATACACACACATATACACACACACACACTTCACCTATAATCCGTAGGTTCCACTCTCACACTGTCATAGCATTCGTATTTCACACCATGTCGGGTGAGTGAGTCCAGCACATCAGCTACTGGGGGCAACCTGGACACGTTCCTGTCGGTCATCAAACACACATTTTGTGTGCCCAGATTCTTCAAGTCCTAACAAAACATTTTTAGAAATTCTCATTGAGTTTAAAGAAGTAACAGATTCCAACTTCTCTAATTGTTCGATTTCAATAACATAACATCAATTATTGATGGAATAATTTACAAAAATAATTTTAAGAATAATAGCATGAAACCCAAGTTAATGGGGTCAGCCATAGCCTACCATTTAGAGATGCGGGTTTGGGATCGAAAGGTCGCTGGTTCAATTCCCGAATCAGCAGGAAAAATGTGTGGCAGTAGGGGAGTGAGCTGCATTTTCCCTTCCTCCACGTTCATGGCTGAAGTGCCCTTGAGCATGGAACCGAACCCCCAACTGCTAACTAGCCACCTCAAATGGCAAACCACTGCTCCAAGAGAGCGTGCACGTGTGTGTGTGTGTGTGTGTGTGTGTGTGTGTGTGCGTGCTCACATTGGATGGGTTAAAACAGAAGCAATAATTTCCCTTGTTTCATTAATACAGTAAAATCTAAATATTGCTGTGTACCACATAACTTTTTAAGAGTTGCATGCAGTCATAGTTTCCTCTTCAATCAGTCTCCTCATTATTGTTATTTACTGCCCTCCTGGATCCATAGACGCTTTGTCAGAATAAATGGCCATATGCTCTTCAGCTTTTTTCCCCCCAATGGCAACACCCGTCCCACCCTTCTGGGTGACGAACAATACTCAAACCATTCCAACTTTATTTACATTGCACTTCACACAATCAGAGCTGAAACAAAGTGCTGCACATTAGAAATAAAATTAAGGCAAAATGTAATTCACTGAAAACAACATACTGCAAGAACAATTAATAAGTATTAACAAATAACAACAAATAAATAAAGCAAATAAAAGTCTTATACTGGGTCAAAGGCCAATGAGTAAAATCTGGGTGTGTGGTTTCAAAGTGGACAATAAACGGGCTTCTCTAACATGGACTACTACGTGTCTCTGTACAACAGCTGTTACCATACAATCTCTTTTTTACGAGTACTTGGATTAGCATTATATTTCTCTCTCTCTCTCTCTCTCTCTCTCACACACACACACACACACACACAACTCTCTCTCTCTCTCTCTCTCACACAACTCTCTCTCTCTCTCTCTCACACACAACTCTCTGTCTCTCTCTCACACGCACACAACTCTCTCTCTCTCACACACACACACACACACACACACACACACACACACACACAACTCTCTCTCTCTCTCTCTCACACAACTCTCTGTCTCTCTCTCACACGCACACAACTCTCTCTCTCTCTCACACACACACACACACACACACACAACTCTCTCTCTCTCTCTCTCACACACACACACAACTCTCTCTCGCTCTCTCTCACACAACTCTCTGTCTCTCTCACACGCACACAACTCTCTCTCTCTCACACACACACACACACACACAACTCTCTCTCTCTCTCTCACACACACACACACAAAACTCTCTGTCTCTCTCTCTCTAACACACACAACTCTCTCTCTCTCACACACACACACTCTGTCTCTCTCTCTCTCACACACACATCTCTCTCTCTCTCTCACACACACACACACAACTCTCTGTCTCTCTCTCACACACACAACTCTCTCTCTCACTCACACACACACACACACACACACACACAACTTTCTTTCTCTCTCTCTCACACCTCACACTCTCACACACACACACACACACTCTCACACACACACACATACACACACACACAAACTCACTCTCTCTCTCTCACACACACAAAAACTTTCTCTCTCTCACACACACACACACACAAACTCTCTCTCTCTCTCTCTCTCTCTCTCTCTCTTACACACAGACTCACACAAACTCTCTCTCTCTCTCTCTCTCTCTCTTACACACACACACACACACACACACACACACACTCCGTAAGTTTTGACTGATGGTATATTTAGTCTATTTACTAGTGAACCAGTATAAGGATAGAATGTATTCTTGGGCAAGGATTTTGGATATTTTTTTTCAAATCTAACTGACTGGGGCAGCACAGTACCCGGGTTTGGGGTTTGATTCTCAGGCGCAGGTGTTTCTGTGTGGAGTTTGCATGTTCTCCAGGTATTCATGTGGGTTTCCTCCATTTATTCTGGGTTCCTCCCACAGTCCAAAAACATGCACGGTAGGCGAACTGGCTGTTCCAAATTAGCCCTAGGTGTGAGTGTAATTGGTTTCTATGAGTGTTGGTACTGTGTTTGCCTGGCAATCTGTCCACGATGTGCCCCACCCTCACCCAGAGTCGGCGGAGATGGGCGCCCTTCCCCGTTACCCGAATTAAGAGAAGCATGTTGGAAAATGAATGAATTAATACAACTAACTAGTGTGTAACCTGAATCGAGTTGTCACTTTGTAATTTAAAAACACAGACATACTTTTATTTTAATTTACACACAAATATTACCATGCCAATCTCTCTGGTCACACCCTTTCCATATCTGACATTAGAGCAAGCCATCTGTAAAACACAGGCAAGGAAATAATCAGAAACTTTAAAAGTCACAAAGAGCTATATAGTTCAAATTAAATATGCACATTATCACCCTCATATTTTAGATATAATACACAATATTCAGTGACTATTGAACTTTTGGAACAATAAATACATCAATATCAAGGAATAATAAGTGTCCCCCATACATTAACACTGTTGTAACCTGATAGGATATTGTTTTTCTGTAATACTCACATATAACCACATCAGAACTTTATAACATCAAAGTTCTTGGAAAACCATGCACACTACATAGTAACATTTCTATTTTTGGTTCTTAGTCATACACTGTCAGAGGAAACGTGCAAATTTACATTTGGAAAAAAATAGGAAAGTGTTATATGTTGTATACATTTACACATGTATTATGTTAGCACTGTTTTGAAAATAAAATAAAGACTATAATTGACGTGGCCAACAAATTTGAGTCGTGTACAGTTGGACAGCACATTTCTGATGAATGACACAAAAAACCCGAAAGGACACAACAGTAACCTCAAGCATGACTGTTCACCTTCAGCACAAAACTCTAGCTTGAAAAATATAAATTCTCACACAAAACATGCTGGTTCAGGTTCATTCATCAGAAAATGTGCTGGCACTATATATATATATATACATACACACACACACACACACACACACATTATATATAAATAAATATATATATATATATATATATATATATATATACACATACATACATACTGTGTGTATGTGTATATATATATATATATATATATATATATATATATATATATATATATATATATACACACACACACACACACACACACAGGGATCCCTCGCTACCTCGCGCTTCAATTCATGCAGCTTCAGTGCATCATGGGCTTTTTTTAAAAAATATCCATCAAATTAAAAAATAAGGAAATTACAAAAGAATAGGGGAAAACGTTAAGGAAAATGCCACAAAAACAAGGCCAATTATGCAAAAAAAAACCCTAAACAAGCAAAAACAAAAAACAACCCAACACCCCCCCCCCATTAAAATTCGTTACATTTTTATGTGAGGTGCCCATACGAGTTATTTTGAATGTTTAATTGTTATTATGCGCATTTATTGCATTTAATATGTATTTATTGGTATTATATACACATATACATCTTTTTTTCCTTTACGGCTTTTTCCTTCAGGGGTCGCCACAGCAAACCATCCGCCTCCATCTCACCCTATCTTCTGTATCTTTTACTCTTACTCCAACTACCTTCATGTCCTCCTTCACCACATCCACAAATCTTCTCTTTGGTCTTCCTCGAGGCCTTCTGCCTGGTAGTTCCAACTTCAGTATCCTACTACAAATATACTCACGATCCCTCCTCTGTACATGTCCAAACCATCTCAATCTAGCCTCTCTGACTTTTTCTCCAAAACCTCTAACATGTGCTGTCCTTCTCATTCCTGTCTCATTCCTGATCCTATCCATCCTCGTTACTCACAAAGAGAACCTCAACATTTTCATCTCTGCTACCTCCAGCTCTGCCTCCTGTCTTTTCCCCAGGGCCACTGTTTCTAAACCATACAACATCGCTGGCTTCATCACCGTCTTGTACACTTTTCCTTTCATTCTTGAAGAAGCATTAACCGCGGTCCCAATTAACCACGGAAAGTGAGGGATCCTTGTATATACATATAAAATATATAAAATAAATAAAAATAGACCATGTATAAGGCTACAACTAATTGGTTGATATGGAATGAAACCAGTCAGTATATATTCATTATAAATGGTGAAACTCATACCAACCTCAAAGGCATAGTCGGTTTTTCTCCCGCAGACATGATCTGCACATGGGCACAAAAAGCAAAGTCTACTTAGCTCAGACTATTATTTAACATCTTAAACTGTCTCCTGAACAAGATTACTCACTACTGTACATTTATTTTATTTGTATATTGTCTTTCGCAAGTGAAATGTACCTGACTGAGAGATGTTAACAGAATGCATGGAAGAGTGAGCAGGACATTGGCACCTGTTAAAAAGAATTACATAACATTTAACTAGCAGAAACTACTGGCAGGCAAAAGAGTCTGACCTCTACAAAAAGAGTTAGTCATAAGTCATGCATATCTGTCCTGAAATACAAATGTGAATTTCCAAGACCGATATATATATATATATATATATATATTATTTTCTGAGTAGATCCTTCCGTAGGAGAGTGCTCAATACTTTTTGGTAGAGCAAATAACAAAAATAAAAGGACAGGACAAAGACTTTCTATTGAAACTCCATTTATCACTACAGATCTGTTTCGAGGGGTGGTGAAACCATCCTCTCTCTTCAGGTGATTATAGAAGAATTTCTTCTATATTCTTCTATAATCACCTGAAGAGAGAGGATGGTTTCACCACCCCTCGAAACAGATCTGTAGTGATAAATGGAGTTTCAATAGAAAGTCTTTGTCCTGTCCTTTTATTTTTTTTCATATATATATATATATATATACGGTTGTGTTCAAAATAATAGCAGTGTGTGACATACAGGGTTTCCTCGATACTTTGTGCTTCTGTTCCTGCAGCTTCAGTGCATCGCGGGTTTTTTTTTTTAAATATTCATCGAAAAATAAAAAAATAAGGAAATTAAGGAAAAATAGGGGGAAAGTTAAAAATGTGGCAAAACAAGGACAATTATGCAAGAAAAAAAAAAACCCAAACCCAAAACCCCCGAATAAAACTACTTACATTTTTATGTGAGGTGCGCATCAGAGTGTGTGTGCGTCTGTATGTGTGGTATTTATATTTTATTTACATACACAGACAGGCAGACATATACATACATACATACAAATATTTATCTAGCACTAATTCTGGCACATGCCACATCTTATGCATTATTTTTGAGTGCTCAATTGTTATTATAAGCATTTATAGCGTTAAATATGTATTTATTGATATTCTATACATATACATGTACGTATACATCAGTCAGGGGGGGGGGGGGGGGTGTCGATCCTACTTCGTGGAAATTCGGCGTTCGCAGAGGGTCCCGGTCCCCATTAACCACGGAAAGTGAGGATTCACTGGAATCGCTTGTATTTTCATTTTCATAAATGCATTGGGAAATTGATTCATTCATTTCCAAATCAAAACGTGAAGAAAAATATCAAATTTGTGTTATTCCTTGAAAGAAACTGAGGACAAGTGAATATTATCGTACACCGTCCAAAAATAAATAAATAGTTCCTCTTAATTACCAACAACTCTTACATTAATATCTACCGGTACATGCAACATGAAACGGTCAAAAACTGTTGTGATGTTCACAACACTATAAATCTCATAAAATCTGTTTTTGTGAGGACAAAAGTATATATGTGATTCAACCAATCACAGACTCGAAGTTCACCTGTGACAAATATAGGGATCCCTCACTTTCCGCGGTTAATTGGGACAGAGACCACTGTGACCACCGAATTCCGTGAAGTAGGATCAGCCCCCCCCGCCTCGATTGACATATACGTACATGTATAAGTGTATATAATATCAATAATGCATATTCAATGCTATAAATGCTTATAATAACAACTAAACATTAAAAAATAATGCAGATGTAAATAAAATATAAATACACACACATACAGACGCGCATCTCACAAAAATGTAAGCAGTGTTGATGGGAGGTTTTGAGTTGTTTTTTGTTTGTTTAGGTTTTTTTTTTTGTTTTTTTGCATAATTGTCCTTGTTCTTGCAGCATTTTCCTTAACTTTTTCCCCTATTCTTCCTTAATTTCCTTATTTTTTAATTCGATGTATATTTAAAAAAAAAAAAAAAAAAAAAAACACGATGCACTGAAGCCGCATGAATTGCAGCGCGAAAGTAGCGAGGGATCCCTGTACTGTAATTATCACATTCTTCGATGTGTATAAAAGAACCTCAGCACACTACCTACACTTTAGTCATGTGACATACAGCCTGACCGCCGACAACTTGCCAAATATAACACATTATAAACTATAGTACAAATTTCCTGCAATAATTTTCATTTTAATAATTTCAGAAATATTTCTCATGTCTTGGCTGTAATTTAATGTTTCTAAACTTTTGCACATATTAGATTATTTTTACATAGACTTCGGCTGGATATAAAAAAAATCCAATTTGCTCATCAGCATCCACATCTGGAAATTAGTGTCGCCTCAATTTTTTTTTCCCAAAAAACTTCAGCAACACCTCCGACAACATAAAAATGACACAGAATACGAGTCTGTGTTAGATGCTGTGACTGATTCTGAGATTGGCTGTCCTTTCTCGAAAGAAAGAAACGAAAGAAAGAAAACAAACAAATAAACACGCACCACTTGTGTCTTTTGGGTTTAGAAAAAGTTCTGATGAGAAACTGTTTTTTTTTTTTTCTATCCGCACTTCTGCAGTAGGCCCCTGTTATTCGCGGTGGTTATGTTCCGCCTCTTCCCGCGGATCCTGAAAAATCCCCGAATTATTGACGCAATTTTAAAACCCTGTACTAAAATATAAACACATCCTACAGACATTTTTCATCATTAGTACAGTAATAATGCAGTAAAATGTAGTAATGATTAAGAAAAAATTTTAATTTTGCACTGTGATAATTTTTATGAATAAATAAACCACTTAGGCTCCTTAAGAGAAGCTAGAGAAGATGCAGGATGTTCGAGTGACATCATCGGGCTTAAATAATCATTATAAACACACGAAAAACATGAATGCACAATTCAAGCAATCACGTTGATGATGTGCCCGAATGAGGAAAAAAAAAAAAGAGAGATCACATCATCTACAACCAATCAACAGGGGGGAGAAACAAAAGCCCTCAGCTATTGGCTAAATTTGAATCATGTGCCAGTAACTTCTTCGTTTGCAGCTAATCCGCGAGTATACGGGGCCGCGACCGTTGAACCGCGAATGGGTAAGGGCTTACTGTATTGCATTTTGACTTAAGATAGACGTCCATCAGAGAAATTACAATACAGCAAGAATATTTTGACATATTTGTCAATATTTATCAAATATATCAATATTTGACAACCACAGCACACACAATCTGACTAGCTGTTAAGCAATCCAACCCGGCCAATAACTTTCTCAGTCCGGCAGCACTTGACCAATCATGAACTTTGAAAGTCGATCTTTCTCATTTTTCTTCTTGATCCTTATTCGAAATTTAAAAAAAAAAAAAAAAAATGACAGCAGAGGGGCAGTGGTGGTCTAGTGGTATAGGGCGCTGGATCGCTGATCCAAAGGTTGGGGGTTCAAGTCTCACTCTCCACAAGGTTGTCACTGTCCCCCCCCAGTGCAGCTAACTGGGTTATCAAAGGCGGGTCATGTCTGTCACTGTCTATGATGCGAGGTTCATGTAAAAGAACCATTGCTGACTTTCGTAAAGAGTAGCTGCAAAGCCGTCAGCGTGTTTCTGTCCCTTGCTAAAAAAAGGGTTGTGACAGGAAGGGCATCCGACGTAAAAACCTCTGCCAAATCAAACGTGCGAATCAGATGATTCGCTGTGGCAACTCCCGAGTAAAAGGGAAAAAAGCTGAAAGGAAGACAGACAATCACTGTTGGTCGCGTTTTAGGATGAGTGATGGCAGCTATTGAGAGTAGTACGAACTGTATTATCCTCGGAGTTTGAAAAAGGAGATAATGACTGTTGCCATGTCAAATGATGAACACAGCAACAACCAGGAAGCGTTACGAAAGTTTATTCTCAACTAAAACACAAAACAACATTTTCCGTGTCTGTATTGTATGTTTTTCGAGAGATCTGACACTGTTGACCATTTTCTGTTCCTTTGCGAGTGTTTTTGTGAGTTTGCTGAGAACTTTTTCCACACAAACACCGATCAGACAGAAAGATTGATGTCATTGGGAGAACTACATATCCCCAACAGGGCTTTCGTTATGGAAGCATCAATTATTTTTTTTCCCTCTTATTTATTTATTTTTTAGTTGGGGGGGGGGGGGTTAATAGAAAAAAAAATGGAGTGTAATTAAAAACTTATTAACATCATTATTTCAGTCAGTTAAGAAAGGGGTATTATCCAAGCGACTGCAAGGTCAATGTATCAAGGCTGAGGTCTGGAATTTTCGTGTACTGACCATTTGCTCAGTTAATAATTAATGTGTACTCTACCCAGCTATTAACTGTGTGGTCTTGGCATTTTGAAAAGAAACACTGTGGAACTAAGCTTCAGTTTCATCATAACATTGCATTATGATCTGACATCTTAGTCAAAAACATATATTTAGAAATTACAAAATATGAAGGATAAATTTAAAATACATACATATTTGAATTAATCTTAAGCATTAAATAATTATGCATTAGGAAACAGTAACACTGTTTTAAAATGCAATAAACCAGGAGTAATCCTTATTATTAAAGTTTTTCTCGAAGTTTTACCCCAATGTTATTGTCCTAAATTATAATTATTAAGCCAATCAAAAATAAAATGTTCGACTGATGGGTTGTTTTGTGGATTTGGTCTGACTTACGCCTGAACTGCAAGCTGCTTCAGTAAATGCGACACCCTGTTGTAAGTAGCCATGAGTGCAGCATCCGAATTCTACTGATCTCCACCAAAACACTGGCGCTCTGAATACAGCAGGGGGCGTGTCCGAAAGGTCACGAGCGCTTAGGACATTGAAGCCACGTGGCCGCCATGTTGCTACTCCCTATTAAATTTCTACCATCCTTAGCAATGACATCATAATGCCCCACCGACAGCACTATAACTTCTCTTATTGGTTTGAAATCAGGTTAAAATAATAAAAGATATTTACTTTAGTTTAGAAAATCATGAAAGAGTATAAATATATAATTTTTATTATGACCTGAATATTATTTTTAAAATTATTTCATACATCCCAGTTGAACAGGTGGATTATATTAAACAAATAATAGTTTTCATAAGATAATTTATTTTTTCAAAAATTACATAAATTGTGTTAATTTCTCATGTAAATTTATGCATGGAAATCAGCATCACTCCCAACAAAATATTAAAAGTGGACAATTGTGTGGATGAAAGTATTTTATTAAATTTTTACTGTTCGTTCACGTACAGTATACATACTTTAGATGTATGAAATGATTTAAAATATGCAAAATCTCGTTCACAATTCAATCAAAATTACAGTAAATGTTTCCCCTGCTGGGAGTAGGGAGTGCCAATATGGCGGCCGATGGCGTCTGCAGCTGTCGGTCGAGCTTAACGTCATCCTCCTTATGCTCCACCTTCTCTTCCTTCTTCTCCTTTCCTGTTTGTTTTTACTGCAGCCGGCATTCCAGTTGTATTGCTGCCATCTCCTGGTGACTTCTGCTCATTATTATCACTCAATCACTCTCAGTCATTTATTTTAAACCACTCTATTCTACTAGGATTACTGAGAGGCTGGAGCCTATTTTAGCCGACTCTGGGTAATCACGAGTGTTGCACTCTGAACAAGTCCTCAGATCATCTCGTAGAGTCAACACACACACACACACACACACACTATATAATATTATCATATTATCATATTATATATATATATATATATATATATATATATATATATATATATATATATATATATATATATATATATAGGCTTTTCCCTTTAGGGGTCGCCACAGCGAATCATCTGCCTCCATCTAACCCTATCCTTTGCATCTTCTTCTCTTACACCAACGACCTTCATGTCCTCCTTCACCACATCCATGAATCCATGAATATGTGTATATAATAAAAGGACAGGGCAAAGACTTTCTATTGAAACTTCATTCTCTCTCTCTCTGTCTCTCTTCCTATATATATATATATAGTGATGGTGTGAACTTGTCCAGTGTGTACAACGAGTGTGCAAAATGTATGCAAATTGTCCCGTATTTCAGCAGTCTTGCTTGAGTCTTAAATCTGTTGCTGTGTGTCCAGATGCTCCTGATGGCAGGAAAGGAACACGAAGAGTGTGTGGCTGGGGTGTCAATAATCAGAGAGGATCCACTGGGCCTTTCTCCTACAGTGCTGTGTGTAGAGGTCTAGGATGGCTCAGAGTTCAGTATTCACATTCACACTCACACCTAGGGGAAATTTGGAACAGCCAGTTAGCCTAATTTGCATGTTTTTGAACTGTGGAAGGAAACTAGAGTACCCGGAGGAAACCCACACAAGTACAGGGAGAACATGCAAGCTCCATACAGGAATGCCCTCACTGAGTCTAGAACTTGAATCCAGGGCTTTGTTGTTGTGAGGCAGACATGCTTATCACTGTCACCGAGCTATTCAACTTTGTCTCAGTCTTATTAATTCTGCCTGTGTGCATCACCCCATTGGATAGGAAATGAAGATCAGGATTAAAGTGTAGATTTTCAGATGCAATTTTAGGGGTGTTTGCATTTACCTTTTGTTAATTACCGGAATCGTGTTCCCATTTTCACCGACTGAAAAGAAGTTTTTCATTTTACTGACAAGCAATTTCACGGCCACTTATAATACTACATGATTAACAGTGCATGATGGGAAATATTCACAAAATGTTCAGTTCATCAGTTCATTTTCTGTAACTGCTTAATCCTAATTAGAGTCGCGGGGAGGCGAGCGCCCATCCTAGCCGACTCCTGGCAAGGGCAGAGTACACCCTGGACGGCTCGCCAGGCCATCGCAGGGTGGAAACACACTGACGGAATAGCAACCACTCTGTCGAAAGTCAGCACTGGTTGTTTTATATGAACCTCACTCCATAGACAGTGAGAGACATGGCTGGCCTTTGATAACCCAGTTAGCTGCACTGGGGGGTGGGAAGGTGGGCGGGGGTGGGGGGGTGGTTGGGGGCAGTGACAAACCCATGGTGAGTGGGGCTTGAATCCCCAACGTTAGGATCAGTGATCCAGCACCTTTACCACCAGGCCATCACAGCCCAATAACAAATCATTCAACCGCAAATATGAATCAAGTCACAGATTAGTTACGTTCAGTTTAAGTTCAGGCCTGAGCCATTAACTCGAGCGACTTTCTACCTAGACCAATTAAAGTCTTCAAAAAATGACACGGATGTTATATTTTGTTTATATTTCTATGTATTAAATCTTCAAATTTGACATCAAAACACGTTTGGAAATGAAATTAATTTTATTTACCATCAGTTACTTAAATTCATTGCAACACACACTTCGATCCTCAGTACAGAATAACGTGACCGTAATTTATACTCGTTCACATTTGCATTTTTCAACACTCAGTGGATGTGAAAGTGTTTAAATATTTTCCCGTTGGATTTAATTGGTATTCTCAGAGAAAAGTTTGCATAATGCAGTATTCAGCTAGAATTTCCATTCTACATGGTAGCGTACACAACAATCTTCAATCAGATCATTTACATAATCAACAAGCGAGTGGAACGTGGATATTCAGTATCGTGATCAACAAGTGTGTGAACACCTAGCGCATCAGTACAGTGTCTGATTACACCGCTGACAGAAAGAAAAAACAAAAATCAGATTAGGGTGCTGAAGAATTGTGTGTACGGACTCAGAGTTGAGTTTGTATATGCACAAGATGAACAGATTTAGTACAGAAATGGTGTTGGGTGTGGTGTATTTCTGGAGAAAAAAAAAAAAGGCACCAGCAGTGACTCAGGACATTTGGGAAATGGAGAATTCTCCTGATCATTTATGCCCCGCCCATGCATTTGTGTGTGTGTGTGTGTGTGTGTGTGTGTGTGTGTGTGAGAGAGAGTGAGACAATCTCCTATATCACTACTTTCTCAAGGGACCTGATAGGCAGGGTTATTGCTTTCAGGCCATTGCTGGGGCAACTGTTTCCACGGCTTAGTGCTTGTCCAGTTGCCACTGCAGCAGCATGGCAGTGTTCGGGGGGACGGGGTAGGAAGACAGGGCAGGAGCGAGTGCGAGCATGACCTTTTTGCCACCCTGCATGGCACATCAAATGGCTCACTGTATCCAGTGGGGTCACTGGGTGCCCGTGCATATCTGCCTGCTCATCACAACTTTTCAGGGAGTACCATGTGAGGAAAATGAAGAAGAAGCCCAGAAACTTGAGGCTGGCTGCCAAGCCAAAGTAGACAAACCGAAGGGACGTCACGTCATACTCCCAACAGGATCCGTGGACACCACAGTCTTGCTGCCAGAGCATACAGGTGGTGTCAATCACCGCGCCAAAATATATCGGAGTTGGGATGTAGGCTGGAGAAAAGGAAACCCAAATCATTTCATCACGTCAACATTTTTTTCATTTGGATCAATTGTAATGGGTGATCTATTGTTCATAACGTGAGGTTCAGGTAGCAAGCTTTGGAACCCGAGTGCTAACAAGATAACCGAAGAGCTCGGTGCCATAACCTGAGAAATTTTAAAAATTTGTGATTTTGAGAAAAACACAAATAATACGATTAAATATTGATATTTATCACATTATTTAGGATTTTTGCTGCAAAGAAGCTGAAATTGTCCACGTTGGAGTCACTTTCAGCATGTGGGGAAAGATCTCTATTATAAGAATATGATGCCGCCTCATTATTCATCATGTGATATTATTCATCATGTGACTTCGCAGATTATGGCACTGAGTCCTTCTGTTAATGTGTCGCAGTCTAATAAGGAAAATAGATTTTTTTTTTTACTTAAAAATCATATAAACTGTCACTTTGTAGGTTTACAATAGCTGGAATAACCCGTTGAATATTACCTTATATATATATATATATATAGTATACACATACAGTTAAATCTCTATGATAAGAAAATCTAAATACTGTACAGAAATCCCTCACTTTTTCCGCGTTTAATGGGGACCGAGCGACCCCCTTACAACCACCGATTTCCGTGAAGTAGGATCGAACCCCGTATATGTGTATATATTATAAATAAATACAAATTCAACACTATAAATCAGGGGTGTCAAACTCATGCCACCAAGGGCCATGTGGCTGCAGGTTTTTGTTTCAACCAAGCAGTAGTACACCTGACTTGGCTCATTTAATCAAATGATTTCAGTCTTCAGGCAGTTGATTGGTCAGCCTCTGTACAGAGCATACAGATTGACCAATCAACTGCCTGAAGACTCAAATCAGTTAATTAAATGAGCCAAGTCAGGTGTACTACTGCTTGGTTGAAACAAAGACCTGCAGCCACATGGCCCTTTGTGGCACGAGTTTGACACCCCTGCTATAAATGCTTATATTAACAAGTAAACATTCAAAAATGATGCATAAAATGTAAATAAAATATAAATACACACACACATACAGACGCACGTGCGCACACACACTCAGATGTGCACTTGATGTAATAATGTAAGTAGTTTTGTTGGGGGGTTTTGGGTTGTTTGCTTTTTTTTTTTTTTTTTTTTTTTTTAATAATTAATAGTTGGCCTTGTTTTGTGGCATTTTCCTTAACTTTTTCCCCATTTTTTTCATTCCACATTAATTTCCTTTTTTTTTTCTATGAATATTTTTGAAAAACCCATGATGCACTGAAGCCGCAGAAACTGAAGCACGAAGTAGTGAGGGATCACCGTATTATCCCTGTTTCCAGAAAAGTTTACTGAAACCTTTATTTAACTGATTAAACAACAAAGAGATGATTTTCAATAATTTTACTGATTAACTTCATTCATTTATTCATTCACTGAAGCGCTTTACCTAAATACAATCACAAGGAGGCTGGAGTCTATCTCAGCAAACACTGGGTGAATGCAGGGTACACCCTGAATAGCATGCCAGAGCTTTACAGGGCAACACATACAACCATTTACATTGACACCTAGGGGCAAGTTGGAACAGCAAATTAGTCTAATGTGCATGTCTTCAGACTGTAAGAAGAAACCAGAGTGCACAGAGAAATGCTACTCAAGCTAGGGGAGAACATCCAAAGCACACACACAAACAACCTGCCCTGGGATTCGAACTCATGACCTTTTTGCTGTGAGGAGGACGTGCTACCACTACACCACTATGCCACCACCCAGCATCAGTGTATTTTGAAGATACGAGGTCAAAATCTGATGCCTTGCAACATATTAAAGTTTACAGTCATTCATGAATCTTTTGTATTGGAATCAGAATGTGCATTTTTTCTGTTTCTATGAAATAAGTCTTTATTCAAATTTATCTGTCACTGGCGTAAGAGAAGAAGATGCACAGGATAGGGTGAAATGGCGACAGATGATTCGCTGTGGTGACCCTTGAAGGGAGCAGCCGAAAGGAAAAGAAGATTCAAATTTATCTGTGATGAAAGACTTGGCCCTACAGTTTAATCGAGAAATTAGACTTTTTTTTAGACTTTTTCTCAGCCAATGTACACATATTGTAGCGACAATGGATGAAGTCAGGGATTTCATCATTAAACCATACAGTAAGCCCTCGACATTCTAGAGGACAACGTCGCGGAGTTCTCAGAGTCAAATTGTTTCTTTGTTCGTTTTAATTTGTTTTATTTGTTTGTTCATGTTTTGCACTATGCTCGTCTATGAGCGGTCGACCCTACTACAGCTATGAGCAGCTTCAGCTTCGGGCAGCTAAGCACGCAACAACTTCTATCATGAGCTTATATGCTATGGGAGCTCAATGCTAACAATAAGCCCAGGCGGAGTTCTTAGATTCTCTGGCGCGTGGTTAGCACTTCTATACTTACATACACATTCCATACAACCATACTGCTTGAAAATGTTCAGTCCCTGCGAAACAAGATGGATGAGCTTCATGCTCAGATTGCAGCGCAGAGGGATCTACAGGACTGTGTTTCTGTGAAACATGGCTGGAGGAGAGTACACCTGATGAGGCGATTGCACCAGCCGGCTACACGGCCTCCGTCCCCTGAAATCCCAAGCACCGGAGTTGTCGTTCGGCCCCTTCCCGCCTGGGCTTTTTGTTAGCTGGGGTGCGGCTCACATTGAGCTGCTGACCATAGCATATTAGCTCTGCTAGCCGTATCCTGGCTAACAAGCCCAGTTGAGCGTGCTTCGTTATACACGCCTGAAGATACTCCGATCTTATACCTGTAGTAGAGTCGACCGGTCGTAGACGAGCATACAGCAAAACATGAACAAACAAAACAACAAATAAAACAAATTCAAACAAACAATGAAACAATTTGACTCTGAGAACTCTGCAACGTCGCCCTCTGGGCAGCGCTATTTTGGAGACATCACTCCAAGTTCAATATAAAAGGACATGAAGAGTACTGTAATAAAGTTTATCCTTTTGGTATCGTTTGTTAAACATGCTACAGAACATAAAATCTCACGCATAAACATGAACTTAGATACTGTACTGGAATAATAATTGAAATAGATTTTAATACAACAATTGAGAGAAAACCATCGTTTCTCAGGAGAAAGTCTTATTTCTTCAGAAGAGACATCCAGCGTTTTCTATCGCTTAGCCAGAGAAGACGTACAGCGTTTGACTGGTATCATAGAGCTTAACTGGTAATTAAAACACACACAAAAAAGAAGCTCATTGACAACTTGTGTGCAAATGAGGAAAAAGGGGCGGGACATCAGCTCAACCAATCAGGAGAAAGGAGGACAGCCATTGGCTGAATTTGAATCACGTGCTGGTTGCTCGGTAGTCAGCGAATACTCAAACCTTGGGTGCAAAACCGCAAATAGTCAAGGGCATACTGTATTTGCGAGCCATTAGACCAGTGCTTCTCAATTATTTTCTGTGGCACCCCCTCTAGGAAGAAGAAAAACATTTCACCCCCCACCCCACCGCCTTGCGAGCGACTATAAATACTTTAAGTATTATTTGTCTATAAAATTCTTATTAGTACACCTCTGCATAACATTGTACCTTTATTAGCATTAAAAACAAACAAACAAAAAAAGAAACACAGTTCCACTTATCATAAAGAAAAACTTCATTAACATTGTTTTTTAATCTGTAATAGAAAAGATTTAAAGTGCACCAATGTGCCTGAAAAAAAAAAATTCAGTGGAGCTTCGGAATCCGAACACTCCAGAGTTCGAACAAATCGGAATACGAACAGCCGTCAGGAACGGATTAAGTTCGAGTATCGAAGCTCCACTATACATCCTTATTTAAACTCATTCTACTTACTTACGTCTTAGTATCTCTGTCTCTCTCTCCACCTCTATCTTAGTGCTTGTTAGAAAATTTTCTGTGTTGTTTCTTGAGGGGTTGTTTACTGCACTTCATATTGTTTGCTCGAGCGAAAAATTGCTACACCAGGCACGACAGTGAGAGCACCATTGACATCTAGTGGAGTGGAGGTGCTTTTACAGAAAAGCATGTTTCCCAGGGTCATTAATACTCCCCCCCCCTCCCCCCGGCATCACACTGCGCCCCCACGGCATCATACCATGCCCCCCAAGGGCGGTGCACCCCACTTTTTGAGAATCACTGCATTAGATGGAAGTTGCTGACACAATACTGAAATTAGGCATGTAAATCGGTGGTCGATACTACGCTTGCGCATTGCAAATTGATGCACAAGTAATAATCGAGCAATATCAAGCAAAATAATACAAAAATCTTAAAGAAAATTAGAAAAAAAAATCATCTTCTTCAATCTTGGCTTTTCTTGCCCAACATCAGAATTTTTTTCCTTTATATTTTGTTAATGTGATGTACGGGTTTATTTCTCCAAATTCAAATGCTGGAAGGCCAACATTGTCTACAAAACTCATTCCGAAATAATTACGAATTGTTCCCTTACTGAGGTCACGCCGGAACACCCCTCTTCGAACGTGTGCGAGATCTAATTTAAACTAAAATAGCTCCGTAACAAATACAATGCCAGTTCTGAGCAGAGCATAAATTAAGAATGCAATAAAATCAGACCGAATCGTACCAAATTATTGGAAATTATTGGTAAAATTTCATTATCAACACAAACCATCACAGTTCCAGTTAAGCAATTATTCATAGTGTTATTGATTGTTACAAGCCTACAAGGTTAATCAGAACAACACTGTAAGTGGTACATATCAGAGCACAGTTATCCCAAAGGCTTCTGGCCAGAGACAGCGTTTTTTTTCCCTGAAAGCTTTTGGTTTCAAGTATCATTTTAAAAATGACTTTTATTATGAAATTAAATTAACTTTCATGTTAATGCACATCCTCTTGCACCAATTTAGATCAAGTGCATAAATCTGATGTATTACACTTTCAAAATGGTGGGAGTTTACTGCCATCCATATGCTGAGGCTCACTTGGACCATATCTGGTAATATGCAATATCTAGGGGTGTCTAAAACCTTGAGGAAAATTTCAGAGTTCATTTTTAGTCCGTACAAAAGGAACATTTCTCAATGCAGGATTGCAGAGAATTTCATAGAAAAACTATCAACATTATCAGCAAAAGGTGCAAAAGCCAGCATCAGGAATGATACCAGGGTAAATCAATTCCCATGGCATGGGTGTTGTATGGGTGTGAAAGGCCCACTGATCCAGAGGCATACACTGGCATTTTAGAGAGATATAAAGTATGTTGCCATCATGACAACATCACCCATGTTTATTTTACCAGAATAATGCCAAGTCTCATACTGTACAAGCTACAATAAAGCGGCTTCATAGTGTGGATGACTGGCCTGCTGCCAGTCCAGCTCTTTCTTAAATTGAAAATACACAGCGCATCAAAAGAAGAGGAAAGATTCTGAACTGTTGTATATAGAAAGAACAGCTAAAGTTCCAAATGCAAATCTACAATTAATATTCATAAAGAAAGTGTAATTAAAATCAAATGGAATATAACAGTGGTAAACATACCTACCACAGTCCAAATCTGAGTAACAATTTAAATATACTTACTTTTGTTGTATTTTGGGGTACAAAAACTTTTCTTGAAATGGGATCTCTACAGGTTACTACAGCTGTTCATATTTTAGTCAACATGGCAAGATCCAGTTAAACAAACAGAATAGAGAATTCAACCATAAAAAGGGTTTTCCACGGTTCAACACAAACAGATTATACAGTGATGCCTCGCTACTTCGTGCTTCAGTTTCTGCAGCTTCAGTGCATTGCGGGTTTTTCAGAAATATTCATAGAAAAATAAGAAAATTAAGGAAAAATAGGGGGGGAAATTAAGGTAAATGCCACAAAACAAGGCCAATTATGCAAAAAAAACCCAAACAAATAAAAACAAAAAACAACAACAAAACCCCCTCAACAAACCTACAGTGGTACCTCAGTACTCAAACGCATTAGAGGTTGAACAAATCGGAATTTGACCAAAAAAATCCAGGGTTTTTTGTCCTGGAAGTCGACCAAAATTCAGAAGTCAAATGCTAAAAAAGCGTGAGAAAAAAAACAGACCGAGAGGGAGGGGAAATGTGCGCTTTCCGAAAGTTGTTGATACTATGTATCACCCTGATAAAGCTAGCGCTGTTCTGGGGAAATCCGGAAGTTGTTGATACTATGTATCACTGTGAACACCTTTAACGATGAGGCTATGAGCCACTTCCGTAAGGTTCTTAAAAGAAGGCAGAAACAAGCCACGTTAGAAATGTTCTTCAAGAAAAGAAAAGGACATCCTGAAGAAGAGTCATCCATGCCAAAGTGAGTAGAAAGAGAAAAAAAAACACCTTTGGCTGATCCAAAATTCTTATCTTTATTGTTGTTATGCTTTAACTGTACTCTGGTTTTTATTTTAGTGTATTATGGTCTCTTTTGTGAGTGACTCTGGTTTTGGCAGCTCTAACTCTATGCATGCAGTGCTGAGAGGGGCGTGGCTGTCACACGCGGGTGGAGTGCTAAGCACACACACCTGATTCCACTTAGCAATCACAGAGTTTCTCTAACTGTGACTATGCTACTGTGACTTCCCGTGCTCTAGTGCCTTCCTTGTGAATAATAAAGCTCCTCCATCACACTCTGTCTCCCGCATTTTTGGGTCCGGCTGAATGTTCCTGGCGTCACAGAATCTTCTAGCCCTTCTGTGACACCAGGAACATTCAGCTGGACCCAGAAATGCAGGAAACAGGGTGTGATGAAAGCGGATTCGGAATTCGACCAAATCAGAATTCGACCAGCCATCAGGAACGAATTATGGTCAAGTACCGAGGCACCACTGTACTTACATTTTTATGTGAGGTGCATGTCTGAGTTTGTACGGGCGCAGCTGTATGTATTTATATTTTATTTACATCTTATGCATTATTTTTGAATGTTTTATTTATATTCTAAGTATTTATAGCATTGAATATGTATTTATTGATATTATATACACATATACATGTACATATAGGTCAGTCAGGGGGGTCGATCCTACTTCGCGAAAATTAGCGGTCGCGTGGGTCTCGGTCCCCATTAACCGCGGAAAGTGAGGGATCCCTGTAATTAATTTATTAACTGTCGATATGATTTAAAATTTAAAACATGTCTGTCATACCAAGGGTTCTAAGAAGAACAAACTGGATTCCCAGTGCAAATGGTCTCTCCTGCTTTTCCACAGACCTACATGAAGCCAAAGTTGAAATTTTAAGTATAACACATAACCATACTAATTTTTTATGTTATATAATTTGTACACTTATAATATTTACTGTTCTGCCTACTGTTAGGTATTAAAACAAATCAACAGATACCAAAAATGTTTTCCTTAAAAAAACATGAGCTGAGGGAGCATCGAGAGAGTAACACACCTCAGGGTGACTATGATGGCAGAAGGCTGTGCACAGGCAGTAATAAGGGTGACGATGAAGAGGAAGATGAGGAAGGTTATAAGGGTTCCACATGTGCGCTCACACTTGCCAGCGACAGCGTAGCCATTCTCGTTTAGATATGTTTTTACAATGACCACTTGCAATTCATGATTCCCTCCAGACGGAGTGATCACCTGTCTACTTTGTACACAAGCACAGTCTGAATAATTCCTGACCTGAAAAAAACAAACAAACAAACAAACAAACCACACATTAACATAACGCGCCATCTAGATTGCAGAAAAGACGCCTGCATCATTTAATTCCACAGTGAAAATAATGCACAGATGTCACCTTGTATTTTGATTTAGTTATAACTTTGCATACTTTAAATTAACAGTGGTACCTCGTCTAAAGGGTGTCCCTTATCATGAGTTTTCCATGATATGAGCTTCGAACCCACCAAAAATCTGCTCCATCCAACAAGCAAAAATTCACTTTACGAGCTCTCCTCGGAAGGGTTTTTCCAGGCTGATTGGCCTCGTATTCTTCTGTGTGTATTCCTCCGTGCTCCGAGAACACCTTGTGCAGTGCCTCTCAATTATATTCTGTGACGCCCCCTCTAGGAAGAAAAAAAAAACATTTCACGACCCCCCAGCGCCCCGTGTGTGACTATAAATAGTGTTTACTGCATTTCATATCATTTGCTTGGTGCTTTTTTCCTACACCATAGTGCGACAATGAAAGTGACATTGCCAACTACTGTAGCGAATGTGCAATTATACTTAATTCTAGTACAGTATGGCAAAAAAGCAGGTTCCCCAGAGTCATACATGCCCCTCCAGCATCACAACGCGCCCCACTATTTGAGAAGCACTGGCCTTGTGGGAGCTCACCACGAGCCTTTCCTCGCTGGCATTCGTGGCATGCACGCACAAAATTCTCCTCCTCCTCTGTTATGCACCACTTTGTGCCTGCCCATGTGACATCTTGGCCACAGTCAATGAGCGGGTTAGTTGACTTATTATTTATTCTTGTTTTATTCATATTTATTATTAATTATTATTAATGTTAATCTTCTTCTTATGAGGAGAATGTTAATGTACATGTATTATTATTATGAAATATTTATTGTTTTCACATGTTTATCTTTATTATATTAGGTCAAATATATGTGTATGTACAGGTTATATGAGTTCGGGAGGGGGTTGGAACGGATTAATTGGTTTTATGTTATTTATGATGGGAATAATTGTTTCATCTAACAAACTTTTCGGCTTTCAAGCTCACTCTCGGAATGGATTAAATTTGTTAGACAAGGTACCACTATATTGAAATAAGCAGCATTCTTGTCTTTTAAAATCTTTTTATAGTATGACTCCTACGCCAGACTTTCTATTTGATTTAAAGGTTATATGCTCTCACTCCTGAGCTGTCATTGGAGACCCCACTGCAGCCTGCCAGACAGGGATTAAAGTATGTAATTCCATCTGAACCACACACAGGAGCATACTCATGGATCCGGCAACCGCAGTTAACATTACAGCTCCCTGTTAGATTCCGATGGGACAGAGTCAGTGTGGGCCTGCAAAGAGAGACCAAAGGTGGATCAAACCTTAACACGGAGGGTCACTTTGAAGACATGCTGAAAGAGAGTCGGCAGAAGCAGAGTTATTTCAGTTCAGAATCATGCAAAGGAATCTAAAGCCTTGTCATTCCCAAATAGTTTACTGTGCTCCCTCTCAACAGACCCACAAGGTCGTCTGTGTTTTTATTTTGAACTTTTAAAATTTCTTATTTTATAATCTGCATGGACTGTGTTTATATACATTTGTATCGCTTTGAATTTACTATCACTCTACCACTGATTTCTAGAAAATAGGAAAAAAAATGTGGTGATTTATGTGAAAATAAGCTTTCTGTGAATTAACACGCAGGAAGACTGGCGCCCGTCTCAGCCGACTCTGGGCTGAGTATACCCTGGAAAGCCACTGGATTTTCTCCAGTACTCCAGTTTCCTCCCACATTTTAAACACATGCACATTCACTAATTGACCCATTTCCATTCCATTCCATTTATTTATTAATGACCACACAACCAGATGTGAATGGAAATTGTGTGTGTCTTGTCCCTGCAATGGTCCGGCGAGCTGTTCGGGGTGTACCCCGCCTCCAACCCAGAGTCCACTGAGCTAGGTTTCAGCCTCACCACGTCCATAGTAAAAGCAAGTGGTTCAACAAAAGAATGAATGATTGAATTGCCTCACCGTTGCTCTTTGCTTTGTTCATTTTTACATAAGAAATGATGAAGGGTGGTGCAAAAATGTATCGCACAAAAACAACAATCATACGGCTGTCTTATGCTGTAAGAATAAAAGCTAAATCAACAGGCTGCCAATCTTTGAGAGCGAAAAAAAAATGTGTTGGTCCCTGAGTGCACCAGCTTACAATTCCTGATATGCTCCAGATTTCCAGTCTAGCCATGCACTCCACAAAGCTGGGATTTATGGGAAAAAACATGTGGGAGATTCCGCAAACATATGGAAGAAGAAGCCCGATGGTTTTTGGCCATCAAGGAAAATACTGTGCAAAAAAAGCAAAGTGAAGCATGGTGGTGGAAGTATTATGCTTTGCTGGTGTTTTTCATCAGTTGTAATTGAGAAACTGATCAGAATTGAGAAAAAATGATGGAAATGAATTAGCAAAAATCCAGTGGCTAGATATGCCAAGCTCATAGAGACCCTGTGTGACTTACGTATTTGGTTTTTTGTTTGTTTGTTTGATTTTTGTTTTATTTCTTGTTTGCTTCTTTAAGAATAATGACATGTTGTGTAATTCAACTAATAAACCCCCAAACATCTGCCAACGCAGGCCAAAGTTTTACATTACACTATGTGATGCCCACTCAAGCACTTCCTTGAATTGCCACCTTACCACAGTGGACGGGTTTGCGTGTCCTAATGATCCTGGGAGCTTTGCTGTTGGGGGCACTATGCCCTTGGTTGGGTCACCCAAGACAAACTAAGCACAGTCCAGAAGAGCCCTATAGATAATATTAATGTAATGGATTTTGTGAGGCCCTTATGGATCATTTATGTCCTCTGCAAGTCACATATCTGTTAAAGCAATTAATGAGACTATTTGTGGTTTGTTTGGTAGAGATGGACATTTCATATTTGTGGTACAATTCTGTGGCCTGTGCTTAAAAAATGTCAACCTCTGAAGAACCTTTTAACCTCTAAAAAGAATTTAGCATACAACACTGGTGTAATAGTCTTACCCAGTAGTGTAGGGTATGTTGATTCCTCCAAGGTTAATGCTGTCACAGCCGACAATAAAGAGTGTGGAGAAACAAAGCAGAGATACTCCACTACAGATCATGGCCAGTTTGGCGGACTCTCTTGCTCCCAACTTCAACTTTTTAATAATATACCCTCCCAGCACTATCCCGACACCAGCACTTGGTACAATTACCAAACCTATTAAGAAAATAAATAAAATGACACAAAAACTTACAGCACAGAAAGCACAATCTCTCTCTCTCTCTCTCTCTCTCTCTCTCTCTCTCTCTGTATGTAAGTGTGTGTGTGTGTGTGTGTGTGATTAACCTGTGTAGATACTGGCACTGGATGCTGGAACCCCAAATTGAGATTCGATGAATTTAGGGATGAAAGTGATAAAGGCTGTAACGATGGCACACTCGGCTGTGTATGACAAACTCACAAACAAAAATGTCATATTGCTCAGAATACGTAGGGCTGCCTTGGGTAAATCTAGAGAGAGATATAAAGATGATAAATAGACAAGAAGGGCAGACATCAAGAAAAGTAATTAATTATCGAACAGAAAACATATCATTAAAAACATCAGAAGTCAAGCAAGAAATATGAAAGAGTTATAATTTAATCTGATAATTAAAAAACTGAAGTGAGACCATCCCTCAGTACAATACAGTACAGTACAGCCATCTGGTGGTTTGTGAAGGTACTGCACATGGGTCATGAGCGGTAATTTACAATTAAAAAAATGCTTTTTTTATTTCAATTTTTGAATCAGGTTTGAAATTATGAGTGTTGTAATGGTTAGCATGTCACATGGCAAAAAGGTCCAGTATTCAAGTGTCAGGCTTGGGTGTTTCTGTGTGATGTTTGCACGTTGTCCCAGTGCTTGTGTGGGTTTCATCGGGGTACTATGGTTTCAACCCACAGTCCAAAAACATGTCTAATTGGCCATTTCAGGTTGGTCCTAAAACAACCGCAGCCTCTCCGTCAAACAGGATTAAGAGGTTTGGCACATTTTGGCAATAAAATAAATTTATACATTTCATTAAATTGTGTTTCTGCTTTGCAACCGTTTCCACTGCTGAAAACATGATAGAAATAAACAGTTTTTTATATGAATTTCTATGTTGATGCTGTTTGCTTCATATATTGTGTCATTTTTGGGGGTCAATAAAACCCTGCAGTACTTATAACGCCTTTTATTTAGACGGCAGAATAAGCAACAAACCGGTATAAAGAGCTAATCCTACAAACAAGAAGCAAATACATGAGGAACAAAGAATACCATGAAACCATCAGAATCTTAATTTTTCTTTCCAGAAAAACAAATCTCTCACAAACACCCCAGGCACATTGCTCATGGTGGATGTGATGGTGGGCGAAACGTACATGCATGTTTATTCGTTAATTTAAAAAGCATATTGTCATCTGAGTTTTGTGTGTTTATCAGAACCTGTGATTAAAGGTCTGAGTGAACTGCAGAGAATTTTCATATTACATTCAATACAAGTTCGTCTGCTCCATGCTGGACACAGAGTTTACCTTTGATGTCTTTTCCAAAGCCAATGGAGGAAGAGACCGCTTGGCTCTTCTCCTTCATCACCTCATCATCAGCTGCCAACTTCTCCGCACACTTTTTCTTTGTGCTGTTCTTCTTGTGGCGGGGAGGAAGCTTCTTTGGAAAGGCAAACATGGGGAATATGACGAGCAGCATAGCCACAGCACAGAAAAGAAAGCCACTCCACCTGAGTCAAAGATTATAGAGAATAATGTAGAGACAGAGAGACAGGAACATGAATTACTGTAGCTTACAACATAAGGAGACAATTGGGGAAGAAAGCTGCGATACATCTATTTCTGAATGGGTACACGTCACAACAAAAAATTAATAACACAGAGCAACAATGGTTCACTGTTTTTTGCCCAAAATCAAAATGGATATGCGTATTTATTTTATTAATCCTAATTATGGTCACAGGGAGGTTGGCACCCATCCCAGCCGACTCCGGGCGAGGGCAGAGTACACCCTGGACGGCTTGCCAGGCCATCACAGGGCAGAAAGACGCTGACAGCTATGCAGCTACTCTTGTCAAAAGTCAGCTATGGTTTTTTTTTTTTACATGAACCTCACACCATAGACAGTGAGAGAGACATGGCCCGCCTTTGATAGCCCAGTTAGCTGCACTGGGGGGACAGTGACAGCCCGTGGAGAGTGAGACTTGAACCCCCAACCAGCACCTTTACCACCAGGCCACTACTGCCCAGGATGATGAGAAGATACAAATGTTATTGTGAGGCAAAGCAGTGCTCACCTAGTGGTAAAGGTCTGTTTTTGTTCAATGACCTCATGCTTGGTTAATAGGGTACAAACCAGTCAGTGTACAGAAGAACAAAAAGAGAGAATAAACAGTGGATGGTTTTTGATCTTTTTATGATTCTGCTCTTGGCAAGGCTTGAGCAACACAACCAAATCTATTTATATAGCTGTGATTCAGATTCAGTAACCAGACCAATATGTGAAAGTGCATTAAGAGAGTCCGTGTGTGTGTGTGTGTGTGTGTGTGTGTGTGTGTGTGTGTGTGTGTGTGTGTGTGTGTGTGTGTGTGTGTGTGTCTCTTACCAGTTTCCAACAAAACGGGGGTCATTCTGGTCAATATTCACAGCAGTGTTTGGGTCCACGTAAAACCCAATCAAAACACCACCGAGCAGGTAGCCAGCAGCCGGACCTAGAGCTCCCATTACATACATGATTGCTTACACATCCAGACACACCCACACAACCAGACACCCACATGCACACCAATTTATTCCACATTCCACAATGTTGGTCATATTTCAAATTTGTATATACAGTGTGTGTATATATATATATATATATATATATATAGTATTCAATGTGATAAGTGCCCAGGGCACTTTAAAATTTGGAGTGAGTGGGCGCTTATTTAAATGGTTACCAGCGGAGTGGAACGGTAAGTGCTTATTACCATAAAGGTGGAAAACATGAATAATAACAGAACAATCAAAGAGTTTTACTGGTATTTGTGTTATTCATTTTGTGGTATCAACCAAACGACTTACATCAAAGCTGAAAGTAAACAGAAAACTGCATAATTTAAAAAAAAAGACCCTTTAATTTTCCCTCCCAGTGCTGTTCCTTTAAATACCCCCCCCCCCATGTAAAATCGAGCCAATCAACATGAATGTCAACTTTAGCAAATGGCAGCACATGGCCCAGAAAGTGCTTAAATTTATAAAGTTAGTGAGCAGGAGAATGGTGAAAAATGCTAGCCATCACTTTCTGATAGGTCTATATCTGGCTCATCACTCCATTCATTCACAGCATCCCATAGTTTTGCTGTAGCAGTTTCTAATGGTTCATATTGTTGGACATTTACCAAGAGAACACAGAAAAATATTTTCCTGTTTTTTAAAGCACGGCAGAACAATCAAATGTGTTGTTACTGATGAACATTATAGACCAGGGGTCAGGAACCATTTTGACGAAGAGAGCCAAAAAAATAAATAAATAAAATCTAATCCTCTGAGAGCCAAATATATTTTTTAAACTGAGACCAACAATTTTAGAGTATAATTAAACTCTGAATTTATTTTAAACAACATTGTTATAATGAAGTTACTTATTAATAAGAAAAGTACTTCTTACTATTCATGCGACTTCTGGTGCTGCATGGTATTGCTGATAGCTTTATAGTTTTGTGGATACGCGCCGAGGTTCAGCTTCATGCAGGCGTTTAGGCTTCCATCTATTAAACATGACCGTAGGTTGGTCTTGATGCTTTTCAGGTGTGAGGAGGACTTCTCGCATGTGCATGTGGAGCCAAACATGGTCAATACGACAGGACTCACACTGCAGTGTTTATGTGACAGGAAGCACGTCCCAAGTTTTGGCAATCAGCTGGTCTGCAGGTTGAAGTTTTTAAATTCTGTCCATTTGTGTTTTGCTTGCCAGCTCTGATTGGCTTCTTGCACATTAGCTGATCAAAACGAGGGAAATGTACCTCTTTACCCAAAAACAACTCGCACAGGCTGTTGCATACAATCTAATAAAATTAGCGTTTTAAGGTATCGGCCTCGCCCACACACTGGAGTACAGAAAGGATTGGCTCTCCGCTGCACGCTACAGTGACGGTTATTACACGTAGGAAAAAAAACAATGGGGGTGCTTATTGGAGCAGGGCGCTTATTACATCACATAAGGTAGTGGGTGCTGGGTGGTTTCAGTTTCGTTGTGTTAAATATCTGACTTACGACCAATCCGAATTTCGGCAGGCAGGTTGGAACTGATCTAGGTTCCAACTCAAATAGTGACTGTATATATCTTCTTCTTTCCTTTCGGCTGTTCCCTTGAGGGGTCGCCACAGCAAATCACCTTCCTCCATGTCACCCTATCCTCTGCATCTTCTCTTACTCCAACAACCTTCATGTCTTCCTTCACCACATCCATAATTCTCTTCTTTGGTCTTCCTCTTGGCCTTCGGCCAGGTGGTTCCAACCTCAGCATCCTACTGCCAATATAATCACTATCCCTCCTCTGTACATTTCCAAACCATCCAGCTTCTCTTACTTTGTCTCCAAAACATCTTACATGGGCTGTCCCTCTGATGTACTCATTTCTGATCCTATCCATCCTCGTTACTTCCAGAGAGAACCTCAACATTTTCATCTCCGCTACCTCCAGCTCTGCCTCCTGTTTTTTCCTCAGCGCCACTGTTTCTAAATCATACAACATCGCTGGCCTTATCACCATCTTGTACACTTTTCCTTTCATTCTTGCTGATACTCTCCTATCACACATCACACCGGACACTTTTCTCCAACCATTCCAACCTACCTGCACATGCTTTTCCACCGCTTTTCCACATTCTCCATTGCTCTGGATTGTTGAGCCTAAGTACTTAAAATCCTCCACCTTCCTTATCTCTGCTCCCTGTGACATCACCGTTCCTCCTGGGTCCATCTCATTCACACACATGTATTCTGATTTACTGAGGCTAACCTTCATTCCTCTCCTTCCCAGGGCATACCTCCACCTCTCTAGATTTTCCTGCACTTGTTCTCTGCTCTCACTACAGATCACAATGTCATCTGCAAACATCATAGTCCATGGAGATTCTTGTCTAACCTCGTCTGTCAGCCTGTCCATCACCATCGCAAACAAGAAGGGGCTCAGAGCTGATCCTTGATGCAGTCCCTCCACCTTGAATTCTCCGGTCACGCTGACAGCACACCTCACCACTGTCTTACATCTCTTATACATGTCCTGCACCACTCTAACATACTTCTCTGCCACTCCAGACTTCCTCATGCAATAGCACAGTTTTTCTCTTGGCACCCTGTCATATGCTTTTTCCAGATCCACAAAGGCACAATGCAGCTCCCTCTGACCTTCTCTGTACTTCTCTATTAACATCCTCAAACCAAACACTGCATCTGTGGTGCTCTTTCTTGGCATGAAACCAAACTGTTGTTCACAAATGCTGACCTCTGCCCTTAGTCTAGCTTCCACTATTCTTTCACATAACTTCATCGTATGGCTTATCAACTTTATCCTTCTGTAGTTGCCACAACTCTGCACGTCTCCCTTGTTCTTAAAAATGGGCACCAGCACTCTTCTCCTCCATTCCTCCGGCATCTGCTCACACTCTAAGACCTTGTTGAATGTTCTTGTCAGAAAATCTACTGCTACCTTTCCTAGACACTTCCATACCTCCACTGGTATATCATCAGGACCAACTGCCTTTCCACTCTTCATCCTCTTCAGTGTCCTCCTCACTTCACCCTTACTAATCTTTGCTACATCCTTCTCTTCAACAGTCACCTCTTCTACTCTTTTTTCTCTCTTTTTTTTACAGCTCTTCAAAGTACTGTGTGTATATATATATATATATATATATATATATATATATATATATATATATATATATATATATATATATATATATATACATATATAAATAATCCATCATTCACTTTCTGAACTGCTTAATTAGGGTCACAGGAGGCTGGAGCCCATCTCAGTCAACTCTGAGCAAGGGTGGGGTGATATATAAATATATTCCCATATGCACATTATATTCTAATAAAAAAGATTGAAAATAAAAAGGCAAGTGGTTTCACTTTGTAATGTCATGATAATGTGGCTCTGCTTATTTAAACGAGTGATGAATATTCAAAATGCTTTCTTTATTTTACTTGATTACATTGGATTTACAGTTTAAATTCCATTGTAAAACAAAGCAAAGACTATGTAGTTGTAGGAAAATTGATACTCTTTGTCTAAAGGTATAAATACACCTTGTCCTCTTGTTGACAGAAAATTAAAACTGTCAGTACAGTGGTACCATGACTTACAAGTGTCTTTCATAATGAATTTTCCACGATACGAGCTTCAATCCCACCAAAACTTTGCCCCGTCCACCGAGAAAAAGTTTGATTTACGAGCTTGGCTGGGGAAATGGCTTTTCCGGGCTGATTAGCCTCGTATTTTTCCACGTGTATTCCTCCGCGCTCCGAGAACGCTTTGTGCAGTGCTTCTCAATTAATTTTTGTGATGTCCCCTCTAGTACGAAAAAAAAACCATTTCACACACCCCCAGCACCCAGCGTGTGTGACTATAAATAGTGTCTACTGCACGTCACATCATAGCGCGGCAATAAGAGCTCCACTGCCAACTACTGTAGTGGATGCGCAATTACACTTAGTTCTAGTACAGTATTGCAAAAAAAGCATGTTCCCCAGAGTCATATGCGCCCCCCTGGCATCACACCGTGCCCTCCACTATTTAAGAAGCACTGGCCTTGTGGAAGCTCACCACGAGTCTTTCCTCGCTGGCATTTGTAGTGTGCACTTGCACAAAATTCTCCTCCTCCTTTGTTACGCACCACCTCATGTCTGCCCACATGACATCTTATGATCAGAAGGGTTAGTTGACTTATTGTTTATTCTTGTTTTATTATTATTAATGTTAATGTACATGTATTATTATTATGAAATAGTTATTGTTTTTATATGTTTATCTTTAATATATTAAGTCAAATATATTTGCATATATTTGTGGCAGGTTATACGAGTTTGGGAGGGGGTTGGAATGAATGAATTGGTTTTCTGTTATTTCTTATGGGGATAATTGTTTCATCGAACAAACTTTTCAGCTTACAAGCTTGCCCTCAAAATGGATTAAATTTGTATGTCAAGGTACCACTGCATATCATCCACTGTAAAAAAAAAAAAAAAAAAAAAAAAAAAACCTCAAGATATGAATACCAAAAATACCACATCTATGTTTTAAACAGCAACAAAAAAACAAACAAAAAAACAACAACAGCAACTACAGTAAAGACAGTGGTGTATTACTCACCCAAGTAAAGTGACGCATTCTCCTTTTTTACATTATCATCCAAGTAGGTGGGGCCAAGCGTGTAGATGGGTGTGGACCCCATGCCAATCAGAATCTGAGCACAAATAAACAGCGCCACATACAGAGCATGCTCACTGTCTTCCTGATCCCATGGACATTCCTCCAGCTTGTCCCTCCTACTGCTGTTAGTAATGATGCAAAGCCCTTCCCCACGTCCTGTGGTGTTCAGCTGCTCCAGCTGATAACGTGGAGAGATGAAGTGAGGAAGGGAAAAAAATGCGGCACCCACAGCAATGAGCATTCCTCCTATGGCAAGCCAGCGTGGCCTCCGGCCACGTCCACCAAAGTAGCTGATAAACACAACAATGAGAAGGCTGCCTATGTCAAAACAGCTGACCAGCAGACCGGATTCTGAACTACGCAGACTGTAGCGTTTTTCTGTAATAAACAAAGAAAGGCATACACACACATTCAGTCGTTATCCGACAAAAATATAAACTCCACTCTTGTGCCTCTTACTTTCTTACTTTGTGGACTGAGAATTTCACATCAATTTATGGTTCCGTGGGTACCCAGTGGTGTCCACACCAGTTACAGAACCGACCCATTTTTCCTGTGAGGGGTGAGGGCTCCTGTACAACTAAATTCCTCCTGAATTGCATTTATTTCGAATGTAGTCAAGCACTAATTAATTTATTCACCAAAAATGAATGGGATGAATTTGTTGTTCTGGACAGATTTATGCCTGTTTGTTAATAATAAAAGCGAAGTTATGGATGTGAAATAGTTCTCACACTGTCTTTATGACAATGATTCATCAATTTATGGTCAACACAGAGGGAAATAAACCGGACTTACACTGAAGTTTGGTGATTGTGAGTGTCACGCTTTATAGTACCAGTTTCACTGAATGATCCAAATATAAAATTATAATGTGTTGATTGTGATTGTGCCCTGTGATGGCCTCCAGGTTGTACTCTGCCCTCGCCCAGAGTCAGCTGAAATGGGCGCCCGCCTCCCCGCGACCCTAATTAGGATTAAGCTGTTCAGAAAATGACTACGGGGCAGTGGTGGTCTAGTGGTATAGGGCGCTGGATCGCCGATCAAAAGGTTGGGGGTTCGAGTCCCACTCTCCACAAGGTTGTCACTGTCCCCCCCAGTGCGGCTAACTGGGTTATCAAAGGCGGGCCATGTCTCTCACTGTCTATGGTGAGAGGCATGTAAAAGAACCATTGCTGACTTTCGTAGAGTCGCTGCAAAGTCGTCAGCGTGTTTCTGTCCCTTGCTAAAAGGGTTGTGACAGGAAGGGCATCCGACGTAAAAACCTCTGCCAAATCAAAACGTATGAATCAGATGATTTGCTGTGGCGACTCCCGAGTAAAAGGGAAAAAGCCGAAAGGACGACAGACTGTTCAGAAAATGACGATGAGTGTTAAGGCCTGAATGACCACAGGGTCACGGTCAATTATTTCTGTCCCTCCAAATGTCCTGAGTCTAGCTGATGCCAAAGCGCTCAATTTCAGTCTCATCTGACCACATCACATTCTCCCAAGAATTAAACATTCATATTCCAAAGTTTCACATCACAATATATCACATCACTGCCATCATAAGCAGTAAAAGAAAATCACTATTATTATTTAAATTGTATTATTTAATGTACTACTTATAATCTTGCAAACTTTAATTTGATAAATATCATTATGTAGCCCATGGTTACAGAACTAATATGACACACATGTTCGGTGCACCCGGGATTCCAGTGTAGTTACTGCAAAGAGTGATTAGAGCCCAAGCTCAGAATGGCATCAAACAATTGGAATAAACCAACATTTGGTCAACCAGCCGACCTGGAAATGGATCATTGAAAAGCAGACGGAAACGAGAGTAGTAATGATAAGAAGGTAATGTTATTATCTCTGAGAAAATATTATTAGAAATAACATAAGCTACAGCAAGAAGATTGAATCCATTATATCTCCATAGTGCTCATGTCTGCTTTAAAAAAATGTTTTAGAGCTTTAAAAAATGTTGGGTTTGAGCTTCTGGGAAACTTCTTCTTCTTTTCCTTTCGGCTTTTCCCTTCAGGGGTCGCCACAGCGAATCATCTGCCTCCATCTCACCCTATCCTTTGCATCTTCTTCTCTTACACCAACGACCTTCATGTCCTCCTTTACCACATCCATGAATCGTCTCTTTGGTCTTCCTCTAGGCCTTTTGCCTGGTAGTTCCAGCCTCAGCATCCTATTACCAATATACTCACTATCCCTCCTCTGTACATGTCCAAACCATCTCAATCTAGCCTCTCTGACTTTGTCTCCAAAACGTCTTACATGTGCTGTCCCTCTGACGTGCTCATTCCTAATCCTATCCATCCTCGTTACTCCCAAAGAGAACCTCAACATTTTCATCTCTGCTACCTCCAACTCTGCCTCCTGTCTTTTCCCCAGGGCCACTGTTTCTAGCCCATACAGCATCGTTGGCCTCAACACCGTCTTGTACACTTTTCCTTTCATTTTTGCCGATACCCTCCTATCACACATCACACGGACACTTTTCTCCAACCATTCCAACCTGCCTGCACACGCTTCTTCACCTCTTTTCCACACTCTCCATTGCTCTGGATTGTTGAGCCTAAGTACTTAAAATCCTCCACCTTTCTTATCTCTGCTCCCTGTAATCTCACCGTTCCTCTTTGGTCCTTGGCATTCATGCACATGTATTCTGTCTTACTGAGGCTAATCTTCATTCCCCTCCTTTCCAGGGCATACCTCCACCTCTCTAGATTTTCCTGCACTTGTTCTCTGCTCTCACTACAGATTACAATGTCATCTGCAAACATCATAGTCCATGGGGAATTTTGTCGAACCTCGTCTGTCAGCCTGTCCATCACCATAGCGAACAAGAAGGGGCTGAGAGCTGACCCTTGATGCAGTCCCACCTCCACCTTGAACTCTTCTGTCACACCGACAGCACACCTCACCACTGTCTTACATCTCTCATACATGTCCTGCACCACTCTAACATACTTCTCTGCCACTCCAGACTTCCTCATGCAATACCACAGTTCTTCTCTCGGCACCCTGTCATATGCTTTCTCCAGATCCACAAAGGCACAATGCAGCTCCGTCTGACCTTCTCTGTACTTCTCCATTAACATCCTCAAGGAAAACACTGCATCTGTGGTGCTTTTTCTGGGCATGAAACCAAACTGTTGTTCACAAATGCTGACCTCTGCCCTTAGTCTAGCTTCCACTATTCTTTCCCATAACTTCATCGTATGGCTCATCAACTTTATCCCTCTGTAGTTGCCACAACTCTGCACGTCTCCCTTGTTCTTAAAAATGGGCACCAGCACACTTCTCCTCCATTCCTCTGGCATCCTCTCACTCTCTAAGACCTTGTTAAATGTTCTTGTCAGAAAATCTACTGCTACCTCTCCTAGACACTTCCATACCTCCACCGGTATGTCATCAGGACCAACTGCCTTTCCATTCTTCATCCTCTTCAATGCCCTCCTCACTTCAACCTTACTAATCTTTGCTACTTCCTGGTCCTCAACAGTCACCTCTTCTACTCTTTTTTCGCTCTCATTTTCCTCATTCATCAGCTCTTCAAAGTACTCTTTCCATCTTCCCAGCACACTTCTGTCATCAGTCAATACATTTCCCTCTCTGTCCTTTATCAATCTAACTTGCTGCACGTCCTTCCCATCCCTATTTCTCTGCTGTGCCAACCTGTATAAATCATTTTCTCCCTCTTTACTTTCCAACTGATATGTTTAAAAAAGGTTGTTTATCATGAACATCAGCTACTCCTCCTTTTTCACTTTAATACAGTGCTTCTCAATTATTTTCTGTGGTGCCTCCTCTAGGAAGAAAAACACACACACACACACTCACACACCCCGCGAACGACTAAAATAGTATTATTTGTCTACGAAATTATTAGTACACCTCTGCACAACATTGTATCTTTATTAACATTAAAACAAAAAGA
>CM045743.1:33468939-33496439 GCA_024760905.1 Plotosus lineatus | reverse complement strand
ATTCTGAATCAATTTTTCTCTTCCATAAACTTTTCACTATTATCCCGTTCTATTTGAGGGTCTAGGATTTTTGTTTCAGGGGGGTTGTTCGGATAGGGGCACCGAGGGCAGAAGCGTGGAATAGAATGTCATGTTCTAGGTGTTTATCAGTCTTGATTGCATGGCCAGACTAAAAAAAGTAATCATAATGCGTCGCTATTATTGTTCAGGGGGCCGGGCCAAATGTGGAAGCGGGCCGTATCCGGCCCGCGGGCTGTAGTTTGGGGACCACTGCTCTAGTGCCTTCCCTGTGAATAATAAAGCTCATCTGTTTATCACTCCATGTCTCCTGCATTTTTGGGTCCGGTTGAACTCCTGGTGTCACAGAATCTTCTGTGACACCAGGAACATTCAGCTGGACCGGCTATGTCGCTCACTGTCTATGGTGAGAGGTTCATATAAAAGAACCATTGTTGACTTTCGACAAGAGTAGCTGCATCAGCGTGTTTCTGCCCCTTGCTAAAGGGTTGTGTCAGGAAGTGCATCCGACATAAAAACCTATGCCAAATCGGATATGCGAATCATTAATAATATGACTTCCATGAAGAGGGAGGCAGATGATTCGCTGTGGTGACCCATGAAAGGGAAAAGAAGAATGGGCAAGAATGCAAGCCTAAATATTTTGGCAAACCTTCTTGGTGATTGTGTTATTATCTATTTAAAGGGATCACATGTAGCATCAGCGATTCCTTGCATCGACATCAATCCTTGCCTGATTTTAAAGGGCATGCGAGTGTTCCAAATTTATTCTTGCTCAGAGACATGTTGTCTTTCTGATTCACTGTTCCAGTCTTTTAGTGACACAAACTTGTTGGATTTGCTGGGCTACGTCACTGACCTGTGTAGCAATGACACATTATCTAAATGTGCCGAGATGCAGGAACAACAAGCACAGAAATCGCAGAAGACAATTATTTTTGTTCCTAAACCAACTAACGACGTGGGGCCGGTTTCGTAGTGGTTAGGGTGCTGCACTCATGCTCGGGAGGTTGTGTGTTCGAATCCCAGTTAGACCCCCACTGTGCTAAGACCCCTGGGCAAGGTCTCAACCACAAATGTGCCTCCGTTCACCCAGCAGTCTAAGTGGGTGCCAGTAAAAATATACTGGGAAGGTAACCTACGATGGACTAGTGTCCCATCCAGGAGGAGTTGTACTCCTAGTCTCCTCACGCTATGGCAACCGGGATAAGCACTGGCCTGATGAGCCACTATGGCTCAGGTGTAAAAAGCCCAACTAACGGCAGGAAAGCTGAGTTGGCAGAATGTTAACTGGAGGAGTCATTATGCTCATCTCAGGCAGCATTTTTGCCTTCAGGGTCACTAGAATGTAATGTCTCCCTGTCTCTGCAATGGACGTCAACTCCTCAATGTGTTGATGCCACTTCCAGGGAAAAAAGACAGGATAACATTACCAATTTTGCAATTTTTATGGTCGTTTTGTCAAAATGTGTCTCAATCATTTTAAACATATTACACAAGTATGCACAAATTTTGCTCTAAGGCTCACCTTTGAAGGAAGTCAGTGACTGCAAAGTAGTAGTGGGTGAGTGTTGCCAAACAGCATAGGATGGTGGTATGCAGGATGACGCTGATGGTGAGGAAGGTGAAGAAGGCAAAGGCAGAGCAGAAGACAAAGTGGTGGAAGTTGAAAAAGGAAGAGTGTCGTGTTGTCTTCAAAGAGGAGTTGAAACATGCTTTGGGTGGCCAGGAAGTGCTTCCAAATGACTGGACAACCACAGCAAATGTGATCAGGGACACCGGGAGGAGAGTACTTGGTGTGTCCTCTGGAAGGAAAATAGATAAGGAGACTTGGTGGTGGAATGAGGAAGTGCAGGAGTGTGTACAAAGGAAGAGGTTAGCTAAGAAAAAGTGGGACATAGAGAGGACCGAAGAGAGTAAACAGGAGTACAGGGAGACACAGCGTAAGGCGAAAGAGGCAGTGGCTAAGGCCAAACAGAGGGCGTATAATGACTTGTATGATAGGTTGGACAGTAAAGAGGGAGAAAATGATCTATACAGGTTGGCACAGCAGAGAAATAGAGATGGGAAGGACGTGCAGCAAGTTGATAAAGGACAGAGAGGGAAATGTATTGACTGATGACAGAAGTGTGCTGGGAAGATGGAAAGAGTACTTTGAAGAGCTGATGAATGAGGAAAATGAGAGAGAAAAAAGAGTAGAAGAGGTGACCATTGAGGAGCAGAATGTAGCAAAGATCAGTAAGGGTGAAGTGAGAAGGGCATTGAAGAGGATGAAGAATGGAAAGGCAGTTGGTCTTGATGACATACCTGTGGAGGTATGGAAGTGTCTAGGAGAGGTAGCAGTAGATTTTCTGACAAGAACATTCAACAAGGTACTAGAGAGTGAGCAGATGCCAGAGGAGTGGAGGAGAAGTGTGCTGGTGCCCATTTTTAAGAACAAGGGAGACGTGCAGAGTTGCAGCAACTACAGAGGGATAAAGTTGATGAGCCATACGATGAAGTTATGGGAAAGAATAGTGGAAGCTAGACTAAGGGCAGAGGTCAGCATTTGTGAACAACAGTTTGGTTTCATGCCAAGAAAGAGCACCACAGATGCAATGTTTGCTTTGAGGATGTTAGTAGAGAAGTACAGAGAAGGTCAGAGGGAGCTGCATTGTGCCTTTGTTGATCTGGAAAAAGCATATGACAGGGTGCCAAGAGAAGAACTGTGGTATTGCATGAGGAAGTCTGGAGTGGCAGAGAAGTATGTTAGAGTGGTCCAGGACATGTATGAGAGATGTAAGACAGTGGTGAGGTGTGCTGTCGGTGTGACAGAAGAGTTCAAGGTGGAGGTGGGACTGCATCAAGGGTCAGCTCTGAGCCCCTTCTTGTTTGCTATGGTGATGGACAGGCTGACAGACGAGGTGAGACAAGAATCTCCATGGACTATGATGTTTGCAGATGACATTGTGTTCTGTAGTGAGAGCAGAGAACAAGTGCAGGAAAATCTAGAGAGGTGGAGGTATGCCCTGGAAAGGAGAGGAATGAAGGTTAGCCTCAGAAAATCAGAATACATGTGTGTGAATGAGAAGGACCCAGGAGGAACGGTGATGTTACAGGGAGCAGAGATAACGAAGGTGGAGGATTTTAAGTACTTAGGCTCAACAATCCAGAGCAATGGAGAGTGTGGAAAAGAGGTGAAGAAGCGTGTGCAGGCAGGCTGGAATGGTTGGAGAAAAGTGTCCGGTGTGATGTGCGATAGGAGTTTCAGCAAGAATGAAGGGAAAAATGTACAAGACGGTGGTGAGGCCAGCGATGTTGTATGGCCTAGAAACAGTGGCGCTGAGGAAAAGGCAGGAGGCAGAGCTGGAGGTCGCTGAGATGAAAATGTTGAGGTTCTCTCTGGGAGTAACGTTGATGGATAGGATCAGAAATGAGTATATCAGGGACAGCCCATGTAAGATGTTTTGGAGACAAAGTCAGAGAGGCTAGATTGAGATGGTTTGGACATGTACAGAGGAGGGATAGTGAGTATATTGGCAGTAGGATGCTGAGGTTGGAACTACCAGTCAGAAGGCCTCAAGGAAGACCAAAGAAGAGATTTATGGATGTGGTGAAGGAAGACATGAAGGTCGTTGGAGTCAGAAAAGAAGATGCAGAGGACAGGGTGAGATGGAGGCGGATGATTTGCTGTGGCGACCCCTGAAGGGAGCATCCGAAAGTAAAAGAAGAAGAAGCAGCTCACCAGTACTGGTACTCTTTAAGCACTAAAATAGAAAGTTACATTCACAAGCCCAAGTTCATTTTACTGGGAAAAAAAACGAAGCCCTAAATTATCTATGAAACATGTATGAATCATGTTTGTTGTGATAAGATGATTCAGTATTCCAGGCCTTTTTTCATACAAAAACTCATACATACTTTTTCATACATACTTTCTGCGTCCTGTGGTCTGTCTTAGTGTGCTGATGCTTGCTGGAATTCTTGGAAACCCCTCCCTCCTCCTGACGGAAGATCTATATGGACTATTGGTTATATAAACTCTTTTCCAACAATTATTTAAGACTTACAGTTGTGGTATAACCAACTGGACTACATTTTGAACTGTAATGAAGTTTTTCGTATATTTGTAGTTTCACCCAAATGAGGATGGGTTTCTGTTTTGGTTCCTCTCAAGGTTTTTCCTTGCCAACATTGCCACTTGCTCACTAGAGATGTGTATGGGTTGTAGAAAATCTTAAAACTCCTTTATACAGTAGGCAACTTCCACCCATGTATACAATGTGAGCCCTTTATTTTGTTCAATCAAATTTTACCGAAATAAATGTAAAATTGATGAATACATAAAAATCATCATCAGAATATGTCTTCTGTGACGTGTTGAACTGGGTTGTAGTGGCTGGACGAACACTATAATTTGCAGGCTGTTGTACTCACTTACCATGAGAGGTTGCAACTTGTAGTAAGTAGTCACTCATTGTAGCAGTTAATCCAATGTCTACTCGTGCTGCCCCCCCCCCCCCCCAATCCCAGACAACAGGGCATTCATTTTTAAAAATTAACAAATCCCCAAGTAATAAATTGTGAGGTTTTACACATCATGAAATACTCTTCGTTTCTCTGTCATGTGAGCAGCACCACTCCCCTCCACAAACACAAGTGGAAGAGAGAAAACTCAATGCATTCTTTTCATTGGATGGCTGGTTACCTGGGTGATAGAAGGACCCCCCCCCCAGACAGTGCTGGGGTGTCAGCTGGAGGTCATATGCATCCTTTTAATAAGGAACAGGATGTAAACATAGCCCAACGCACTTGAAAGTAAAAAAAAATGCAAAGAAAATTGATTTTATGTTTACGAGAAAGAGTGATGATGAGCAAGTTGAGGAACAGAGCGGAAAGTGCAGAGGTAACACATGGAGCCGGGAGGCGATGCATTAGACCAGAGATGGGCCGTGAATGGCTGACAATGTTATTAGACCAGAACACAACACTAGGCTGTTTGATGTGTGTGTGTGTGTGTGTGTGTGTGTGTGTGTGTGATCTACATTTGCTGTGGGCAGAGGCTGTAAGAAGCTACTTAAAAATACAGTACTTTAATTATGTTGAGGTTGTTGTGTTATTATTGTTCTGATGTTACCTCCCCCTAAAGAAATACTTTATCTGCACTTTACCTGAGAATAAATCTTTTGTCATCTACAATATTACATTTTTAGTCTGATATCTTACATTATGCACTCGAAGGATGTGCAAAGGATTTAAGAATCAAAGTCAGAAAATAGAAGGATTTATTAACATCTTTAGTAAAAAAAAATTGAGTTGCAAAGGTCCTGCAAGAACCTTGTCTTACTTTCACCTGTGCTCTGTGACAGTGTTAATTGTAAAAAGTGCATTACAAATAAAACTGAAGTGAAATGAACTCCAGACTAAAATAACCATCCAGGCCGTTGCCAGCAATATGTCCAAAAGCCAGGCAGTGTCTGTAACAGGTGTTAGAAAAAAAATCCTACTTCAGGTGGAGGCCGGAGGCATTTGGTGCACAGCAGTGCCGCGGGCCGACAGGCGGGGAGGGTGTGGTAGGGGGCCTCCCCCAAGAAAATTTTTCAAAATGGGAGCTTTGAGATGCATTCTCTTGGTATCTGAGGCCAAGAATTTGAGAATTTGTGACTGCAATGTATAATAATCTATAACAGATTCAGACAGCAGGGATGTGGGATTTAACATCAGAGATTCATCTACCAGAAAATTGAAATTAAGTCAAGACATTTTATTCAATATACACGGTATAAATGCAAATAAATATTCAATATTTTCAGTAAGTATTTTACTTTACGTGTCATTTATCAAAGTATGTATTGTTTTTGTCAAATGCAAAAATAAAAAAATCATAATTTACATTTATTCCAGTATTGAGTATTTCAAGTGGAGATTCAGTTTATAATACCTAGGGGGCAGTCGTGGTCTAGTGGTATAAGGCGTATAAGGTATAAGGCTGATCCTAGGGTTGGGGATTCGAGTCCCCACAAGGTTGTCACTGTCCCCCTAGTGTAGCTAACTGGGTTATCAAAGGCAGGCCATGTCTCTCACTGTATGGTGAAAGTTTCATGTAAAAGAACCATTGCTGACTTTCGTAAAGAGTAGCTGCAAAGCCGTCAGCGTGTTTCTGTCCCTTGCTAAAAGGGTTGTGTCAGGAAGGGCATCCAACGTAAAAACCTAATGCCAAATGAAACGTGCGAATCATTCGCTGTGGCGACTCCTGAAGAAGGGAAAAAGCTGAAAGGAAATCTCAATCTCATCTCAGTTTATAATACAATGTTCCATCAATGTTATAACAACTAACTTGTTTGGCACAAAAAAACATAAAATTATCTGAATGTTAAACATTTTAAACAATTTTACAAAATAAATAAATTAACAACACTCTGGCTTCCTGATTGGGATTTAGTTGCTTTCTTGTGTTTGTTTGTAGAGCTATGTTTGCCGAGTGCCTTTTCACCCTTTTACACAAATAATACATTTGCAAAATATGCACCTGATGTTAAACTCATCTTTCTTAACGAGCTCCACCATGGAGATCAGAAGCCTTTAATAAATCTGGTGAAAAGTGTAAAACCATGCTGGCATTCTTGGCAATGTTGCATGCATGATCGATCACGGACTTTCAGAAAAACCAATATGGCGCTAAATAACGTAAATCGTCTTATGAAAGAACATAGCGAGAGTTCAGAGAGCCGTTCCAACAGTTACCAAGCCTCCCACTGAAAACCATGTATGAGTACATGCGAGTGCACGGGCCCGGGGGGTGGGGGGGGGGTTAGCCTGGTTACTTACATACAAAACATGTCAAACGAGCATGGTTACAGGGGATATAATTTTTTTTTTTTAAATTCGACGGAAAACCTCAAAACGGAATAAAATAAAAAAAATCTGACTTTATTCGACAATTTTGCTGAAATCCAACAAAAGCCGGAAATTCCGACTCGTTACAGACACTGGCCAGGGTCTGTCATGGTTTGGGGTCTAAGCAGTGCCTTTTACACTTCCATGGGGTAGCATTAATTCAGAAAAGTACAGTACAATTTTTAAGTGTTTTTTTCCTGCAAAGTCCATGCATGGACATGGCTGTGAAAGACGGTACAGTACTGCACTACCCTGCCTGGCACCTTGGCTGATCGTCAGTAGAGAATATGTGGTGAATTTTGAAAAGAGAAAATTGGAGATGACCCAGTACTGTTACACATATTTATTACTTCCTATTCAGGATAAAATACCCAAAACATTTAATCACTTGATGTCTTCAATTCCTATATGGATTTTAACAGTCATGGGAAGGTATAGCAACAAAGTGATAAACATTTTACTACAAAAATATTTTTATTAAAATGCATTGCAAGAATGAAAATTAAAATTGAAAGTATATATATTTTTTATTTTTCTCCATAACTTTAGTTGTACCCAATTCCTATCCATCAGATATTAGCTTCCCTATCACACGGCTACCACCGACCAGGGAGGGGCGAAACGTGCACACACCCCCATCCATGACATGCAGTGCTAGTCACCTGCCACCTTTCGAACTGCAGATGCATATTTGAATGCGCATGCATATTCTGGGGGTGCTCTAATACCCTCGGAGGGAAAACGCTATGTGCCCCTTTCACGAATGAGCTCACAGACACCTCCAACAAATGCCTCACGTTCAGAGGGGAAGGACTTAAGAAGCGAGATTTACGTGCAGTTTGTGTTTATATTGAGTAAATCAGATTACTTAATTCAAATATGAACTGCATTCAGTCCGAGCAGCTCAGACACGCCCCTCAGCCGAAGTGGAAAAAGCAGATACACACAAACATTCTAAACATTAACTTAGGCACTGTACTGGAATAATAATTGAAAAAGACTTTAATACTCCAGTTTTACAACAGTTCAGATGATTATTCCTCTTCAGGCTCTTCAGAGGAAACTGTCGTTTCTTCAGGAGAAATCCTTATTTCTTCAGAAGAGACATCCAACATCATTACCTTTTCTATCGCTTAGCCAGAGAAGACGTACAGCGTTTGAGTGACATCATAGAGCATAACTGGCAAGTAAAACACACTAAAAATAGGCTCATTGACAACTTGTGCGCGAATGAGGAAAAAGGGGCGTTACAGCATCTCAACCAATCAGCAGGAAGGAGGACAGCCATTGGCTGAAATGGAATAATGACCTGTCAGTCCACGAATATTCAAACCATGAGTGCAAAACTGCGAATAGTCAAGGGCCGAATATATATATATATATATATATATATATATATATATATATATAGAGAGAGAGAGAGAGAGAGAGATAGCATTTGCTACTCTGCACTTCTGATTGGATGCTAAACTGAATTTCATTACCCAGTATTTATACACGTGTAATGACTATACAGTTGAATGTAATCTATTCTAATCCAAGATAACCAGTTGGCGTGTTCATTCATACAGTTTTCAGGACTTTAAATATTTAATTCTTCTAATGATATAGTTGAAATGTATTCATCTTAATTCTTCCACAGTTTACTTTTTATTGTGGCATTCGAATGATATTTGCTTGTCATGGTGGTTATCACAAGTTGCTTTTCCACTTTTTTGATTCGTCAACTATAAACACACACAACACACACACAACAACATGAAATCAAAGAAAAAAGTAAATGAATTTGTGCAAAAACATGTGTTTGATTATTAATATTTAACTGTTATGCACATGGAACTTACCCCAGCACACTGTTCCCTCCTTCTGTAGTTTTTTCAAGTGCTGAACAAGGTTGATTTCTGCAGCACGATGCAAGTGTTCAGGAGTATCCTAATAAAGAACATCGAAACATATAAAAATAAATATTGAGCATTAATCCAAAGCAATATATCACATCACCCATCAGTAGAAACCACAACACCTTGTACACCAGTTTAACCAGAGCAGAAGAACTGAAGACATTCCCATGGTTCTCTCTCAGCACAGACAGAATCTGCTGCTCCCGGGCAGAGCGGTGGATGATGTACTCCTGGATCTTACTGCATGCGTTTAACACTACAGGGCCATGACCTGTACACATGAACACAAACCACATTAAGGGAGTGATCACGCTATGGGTTTCATAGAACAGCAACTGAAGCAAATGCTAAGTCGTGACTGTCGTTTTTAATTCTCAAAATGTTCTCAAATTTGTCTGGTAACATTGCCGGTGTCACATTTTTGGTCACCTGGTTCATGAACTCAACATGTTTGAAGTTTCCATGAATGTGTCAAAACGAGGCTCTGATGTGAAACAGTCTCAAACTCTTCTCAAACAGTCTGCACATGTCACGAGAAAGTCACAAAGTTGTCATTTTGTTTGCAAATGATTTTTTTTCTTTCACAAGGGAAATCGACAAGTTGGAGACTTCCATGCAGAAAGTCTAAGAAAATTTTGAAACTTTCAAGCATCCACCATGTTCCGTGTCATCGTTTGTATTTTATTTGCATTCTGATGCGCACCAATAATGTGCAAATAAAAAACAAATTGTTTGAGAATGAAAAACAATCAAAAGGTAATTAATTTACAACAGGAGATTCGCTTTCCCCCTCTCTCAACCAACTCTACAGGATCCTGGAGGGGGATGGGGGTTTGACCAATTTGTCCACATGTCTGTCTTCCTTTCGGCTTTTTCCCTTTTACTCGAGAGTCGCCACAGTGAATCATTTGATTCGCACATTTGATTTGGCAGAGGTTTTTTACATCGGATGCCCTTCCTGACACAACCCTTTAAAAAAAAAAAAGATTTCTGCAGATTCGATAATCAGATGGACATTGTATTTGATGACAGTACCCATCATACCCATTGGATAGAGGGGTAATATCTGACAAAGTTTTGCAACATTCTGATGTTTGAAGATTAGAATTTATCCTTGAATATGAGAGCAGCATCACAATAGACACAATTCGCATTACGACTGCGCATGTGCAGGGAACGTGACCCAACCAAGGGTCACTGCTACCAAACTTTATTGCAGCCACTTGTTGTTGTATGGAAACACATCCGCACAACTGCCGCTTAAAGTCTGCCTTAAGCCTTAAATTATCGACATGCCAGGTGCCCATTGTGCCGTAGTGAACTGTGGGAACGACATGTATCATCTCGAGCGTTGGAAAAGGCTAGTTTGCGATATACATGCCTGCAAATTTTGGACTAACACGTGTACATGTCTGCCGCCGTTCACGCTATTTACTTTCTCCACCGAGCTGAAGGATCCGGAGGGACGCAAACGTTGGATTAAAGCAGTAAGTTTATAATTAAAGTGTTCTTTATTTGAATTCATAGACCCTATAAGCTACTATATTACCTTTTATTTACCTGTTAATTTACCATAAAAATCTGCGCGGCGATGCCAAATTTTATGTGTAATTTATATGTAAATTTTTTTTTATATTAAATAGGTAAATAACCCTATATATAAATAATAATAGGTAAAAGACCCTAGGTCTGGCAAGTGTTGGGAACCAACAAGAAACAGTAGAGTTGGCTCAACACATTTTATCAGAGGGAAACCTTCAAAACTTGTATTTACCTTTTTTGTAGTCATTACGAAGTCACACTAGTAGAGGTGCCTGGTCCTTCATTATCAAAAAATCTGCTATGTCAGCGGACATACACGGCGGCCACTTCAGCATCATTTTCTGTCTCCCAACCGTCTTCAAGTCCCAAGGGGTCAGAAATTGTCACGATTTCCTCATCCACTTCAAAGTCAACAAGCTGGCATAGTCACGTTGGACTTGTTTAGATTCCTCAGTCTTTGACAAAACTATCGGCAGTTTTTGTAACGTCGCCGTAAACGCAAGCGCAACAAGTTCATCTTTACGCTTGCGGGAACAACCGAGAAGACACCTACGTATACAATACACCCGAAGGTCAGGAACTTTCCATAAATTAAACGCATCGATAGTGCAGTTCTCAACCACATTAAGGTTTACTTCCGCCATGTTTGGTAGTCACGATCCCATGATGCCGTGCGCGAGCCGAGATGCGAATTGTGTCTATTAACTGTCTCCTTATTAACTATTTTCAATTGTACTTAACTGTAATGTATTAAAAAGTATTAAGAGTACATTTTTAAATTTAATTAAACAGAAGACTCACAAAAATATGCTTCCCTACCTAAATAGATAAGTGACACTGCACACTTTATTGATTTCTGATGAGGATAGGAATGAAACTTGATCTGTATTTTGCATACAGTGAAACATTGTGGCGCTTTGTACTGAAATCATAAGACTGGAAGTAGACAGGAAAAAGACGCATTAGTGAAACCAAGTAGGACGGCCCCTTTAAAGTTTGTTTTTTTTTGTTTTTTTTTTAAACATCCACTTTCCTGCTTTCCTGCAGTACCTTCACAGACCACCAGGGGACTGAGAGAATCCATATGGCCTAGGCTGGATCATTTATTTTTAGTGATAGCTGTCTGTCTTCCTTTCAGCTTTTTCCCTTTTACTCGGGAGTCGCCACAGCGAATCATCTGATTCGCACGTTTGATTTGGCAGAGGTTTTTACGTCGGATGCCCTTCCTGTCACAACCCTTTTTAGCAAGGGACGCTATAAGTATTTAAATACAACTTTGCTTTGGCTTTAGGATAATTATTAAAGCACGTACCTGGGTAGATGATGTCTGCCTTTGTGCCCAAAAGCAACTGCAGTGAGAGCATGTAATCATGTAGGTCCTCAAAAACAGCTGTACCTTCCCCCAAAATGCAATCTCCAGAGAACACCGCTCTCTCCTCTTCCAGCAACAAAGCCATGTGGTCATCCGTGTGGCCTGGAGTGAACAAGACCCTGCACATATCCACTATTTAAAAACATATCCATCTTGTTAAATGAGGATACCATTTTTACCCCAAAACAGTAGATCATGTCACAAAAGTAAATATTTACTTAAAGAACTACATATAGTAACATGTGGGGTTAGTCCCAATATGAAAACTCACAAGCTAAAGCCAGAATGTTAATATGATGAAGCGGGAGTTTATGAACCGTTAGTTTCAACCACCAGGAGCCCAACACAATCGAGGTGTAAACTACACCCCAAACCCCCAGAACATTTCTCAACAGTTATGTCCCGATGTTGAGAATGATCATTATGGTCCAAAAGTGCTAAAAGATTCCAATCACTGTTACTCTAATGCAGTGGTTCTCAAACAGTAGGGCACGCCCTCCTGGGGGAGCATGGTGCAATGCCAGGGGGCACGTGTGACCTCAGGGAACATTCTTTTTTGTTGCCGTACTAGAATAAAGTGTAATTGTACATCCACTACAGTAGGTGGCAGTGGCTCACTCACTGTCAGAGTGTGCCCAGAGAGAAGTAGCTCAATGGTAAAATATGAAGTGAAGTTCATAAAACCACAACGAAACATTTTTTAACAGGGACGAAAATAGAGAGGCAGAGAGAAAAAGAAGACTCTGAGAGAAACGAAAGTTTCCTGAAAGCTAATTCGAGGAGGTATGATAAAGCGGATGTAGCACTCGGCTTCACTGTGACTATGGTGAGAACCGAGGAAAGACCGCTGTGTTTACTGTGTCTAAAAACATTGGTAGTGGACAGCATGAAGCCAAATAAATTAAAGTGTCATTTAAAGATATTACACCCCAATCACGCTGAGAAGCGCTTGAGTTTTTTCAGCAAAATCGTGCCAAATATTGCCAACAACCATCCCGCTTTGTGAATACTACTCCAGCAAACCAGAGAGTTTTGATAGCATCATGTAAGGTGGTGCAAAAACCTTACAGCATAGCAGAGGAACTGATACGACCTGCAGCAGACATGCTCTCTGTTATGCTGGATGACGACAGTGCTGCGAAAATAAGTCCAGGTCCCAGGTCAACATTGAGCAAGAGCTGAGAGTTGCAGTATCGTGCTTTAAACCCGGCTTTGAAAAGCTGTGCACTGCGAAATGTGCTCATTGTAGCCAATAATCTGGACTTCATCATTTTGACAAAAAAAAAAACCCAAATTGTTTTATTCATTTTTGTTTTGTAGGTTAAAGTGTTTTATATACAGGGATCCCTCACTTTCCGGGGGTAATTGGGACTGAGATCCCCACGTGACCATCGAAATCCGCAAAGTAGGACCACCCCCCGACTCACGTATACGTACATGTATATGTGTATATAAGATAAAAAAAATAAATATTCAAGGCAATAAATGCTTATAATAACAATTTAAAATTTTAAAAATAACATAAGATATAAATAAAATATAAATACAGACGCTCCCCAACTTACCAACATTCGTGTCCAAGGTCGAAAGTGAAAGTGAAATGAAATTGAAGAACAAGTAGAAATAGAAATGGAATAAAATCTATAGTAAGATATATCATAAATACAGGTCCTAATTAAAAAAAAGATAGCATATTGTTATTTTCTGTAATGTACTGATAAAAATTAAACTTTCATATATTTCACAATCATGAGTAAGACTGCCGACCTGACTGCTGTCCAGAAGGCCATCATTGACACCCTCAAGCAAGAGGGTAAGACACAGAAAGAAATCTCTGAGCGAATAGGCTGTTCCCAGAGTGCTGTATCAAGCCACCTCAGTGGGACGTCTGTGGGAAGGAAAAAGTGAAAGAAGGGCTGATTCCAGACCTTGGGGGACCTGTGGAAGCAGTGGACTGAGTCTGGAGTAGAAACATCCAGAGCCACCGTGCACAGGCGTGTGCAGGAAATGGGCTACATGTGCCGCATGTCCAAGGTCAAACCACTTTTGAAGCGTAAATAGCGACAGAAACGCCTGACCTGGACTACAGAGAAGCAGCACTGGACTGTTGCTCAGTGGTCCAAAGTACTTTTTTTGGCTGAAAGCAAATTTTGCATGTCATTCGGAAATCAAGGTGCCAGAGTCTGGAGGAAGACTGGGGAGAAGGAAATGCCAAAATGCCTGAAGTCCAGTGTCCAGTACCCACAGTCAGTGATGGTCTGGGGTGCCATGTCAGCTGCTGGTGTTGGCCACTGTGTTTTATCAAGGGCAGGGTCAATGCAGCTCGCTATCAGAAGATTTTGGAGCACTTCATGCTTCCATCTGTTGAACGTCCATCATGTGAAAGTTGAGAGACACCAGACCCAACACTGTGGATGAGCTTAAGGCCGCTATCGAAGCATCCTGGGCCTCCATAACACCTCAGCAGTGCCACAGGCTGATTGGCTCCATGCCACGCCGCATTGAAGCAGTCATTTCTGCAAAAGGATTCCCGACCAAGTATTGAGTGCAGAACTGAACATAATTATTTGAAGGTTGAATTTTTTGGATTAAAAGCACTTTTTTTTATTGGTCGGATGAAATATGCTCATTTTTTGAGATAGGGATTTTTGGTTTTTCTTTACTTTTTTGCCAAAATTATCAATATTAAAACAATAAAAGGCTTGAACTATTTCAGTTGTGTGTAATGAATCTAAAATATATGAAAGTCTAATGTTTATCAGTACATTACTGAAAATAATGAACTTTATCACAATATGCTAATTTTTTGAGAAAGACCTATATAAGTATGAAATATGATTAAAATTATCCTGAGGTACACTTAATATTAGGCTTCAGCAGAGGGGGCATGGCTGATAAGTGCTTTTGGTTGGGGAAGAGAAGCAGAACGATACATTTCTGTACTCGTGCCAAAACTTTCTGTAAATCTGATCAGATCCGCTGTGCTGTGCTAGAGAGGAACCAGGAGTTTAAACACGGGACATAATGTACATATGATTATGGAGAGAGAGAGAGAGAGAGAGATCGTATACAGTACAAACTCGTATAGATTACTTATACAAGGTTTAAACATACGTTGCCGTGTAAATAATGCCCTGTAATGACTTACAAACAAATTTGTCTAAGAACGACCGTCCTGAACCTAACTCATTAGTAAGCTGGGGAGCGTCTGTACACACACATACAGATGGGATGAAGAAGACGACACACATACATACGCGCGCACACACGAGCAAATGCGCGTTCACACACAGATGCAAAAATGTATCCAGTTTTGATGTAAGACTTTGGGTTGGTTTTTTTTGTTTTGTGTTTGTTTAGGGTTCTTTTTTGTTTTTGCATAATTGGCCTGTTTTCCCCTATTCTTCCTTAATTTCGTTATTTTTTTAAATTCGATAAATATTTATTTATTTTATAAAAAACCACGATGCACTGAAGCTGCATTAATTGAAGCGCGAAGTAGTGAGGGGACCACTGTATTGTGCACCTGAGTTAATGGTGCTGATCAATTTGACTTTATTATTATTTATTGATTTTATTTACTTTTATTTTTCATTCTTGAACGGTTCAAATTGTTGGTCAAAAATGTTTAGTTTAAATAAGGATACTTTTTAAAACTTCAGGCAAATTGATGCACTTTAAATCTTTTTGTTCAAAGACGAAATTCTTTTTTTAAGTTATTCCTTTGTTGGAAGTTGATCTATTTTCTTCCTTTTTTGTATTCCATAATGTTAATAAGTATACAGTATTATGCAGATGATTACTTATAATTTTATAGACAAATGACACTATTTATAGTGGGGAGGGTGCACGAAATGTTTTCCTCTTCCTGTGGGGGTGACAGAAGATAATTGAGAAGCACTGCTCTAATTTGACATGCTCACCGTAATGTGGCTCCTTCTGTCCTGATAACATCACCGTCTTTCAGGTACACATATTTCTTCTCCTTATGTCCAGCTGTCTCTGGCTGTTGGGGAGAACGAGGGAGTTTGCTCACCTGCAAATCTAAGCGAAACACATACACATTCACGCAAGACTTACCAGGACCAATCAAATTAATTACTACAACAACCAAAAACGCTACACACTCTATGAAAAATCTGAAATTGGAACTATTTACAGTACTTGCTACTTATTTGCTCTTTGTTTCACACAAAGTGAAAGGAATATAACAAACTTCTTTATGGGCTCAAAAATTAATAAAGCAGCTCTGCATGAAATTACTGTACACGTATGTGCATATATATTCTACATGCATGCGTGCAAGTTGGAAATCTTGAAAATTTAATTACAAGACATATTTTGTTGAACAATCTTAGCAACTCCCAACTGACCTCTTTGTCAACAAATTTTTTTTTTTATGTATAGAGCGTGCACCGTGGAGCCGGTGGTGTAGTGGTTCGGGTGCTACACTCATAATCGGGAGGTTGTGAGTTCGAATCCCACTGAGACCCTCACTGTGCTAAGACCCCCGGGCAAGATCTCAATCACAATTGTGCCTCTGTTCACCCAGCAGTATAAATGGGTACCAGTAAAAATATACTGGGTGAACAGAGGCACACACAGGCTCCGCCCATTTGCTATCTGCAGTTGGTCAACATATCATCTCGCATATACTAATTGGAATATAATCATTTGTAAACATGTATGTATTTGCAATATAATATTTAAATAAATATTTAGTAATTCCCTCTGAGTGTGCTTGTCTGTCGGCCATAATTGCAATACATCTGCAAGATCCATAATTGATCAGGTCATTGCAATAAACACACAAGGCCTTGCCGGCGATGTCAAATTTCTTTATGAAACTCGCCAAAGGTTCCGATACGTTCTGAGTCTGTTTGCCGATTTTCACCTCAAATTTCACAATCTTTTCTAGCCATTCCCACTTAAACTTATTCTTAACATCCTTATCTATTTCTGACATGCATGATTCCTCTTCTTTCATTAATGTTCGCACCATTCTAAATACACCATGCTGCAAATTTGCATTGAGCCGAGTCACTTTACATTAAAAACAGCCAATCAACGAGCGGCTTACAATATGTGAGGCGCTCCACCGAAAGTAGGCATTTGAAGCAAGTTCACTTGCTTGTGCTTGAGACAAAGCACGGCTTAACCGGACTTCCGGTCTTTCAAGTGAGCAAGGGCGCCATTGAATACCTGTTTAGTACTCAGCCTGCACTGATATGAATCACCAGCAGAGCAGAGAGTTCTTTCTTTTCTGGATTCGGGTTTTCATTCATTTTACAACTCTCTTTGCTTTCTCTAATTTCAGTAAGTGAGTATGCATGGTAGATTGCACCGATTCGAGCAGACGAACACCCCCCGAAAAACGGAATTTCCGCCATATGCCGGAAAACTTGCACCCTGTACATGTTAGCATCTGTATACTGTTATTATTGCTGTTTTTTTTGGCATGTCCACATCCTAATTTTACACTCTAGTAACGATGAAACAAACTACACATGATGGCACATGATTTTCAAACAAGTTAAAGCAAACGATTGAACAAATTTCAGATTTCAACTTAACAAAGGTAAATAAAAACCACCTCATGATGAAAATACAGTGGTACCTTGACTTACCAAATTTATCCATTCCAAGGGCAAAGTTGTAAGTCAAAATGTTCCTTAGATAAAACAAAAATTCCCATAGGAAATAATAGAAAATCAATTAATCCATTCCAACCCCCTACCAAACTTATATAACCTAACACAAACACGTATATTTGACTAAATGCAATAAAGATTATTTATAATAATTTATAATTGTAAAAATAATAAATATTTAATAATAATAATACATGTACATTAACATTAATAATACACAATAATAATAAAACAAGAATAAACAATAAGCCAACTAACCCATCCGCTCATCGACTGTGGCATAGACGTCGCGTGGGCGCAAAGATGTCACGTGGGCAGGCAGGAGGTGGTGCATAAGAATTTTGTGCATGTGCACACTACAAATGCCAGCAAGGAAAGGCTCGTGGTGAGCTCTCACAAGGCCAGGGGGGGTGGGGGGTGTTTATGACCCCGGAGAACATGTTTTGCCATACTGTACTAGAATTAAGTGTAACTGCACATCCTTTACAGTATGTGGCAGTGGCGCTCTAACTGTGTTCTAGGGATGTCATTGACAATCGGAATATCGCCGATATAATTATGTCGATCTATAATCAATACCTATAAAAGGGATATCGATACTTCTAACGTTATAGCTTCCTGTGTTCATGACAGTGTCTGTAGTAAATGCCATTTTCAATGACACCCCTAGTAAATGGTACGTCCCGCCTCTCTGTATGGTAACTGGTACGTCCCTGCTTCTAGTGTGCCGTCAGAGTACATGTTGTTCTCAACAGCAGGGAACATTTTGAAGAAGAAGAGACAATTATTACCGGATAATGCAGATATGTGCATCTTCTTGCATCATAATTTAAAAAAATATATATGCATATCTCTTAAACTTTTCAATTGACAAGTGTTTGTAGAATAGAAACAACTTGCTTGAAATTAACTAGTAAACAAGTGTTTATAGATTTGTTACATACAAAAAGGAGTTAATTTAAATCTTGTTGGTGGAAAACTATTTCCTGTCTTTTATTTCAGATTTGGCTTTAGTAATTGGTCACTTTATTATAAAATATTCATGCATTATACGAACTACTGTAATATATCTTAGTCTGTTCTATTTAATGCATTTATGGAACAGTACAGCAATATTCTAATGTATCGATACATCGGAAAAAAATGTTATCAATATATCGACACCAATAATAGGTTTTCAATGACACCCCTACTGTGTTTCCTATGGTGTAGAGAAAAAGCACAAAGCAAATGATATAAAGTGCAGTAAAGACTATTTATAGTTGCATGCAGGACGCTGGAGGCATCAAATGTTTTTTTTTCTTCCTATAGGGGGCATCAAAGAAAACAATTGATAAGCACTGCACAAGGCGTTGTCGGAGCGCGGATGAATACAACACTAATCGGCCCCGAAAAGCCATTTCCTAGAGTTAGCAAGTCAAAATTTTGCTCGTTGCATGGGACAGATTTTTGGCGGGATCGAAGATCGAAACTCATAAGTCAAGGTGCAACTGTAATATATATATATATATATATATATATATATATATATATATTCAGTCAGAGATTAAATGGTGTGTGTCTGCATATAAAGTTCTGACCTGAGTGTAGGTTTGTAAGAATGTCAGCTACTCCTCCTGTGTGGTCATGGTGCCAATGTGTGACAAGTATCTCCTGGATGGAGGATTCGGTCTGGGACAGAGCTTGCTTCAGATTAGTGATGTATTCAGGGACAGAAGATTCCCCAGTATCTATTAACACACGTCTTACACACCCCACACAGAAATCAGGCAAACCCACATTCAGAGAAAAGATCAATAAACATGTTAGCATCTTTCAAAATGCATAAATAAATAAAAACACAGCAGTGTGGTACTACCTCCACAGAAGAGCACACGAGGCCCAGGTACACAACTGGGAAAGAAAACAAGTACAGACGCTCCCCGACTTGTGTTCATTCGTTTTATCGTTGTTGTTTTTTTCCAAAAAAAAGTCAAATTTTCAGTTTAGACGTAACTATGTAGTACGCTGATGTAATGCCGCTGCATTCATTGTTTACAAACTACATTCGGAGTGTGTGTGTGTGTGTATATATATATATCTCAGTTATATAGCGTTACCCTTGTGTTAAGACATTGTCTCTGTGATCTTTGTGTTTACACTGTTTTGCGGACTTTTGTAACCCTAAGCAAACTATGTTGACTGCAATATTAAAAGTTGATATTTTGAAGAACTCTTGATACTCTATTGATTACAATATTAAAAGAATGTCTGTCTGTCTGTCTTCCTTTCGGCTTTTTCCCTTTTACTCGGGAGTCGCCACAGCGAACCATCTGATTTGCACGTTTGATTTGGCAGAGGTTTTTACGTCGGATGCCCTTCCTGTCACAACCCTTTTAGCAAGGGACAGAAACACGCTGACGGCTTTGCAGCTACTCTTTACGAAAGTCAGCAATGGTTCTTTTACATGCCTCTCACCATAGACAGTGAACCTCCAACCTCTGGATCAGTGATCCAGAGCCCTATACCACGAGACCACTACTGCCCCTCTGCTGTCATTTTTTTTTTTAATTTCGAATAAGGATCAAGAAGAAAAATGAGAAAGATCGACTTTCAAAGTTCATGATTGGTCAAGTGCTGCCGGTCTGAGAAAGTTATTGGCCGGGTTGGATTGCTCAACAGCTAATCAGATTGTGTGTGCTGTGGCACTGGCCTTGTGGGAACTCACTAGCCTTTCCTCGCTGGCATTCATAGCGTGCACATGAACAAAATTCTCCTCGATTATGCACCACCTCCTGCCTGCCCATGTGACATCTTTGCCACAGTCAATGATCAGAAGGGTGAGTTGATTTATTGTTTTATTATTATTAATGTTAATGTACATGTATTAGTCTGTTTGTCTGTCTTCCTTTCGGCTTTTTCCCTTTTACTCGGGAGTCGCCACAGCGAATCATCTGATTCGCATGTTTGATTTAGCAGAGGTTTTTACGTCGGATTCCCTTCCCGTCACAACCCTTTTTAGCAAGGGACAGAAACACGCTGACGACTTTGCAGCTACTCTTTATGAATAATGTACATGTATTAGTATTATGAAATATTGATTGTTTTTACATGTTTATCTTTAATATACAGTCGGCCCCCAACTTACGAAGAGCCCTGTGTACGAAATCCCCGGGTTACAAAAAACATTTTCCTGAGTTTCCGTCCTGAGATACGAAACAACCCCCTCTTAGGAAAAGAAATTCAAACTTGCAAATCAAAATTTCACACGAAGCACGTGTTGCTCTCCAGAAATGTCCAGAAATGGGGCCTTGGAACAAATTAGGCGTTTAACATGTAAGATGCGACGCCTACTTACGAAATCCCCGCAATACGAAACAGGATCTGGAACGATAAGTTTCGTTAGTTGAGGGCCGACTGCATTAGGTCAAATATACATGTTTGTGGCAGATTATGAGTTTGGGAGGGGGTTGGAGCGGATTAATTTGTTTTCTGTTATTTTTTTATAGGAATAATTGTTTAATTTAATTAACTTTTCGTCTTACGATCTCTCCCTTGGAACGGATTAAATTCGTTAGTCAAGGTTCCACCGTATATGATTTCCCTGAATAGTTTAACAACCGGAACTCACAGCATTTTATTTTCAAATACAGGATAATTATCATGTATGAATACAAATACAAATACAAATACCTGATAATTATCATGTATTAAGGGCCGTAAGGCAACTCTCCAATTTAACCTTAAACTCTAACATCAGACATAACTTCAGATATCACCAGTACCTTCTTCCAGTCCCCACCAAGTATGTGTTCGTTCCCTGTAATGTCATCGGTCCGGGATTACAGCCCAGCACCCGGAGAACTCTGTGGGAAAGTTTCTCAATGCGAGGAATTATAGCGGACATTTTTCTCGCTCAAAACTTCCTCTGATACCGAACAGGGATTTCTGCTACAAACAAGAGTCTTCTTCTTCTCCTCTTTCTTTCCAATTCGCTTTATTTTCTTCTTCGTCGCTTTCAGGGCGGATTACAGCTGTAAAGGATGTAGCTATCGCCCCCTATCGTACCCGAGTAATTAAACAGGATCTTGCATAAATCCTTTCGCTTGATTTAAAAATACAGTAGATTATTTTAAATAATCTTAAATAAACCAAGAACTCTGTTAGTGCTGCTTTGTGGATTTCATACACTCCATTTCCATGTGCTCCAAAAATCTCTTTCATTCAGCCTGTCCTTCCTTCTGTATAAAATCGGACTTTACTCGGATAGTCAGATTCATTTGCAGTTCCTGCTTTGTTTACTCTGGTCAAAGGTCACTGATGTCAAAACCAGTTGATCCAGTATTTTCCTTGAACTCTCTGGGAGCAAAAGGGGGCATCTATATTGTATAGCTTTTATCCCCCATTTATATGATCTGCTTGTTTTTCAGTGGGTTCGGTTATATTGGTGGTGAAAATGATACACAATCTTAATATTTTCCAGCATGGTGTGATTGTGTTGATGATAAGATAAGATAAGATAAGATACAGCTTTATTAATCTCACAATGGAGAAATTCACTGTTACAGGCTCTTGAGGTACCATCAGTAGGGGGTGCAAAAATAGATACAAGTACGAACATACACACATACATATATATTATATAAGTAAATAAATAAATAGATACATAAATAGTATAAATTACTAAACAATAAAAGAAAAGAATGGAGCAACTTTATAGATTGGCCTATATTAAAGTGTAATGTATCTGAGTGCAGAGTAGATGGGATGTTCCATTGTGAAATAAACTAAGGTTGAGATTTGGTCTGACAAAGTTGCACAAATCTAGCATAAGTTGCTGCTATATTGATAATATATCGATTGGTTATACTATGTTATATATATATATATATATATAGTATATATACTATACTATATAGAGAAGTATTTAGCTTCTCACGCTGAATACTTTTAATTTGATAAAATTTGGTTCAAAACCAGTGATACAGCGATCCCTCTCTTTCCGCGGTTAATGGGGACCGAGACCCCCGTGACCGCCGATTTCCGCGAAGTAGGATCGACCCCATTGACTGACCTGTACGTACATATATATGTAATATTAATAAATACATATTCAATGCTATAAATGCTTATAATAACAAACATTTAAAAATAATGCATAACATGTAAATAAAATATAAATACTGTACACACATACAGATGCACGTGCGCGTACACACTCAGATGTGCACCTCACATAAAAATGAAAGTAGTTTTGTTAGGTTGGGTTTTTTTGTTTTTGTTTGGGTTTTTTTTTTTGCAGAATTTGCCTTGCTTTGCTGCATTTTCCTTAACTTTTCCCCATTTTTTCGTTAATTTCCTTATTTTTTAATTTTCCATGAATATTTTTGAAAAATCCACGATGCACTGAAGCTGCAGAAACTGAAGCGCGAAGAAGCGAGGGATCACTGTGCACCGTTTCAAAGTCACATTTTTCCCATACCAACCAACAAAGTCTGTATCTGGGCAGGTTCTTTAATGTCCAGACAACATTTATATGGTGTTTCAGTCCAATCTGTGTCAGAGCAGTACAGAAAGCCCAGGTTTACTTTTGAATATACACAGTGACTTTAGGCTCTTGACAACAAATCCATCATGCATTATTTATGATAATTTCTCTTAATTTACTGTATATCTTAAAATAAACCCATAATTCACATTATTAATTTTTAAGCATATCCTGTGTAATATCCATAAAAATATAAAACTTGGATAAAATATCGTACGTGTTTTTTTTTTTTTTTTACTTTTTGTGATTATAAGCTCCAGACTATGGATTACACATACATGTTGACCTTAATCGACCTTGAGGTCACAGTCGTCATTTTATCAAGTGTTATGTTTTACTTTTTTATTTTAGTGTATGATGAATATGAAGAGTGGACGCCATTATCCAGAATGACGAGGCTAAGGACTGAACCATGGTGGTACTGGGGCTTGAGCCGCCATTCGGATCAGTAATCCAGAACCTTAATCACTGAGCCCACTGCAACTGTATTCATCAGTCTTTTTTCTCATTGCTATACATGAGCCGTCATTAGCAAGAAACTATAAAGAACAGCAACAAATATTTAACAATAACTGTGACAAACTGTAATGTGTGTTTACTTCAGTGTAATGCCTTCCTCTCAGGCTCTTAACACTGCCTTTGTGATTCTGTCTGTTTATCAGCTCACCTCTGCTTGCGTCACATTCGCCATATTGCCCTGTTTATTTGGACTTGTTATCTTGGCATTTATAATAAAACCTTTTTATCGGCATGTTATATCAGAGCAGTTTTTTATACTGCAATGTGGTATAAAATGAATAAACAGAGTGAGACGTCCACCGCTCTGAGTCTTCAGTATCCCAAACCTGAGATCGGATACACAATGGGACTCATAATGGAAATGCAGCCTCTTACTTTTGCATAATATTAAGTTAAAAATAAAGCTTTAATATGTTACCTTCTGATCAACCCCATTTCATTTCCCTCAAATTTGTTTTTGGAAAAAAGAATCAGCAAAAGTAGTGGAAGAAAAACACAAGAAATGCAATTCATACAGAACATATTATTACTCTTGCACATACAGTTAAACTTTATTAACAAACCTGCTGTATTTCCATTACTGAATTAGAAGAGACTTATACACTGTATTATATACATCTATAATTATAATACCAAATTATATATTATAATAGAATTATGCTTGTATATTAAACAATAATCAAAACAAAGACATGTATGGATTAATCTGATAGAACAGGGTAGTACATCTTTTTCTAACTGAACATACAGTCTGCTCTATAGACTATTACAGAATAGACACGTTTATATGAAGGAAATCCCCAGATCAATTAATAAAGAGACTCTGTTTCCACACTGTGCCCATTGGTACCACCTTAGGACCACTGCTTACCAGATATTTTTGGGGTGAAGTACTATTCTCAGTACAGCAATGATTTCTTTTGGCTTTTTTGCAGGTCTGGATAGGTGCAAACATCTCAAATGCACAGAAATATTATACAATTGCTCTTTACATTATTAGATACCTATGTACCGACCCACCTTTTATTGTTCAGGCCGAAATTGTAATTAATGCTTTTCCATACATGAATAAACAAATGTTTAATTTCACAATAGAAACCGAAAACAATATTAACTTTGGCATGTAAAAAAAGTTGGAAAAAGCATAAGATTTTTAAATTCTACTCCTTTTTTACTACTCAGCAATTAATAATCACCTTATTTACAAAAATTGCTTGATAAATATGAAGGTATATACCCCCATACATACATATATACATATATATATATATATATATATATATATATATATATATATATATATATATATATATATATATATACATACACACACACAGTACACACAAACACACACATATATATATACATATACATATATACGTGTATATATATATATATATATATATATATATATATATATATATATATATATATATACACACAGTACACACAAACACATACACACACACATATAATATATATAAATATATATATATATATATATATATATATATATATATATATATATATATATATATACACATACATATACACACACAAACATATATATCACTCACTCATATGCCAAACCACATAATCCTATTTGGGTCGTGGGTAGGCTGGAGTCTATCTTTTCCAATACCGGGAAAAAGCGGGGTACACCCTGACCTGCTCACCAGACCATCACAGGGCCACGCACAGCTAACCCTTCAGACTCACATTCACACCCAGGGGCAATTTAGAACAGCCAAAAAGACATGCATGTGTTTGGACTTTGGGAGGAAACCAGAGTAACCGGAGGAAACCTCTCACAAACATGATAAAAACATGCAAACTCCTCACAGAAACACCCGAGGCAGGGAAAATTTTTTTCCCATATTAAAAAAAAGTCAATAAATTGCTGTGATATATGATTTACCACAAATGCCAATGATATTGAGCTCTCTTGCTGAGGAACCATCTCAAAGAATTTGTGTTGAGTAAAAGCTGGTTCCAAACGTAAAGGAACCCTTATGATTATCTGGTTTTCTGTACACCAATCTCTCCATAAACACTGTTGATGATATACACAACTCAGTGCTCCACTGTGTAACAACTGTTGACATTATTGGTCAATTATGACCACTGGAGCATTTTTAGCAGGTACTTACCATCAGAAAACTGAATTATGGAGACAACATCATAGGTATTCACGTTAGTCACACTGCTGCCATATTGTGAGAGTCCAGCAATCAACTGATTCAAGTCAATGCTGCAATAGAAACTGCTGTAACGAACACTGCACACAGTAGTTCGTAAACACAAATAAACACTTATTTACAGTAATTGCAGTGGAATAAACAGATACAACAACTCATCTGTAGCTATTTATTATGTATATATTATTAATAAACAAAATAGGCACAAAGTCTCGGAAAGGTGAACCAGTACACCCTATGGCCCCGTAAGTCCAGCATGTTATCAGGTACATCTCATGTAAAGGTCAGTTAGTCGATAGAATATGTTAGTATTTGAACCTATTAAATTACTGGAGACAATAAAGTACTTACAAAGACATGAAATTACAATGCATGCATACGCAATGGGGAGAATAGTGGCATAGTGATTAGCATATCAAAGAGTTTGCATGTTTTCCCCATACTGTACTTGGATGGGGTTTCTCTGGGAACTCCCCTTTTCTCCCTCAGTGCAAAGACATGCACATTAGGCTAGTTGGCTGTTCCATATTATAATTTGCCCTGAGATATGAGTGAGAGTATAAATGGTTGTGTTTGTATTGGCCTGTGATGGACTGGTGAGGTGTTCGGGGTACCCTGCCTTCGCCCATATATGGCTGAGATGAGCTCCAGCTTTCCCTTAACCCTAGGATTAAGACGTGAGGAAAAGGGATTAATGAACGATAATATAACACATACAGTGATAATTTCAACAAAATTTAAGATATAATTATAGACTTTTTATAGCCCCCCCAGCACGAAGCGTCTACGAGTTCAACTCCTCCTAGATGGGAGACACTAGTCAATCACAGGTTACCTTCACAGTAGGTGGTACCTGGAGGATTGTTTTTATTGTTGTTGTGGTTTTTTTGGTATTAGTATGCCTACTACTGCAGCTTCTACTGCTCACAGAACAGCTAATATTCTTGTTTGTTTGGTAATTATTTCTTTATTTTTGATTACAACACCACGGTGTTCCACATTGTGTTTACCAGTGGGCGGCCAGTCCAGATACTTGTAGCATAGTGGCTATGATAACATATTTACATACATATAATGTCAATCCTAGGTTATTCAGTCTTCTATTTATCTGTGCTAACAGGAACACCCCTATGACTGATCAGTCATAACATTAAAACATGCCACTGAATGGTGAAATGATTGACATTGATCATGTTCCAGTGGCACCTACCAAGGAGTAGGATATACAGGGTATTAGGCAGAAAGTGAACAGTCTGTTTGTGGCGATGATGTATTAGTAGCAAGCGTAAGGATCTAAGTGACTGAGTACATTAATCCTCAAACATGTAGGCCTTTGGGGTGTTCCTGGCATGGAGTAGTTTGTGAGTTTATTTGATAACCTAAAAAATAATTACCGTATCGACGTGATAAGCGCCCAGGCCGCTTAAAAAATTGGAGTGGGTGAGCGCTTATAAAATGTTACCAGCTTAGTGGAAGGGTAAGTGATTATTACCATCGAGGTGGAAAACATGAATAATAACAGAACAATAAAAGAGTTTTACTGGTATTTGTATTATTCATTTTGTGATATCAACCAAATTACTTACATGAAAGCCGAAAAATAAACAGAAAACAGCATAAATTAAAAAAAAAGACTTTTCCTTCCATTACTTTCCCCTCCCGGTGTTTTTCCTTTAAACATTTCCTTTAAATATTTTCCCAGGTAAAATCGGGCCAATGTCAACTTTAGTACATGGCAAGTTGAACCAATCAACACGAACATAAACAAAAGCACATGTCCAAGAACATCTTTCAATTTATGAAGTTAGTGAGCAGGAGAATCGGGTGAAAAATACTCGTCATCATTTTCTGATTGGTCCATATCTGGCTCATTGCTCCATTCATTCAGAGCATCCC
>CM045743.1:33393939-33463939 GCA_024760905.1 Plotosus lineatus | reverse complement strand
TTTTGGTTTCACCTGACTGTAACACCTTTTCTCATCAGAGTTCAGAATCTTCGAGGTAGACTGATGTAGCCTTGTTGGGGAGTGCTTTTTCTTGGTACTCTCCCATACGGGCCTGGTTTGTGCATCGTTCGTGATATTTTTATCACATGCACCCAGTGAAGACTCTGAGAAAAAATCCTGTAATTGCTTCAAAGCCATCTTCCTCATCGTAACCTCTCCAACCAGGTTCATCCTCACTTTTCTATCCAGCTTTAAGTCTCCTGCTTACATTTATGCTTATTGCATTTGGTAGATACCTTTATCCAGAGTGACTTACAATATACGTTTAATATATAATTTTTACATACAGTAGGCCCTTGACTATTCACGGTTTTGCATTCATGGTTTGAGTATTCGTGGACTGCTGAGCAACTGACAAGTCACTCAAATTCAGCCAATGGCTGTCCTCCTTCCTGCTGATTGGTTGAGATGATGTAACACCCCTTTTTCCTCATTCATGCACAAGTTCTCAATGAGCCTTTTTTTAGTGTGTTTCAATTACCAGTTAAGTTCTATGATGTCACTCAAACGCCTGCTAAGCAACAGAAAAAGGTAATGAGGTTGGATATCTCTTCTGAAGAAATAAGACTTTCTCTGGAAGAAACAGCAGTTTCCTCTGAAGTCCCTGAAGAGGAATAATTGTCTGAACTGTTGTAAAACACTCCACTATTAAAGTGTTTTTAAATTATTATTCTAGTACATGACCTAAGGTAATGTTTAAAATGTTTGTGTGTTATATTTTATTTACTGTGGTGTAGCATGTTTCTCATTGTGTTTTGTTTATCCAATTTATTACATTTCTTTTTCTTTTCTGTCCTTTTTGTTATGGTCTGTGTTTTGGGGGACTTTGATTTTGGCACTGTGCCTCTATCTAACTGTTTACTCTCTACTTCGGCTGAGGGGCGTGGCTGAGCTGCTCAGTAGCACACACCTGAATTCACTATTCTCATTTACTCCCAATGAACAAAAGCAGGTTCACCTCTGCTTCAAAGGATTAACTCACATCAACATCACCGCTTCTTTGGTTTGTAACGCTCTCTCACTCTAAAACTGTTTTGTACTCTATGATGCCACTCAAATGCTGGCTAAGCGCCATCTCTTCTGAAGAAATAAGACTTTCTCCTGAAGAAACGACAGTTTCCTCTGAAGTGCCCGAAGAGAAATAATCATCTGAAAGCACTCTAGTATTAAATTCTTTTTCAATCATTATTAAAGTACAGTATATAAGTTAATGTTTAGAATGTTTGTGTGTATGATTTTATGTACTGTGGTGTAGCATGTTTATCGTTTTGTTTATCCAATTTATTACATTTCAAGTTCTTTTATGTTCTTTTTGTTATGGTCTGTTTTGGGGGGACTTTGATTTTGACTGCTGTGTTCTCTAACTCTCCGTGCCGGCTGAGGGGCATGGCTGAGCTGCTCCATGGCTTCTAAACATTCTAAACATTAACTTAGGCACTGTACTGGAATAATAATTGAAAAAGACTTTCATACTACAGCTTTAGAACAGTTCAGATGATTATCTTCAGGTACTTCAGAGGAAACTGTCACTTCGTCAGGAGAAAGTCTCATTTCTTCAGAAAAGAGGACGCTTAGCCGGCGTTTGATTGGCATTATAGAGCTGAACTGGATAATATATTATACATACAAAATGAAAACATATACATGCTATATGTGTGTATATATATGTGTGTGTGTATATATATAAAATATAGAGAGAGATAGAAAGTATGCTGTATAATGTTTATATATTTTATTAATAAATATCACAGTACAAAATTAAAAGGTTTTTCTTAATCATTACTATATTTTATTGTATTAATGAGACTGTCTATAGAATGTGTTTAAGAAGCATATTTTAGCGCATGTAATAGATACATAGTGTTTTACTTCAGATTGCTCATTCGCGCATGTAATATGATAAATGGGGTTTTACTTCCGGGTACAGAACTCACGGATTCTCTTCATTCACGGGAGGGCCGGAACCAAACCCCCACGAATATTGAGGGCCTACTGTAATTGGAGACTTATTCAAATCCCAGTGGCAGCTTGGTGGTTCTGGGGCTTAAACTCCCAACCTTCAGGTCAATGACCCATAGTGTTAACCACTTATCCACCATTGCCTTCTCCTATTCATTGATTATGTGCTTTAATTGTGCTGAAAATTTTACAAAGCCCTTGAACTTTTTTAATCCATGCCGACTTTTCTTGAGTCTTTTTGACCATGTGAGTCGCACTTGGTGAATACAACAAAGGTTGAAAAAGGTGTGTTCAGGTGTGTATTCACTACAGGTAGCAAAGCATCAGAATGTGAATATTATGAAGAGGGTGATTTTTTTATTTTTTTTTTCTCTACCCACTGTACGGACGAGACAAACAATATGAAGGAATTAAATAGGACAGAAATCTAAATGTGCCGAAAAAGAAAGACACAGTCCCGTAAATTCAACGGGTCAGGAAAGAGGACAACAAGAGCAGAGGCCTGAACAGTGCTTATGAAGGTAGGAGGAAAGGAGTTATCCCAAGGTGTGCTAGGATGTGGAGTAACAGCTGTCAGTGATCACTTTTGTGACTATGCAACTGGGGTCAGAGTGCACAAGCTGCATTAGCACAAAAATGACACTGGCAACCGTTTAAACAATGAGACATAGAGGGGAAATGGCAAGAAATTAAAAAACCAAAAAAACCCCAGAGAAAGCAGAAATGGAACTTTCCACATACTGATGCTGTGTGTGTGTGTGTACATGTTTGTGTGTAGCCATTTTTATGTTGATGTTTTGTTAGATGTGTGCATTGGGTTGTTAACCTGCTGACGGGGTTATTTGAGGTGAGAAGTCTGTTCGTTTTGTAGCAAAGTACCATAAATTGGATTTTTGTGAACCACCCATGATTGGAGATGAAGCACGGTTCAAAAGACCTCTATGAAAAAAGAAAATATATGGGCAGTTTCCCTTGCCCAGACGCGGGTCTCCAGGGTCAATCCCCACCCACCCCATCCAGGCTTGAAGGCGAGTGCCTAGTGGTTGTTCTTGTGCCCATGGAGCCCGACTGGGCCCAGCCCGAAAAGATGACATGGGTCCACCCTCTCATAGACCCACCACCTGTGGGAGGGACTATAGGGGTCAAGTGCAGTGTGAGTTGGGTTGCAGCCGAAGACATGGATTCTGTTGGATCGATCCGATGAATCTTAGGACATGGAATATCACCTCTCTGGGGAAGGTACCTGAGCTGATGCGTGAGGTGGAGAAATATCGACAAGATATCATCATAGTTGGACTCACCTCAACACATAACTTGGGCTCTGGAACCACCCATCTCGAGAGGGGCTGGACCTTATTCCATTCTGGAGTTGCTCATGTGGAGAGGTGGCAAGCCGGTGTGGGCATCCTTGTTGTTCCCTGTCTTGGTGCCCACATGTTGGGGTTCTCCCCAGTCGATGAAAGGGTAGCTCCACTCCGCCTTCGGGGGGGGGGGGGGGGGGGGTCCTGACTGTTATTTGTGCTTATGCACCAAATGACAGTTCAGAATACCCACCCTTCTTGGAGTCTTTAGGGGCGGAGTTGGAGAACATTCCCATGGGAGACTCACTCGTTGTCCTGGGAGACTTCAACTCCCATGTGGGCAACGCTAGTGTGACCTGGAAGGGTGTGTGTGATCAGTAGGTACGTCCTCTCCAGACTGAACCCAAATGATGTTTCTTTGTTGGACTTCGTTGCTCACCACAGTTTGTCCATTACGAACACCATGTTTGAAAATAAGGGTGTCCATAAGTGCACTTGGCACTGGGACACCCTTGGCCGAAATTCGATGATTGACTTTGTAGTTGTGTTCTGGACATTTGGGTGAAGAGAGGGGCTGAGCTGTCAACTGAACACCACCTGGTGGTGAGCTGGCTCCGATGGCAGGAAAGGCCGCACTCCAGACCTGGCAGACCTAAGCGTGTAGTTAGGTTCTCCTGGAAACCTTTGGTGGGGTCTCCTGTCAGAGGGGCCTTTAACTCCCACTTCCGGCAGAGCGACAACCACATCCCAAAGGAGGCGGTGATATGGAATCTGAATGGGTCATGTTTCGTGACTCCATTCCTGAGGCAGCAGCGCATAGCTGTTGCCAGAAGGTCAGCGGTGCCTGTCGTGGTGCTAAACCCCGAGCCTAGTAGTGGACACCTGCGGTGAAGGGAGCCATCCAGCTGAAAAAGGAGGCCTATTGGGTCTTATTGGTCTGTGGGACTCCCGAGGCAGCAGACGGGTACCGGCAGGCTGAGGTCACTGAGGTAGTCAAAAAGCTCCTCAGTGGTTGGGTTCCAGGCATGGATGAGATCCGCCATCAATATCTCAGGGCTCTGGATGTTGTAGGACTGTCTGGGTTGAAACATCTGTGCAACATCGCGTGGTCATTGAGGGCTGTACCTCTAGATTTGCAACCTGGGGTGATAGTCCCCCTTTTTAAAAACTCTACAGCAGTGGTCCCCAAGCTTTTAGAAGCTTCCTCGTAACATTACGCCAACAAACACAACATGAGTATAACATCCAACTCTCTGGGAACGCTCTCCAAGCCCCAAAAATAAATTATAAAAAAATTTCATGTGGAAGAATAAATAAATAAATGACAATTCCACATTTCTTTCTCTATTATGTAAATACTGCAATGGCCTGGTGAGCTGTCCAGGGTGTACCCTCGCCCGGAGTCAGCTGAGATGTGCGCCAGTCTCCCCACGACCCTAATTAGGATTAAGCGCTTCAGAAAATGAATGAGTATTCTGTAAATTTCCCTCCACAACATTCTAAATGACTGTATTATTATTATTATTATTATTATCATTATTATTATTGTTAATAATAATAATAATAAACACTCAATGAATATTATTTTTCAACAGCTGAAATAAAGTTGGTTGGAAAGTAGAGCTCGAACTTGTCTTAAAAAAAAAAAGGGAAAAAAAGAAAACACAGGTGATGGTGCACCAGCGTGGAGAATGAAGGCTCAGGTTCAGTCTCACCCAAATTCCCCACTAATGTTTGACACATGTCCAACTCGCCTCTGTTCATGTGCCGTCGTCCCCTTGTGGGTTACATGTTAGCGCTCAGATGACCGACATTTAACCGAGGGAATCCAGTCATTTTTCAAAATAAAATATTTTTCAAAAATTAAAGATCGTTCCGACTTAGATGATGAATACAATGGAAATAATTAATTATTTCTTGTGCGGCCCGGTACCGGGTTGGGGACCCCTGCTCTACAAGATCCCGGAGGGACCATGGGAGTTCACCCAATCTTTTGTTTGTTTTACTTAAAAGTAAACGAAGCTTTATATCACGCATATATAAAGTTTATGCGAGTAAAGCACCTGAAGCCACCTAAAAGTGACAATACCAGAGAGACCGACTACACCAGCAGGAGAATGACCGTGGAAAGTAAACAAAAACAATGAAGAGACAGTACAGTAGAGCACAAACAGTAAACAAGTTAAAGTTAGAGCGAACTGGTACATGAAACAGTTGGAGTAACATGAACAAAACAGATGAAGGTACAGGGTTAACATCAAAACAAATAACTGCACACACACACACACACACACACACACACGTTTACCTGCGGAAGTCAAGCAGAGCCTGGCTGGTTTTGGGTGAAGACTGGTTGAGCCAGGTGTGGTAATGGAACTGTGTAACTGTGCGACTTTCATTGGTCTGCATGTTCTTCAAGTAAAAACTACGGACCAGGAAATCTTCACACCACACATGTTCTGATACCAGGTTGACCTACAGAGACACACGTATACACCAAAATTACAAACACACACAAAACCACACACACACGCACACGCGCGCACACAAAACCACACGCACACAAAACCACACACACGTCTTGCGCGCACACACACACGCGCACGCACACAAAACCACACGCACACGCGCACACCAACCCACACACACACACACACACACGCGCGCGCACACACACACACGCACGCACACAAAACCACACACACAGACACACACCGCAAAGCACTTATTCAAAGAGCAACCCCCAAGTCAGAACATTGAGCTCAAATTAATTCAGCAACATCCATCGGGATTGAATCAAATAATTTCATTTCATTTCATTTTCTGAACCACTTAATCCAAATTGTGGTCACAGGGAGGCTGGTGCCCATCTCAGCCGATTCCAGGCGAGGGCAGAGTACACCCTAGTCCCAGGTAATCGAAGAAGTCAAATAATTGTTTTAGTAATACTCTACACGGGCGCAAAAGCAAAAGAGACACAAAGAAGATAAAATGGATTTTTAATGGTTTATTGTTTGAATTTTTAAAATTTTAAAAGGGCAGTGGTGACCTGATGGTAAAGGGCACTGGATCGCTGATCCTAGGGTTGGGAGTTTGAGTCCCTCTCTCCACAAGGTTGTCACTGTCCCCCCCCAGTGCAGCTAACTGGGTTATCAAAGGCTGGCCATGTCTCTCACTGTCTCTGGTGAGAGGTTCGTGTAAAAGAACCATTATTGACTTTCGTAAAGAGGAGCTGCAAAGCCGTCAGTGTGTTTCTGTCCCTTGCGAAAGGGTTAAGGGTTGTGTCAGGAAGGGCATCCGATGTAAAAACCTACGCCAAATCGAACATGCAAATCAAATGATTCACTGTGGCGACCCCTGAAAAAGGGAAAAAGCCGAAAGGAAAAGAAGAATATTGTTTGAATTTTTAAAATCATGACAGATGTATCACCTCTGTGCCTACTTGCAAAAAGCTGTGTAATGGAACACAGAGTTTTAGCATATACTAAACAGAAAAATAAAAAAAGAAATTTAGATTTTATCGGGTATTTTGACATGTTTTCACTATCACAGATGCAGATCTGCTGAATTCTTAGCGCTTGAAGCAAAAGTAAATGCAGGGTAGGTCATCTGTTGCCTCCTGATTTGAAGTTCTTTTGTGTTTATCTGTCTTCCTTTCAGCTTTTTCCCTTTTACTCGGGAGTCGCCACAGTGAATCATCTGATTCGCATGTCTGATTTGGCAGAGGTTTTTACGTCGGATGCCCTTCCTGTCACAACCCTTTTTAGCAAGGGACAGAAACACGCTGACGACTTTGCAGCTCCTCTTTACGAAAGTCAGCAATGGTTCTATTACATGCCTCTCACCATAGACAGTGACAGACATGGCCCGCCTTTGATAACCCAGTTAGCTGCACTGGGGGGACAGTGACAACCTTGTGGAGAGTGGGACTCGAACCCCCAACCTTTGGATCAGCGATCCAACGCCCTATACCACTAGACCACCACTGCCCCTTCTATTGTGTTTATACACTCACGAAAGTTTTAGTATAAACTATGCAAGGGCGTAGGCTGGGGGGAAGTGCATGCGGTGCACGTGCCCCCCCCCCCCCTCCAAAGCAGGAGCACAATCTTATGAATAAACTTAATGACTGCTATTGAAGAGAAAGTCGGAGAGAAGTTCCGCATGACTAGAGTCAGAAAGTAAACCAGAAGTTAACGTGTAACGGGCACTGCGCATGTGCAAGCCCGAGCTGACCAATCAACAAACATAATATTATCAGTAAGCAATAATAGCCGAACACTGTCAATCAAACAAAGTGCGAGTGTGAGAATAAAGCACAGTTTGTTCGTCCAGCCTCCGGTTCCTGCACACGTGTTAGAACACAAACATTGACGCACAGAGAATGAATGGATAAAATAATCATAATCCATCCAGCCTGGATCTGCAGCCTAATGCTCAGTACTTTTATAAAATGAATAGTATGGTTTTGTGCTGTAAATATGTATTAATATTTGTTTGTGCCTTTGAATAGATAAATAACTTTAGCTCAATTTGTAAATTTATTTAGCACATGTACTTGCAGATGTAATTTGAAATATATATGAGAATGTTTTTGGTTGAACTACAATAATTGATTGCAGTTCACCCCTGCATAGACAGCCATTTTTTAAGTTACAATTCTCCCCACGGGTGTACCTGGTTCCGCCAAAGTGCTGAGAAAAATAACTTATTAAATTGCTGGAATTATGTGAAAGATGATGTGAAAGTGTTTATAACGTGCAAATGTTGTAAAATAGATGTAATTGTTTTTGTAATTGAACTGTAAATACATCTTTGTTAAATTGTCGTATGTAGTGTAACTCTGGTGCATTGAGATTCATTAGCATTGTATAGTTGTACAACATAATTTATAAGACCTCTATGCCAATTTTAATTATGGCCCAAATGATGTATATAATTAAAACAGTCTGGTGTTCAATTTGTTCTTGTGTCTCTCTACAGTCCTTTAAGGCTGAGGCCTATAGCCCCTGGGACTCGAGTTCCAGTCAACCAAGATGTGCACCCCCCACGGTCAGACCAGCCTACGCCGTTGCTATGGGAAAACAGAGAAACCCCAAGAAAAATTAAACAAGATTTTTATTATTTTTGTTTTGTATTGTTTGGAGTTTTTGTTTTATTTGTATTTTGCATTTTAAAAAGGGACAATGATAAAGCCACCGTCTTCTTCTTTCCTTTCGGCTGTTCCCTTTTTACCAGGGATCGCCAAAGTGAATCATCTGCCTCCATCTTCATGGAAGTCCTATTAATGATTCGCATATTTGATTCGGCATAGGTTTTTACGTCAGATGCCTTTCCTGACACAACCCTTTAGCAAGGGGAAGAAACACGCTGAGGCTATGCAGATACTCTTTACAAAAGGCAGCAATGGTTCTTTTACATGAACCTCTCACCATAGACTGTGAGAGATGTGGCCGGCCTTTGATAACCCAGTTTGCTGCACTGGGGGGTGGGGGGGGTGGGGGGACAGTGACAACCTTGTGGAGAGTGGGACTCGAACCCCCAACCCTAGGATCAGTGATCCAGCACCTTTTACCACCAGACCACCACTGGCCTGGACAATGATAAAGCCACCTGCTTGAACAAATTGTGAGTGTCCATAATTTGAATTCAGGCATCGTCTATTCAGGATTCCGTTTGTATATATTCAGGATTTCAATGTTTTTATATAATTACAAGATAGCTGACCAATTAGACTGTACAGTTCCTGAATAGCTGTATATTTTAATGTACAGGTCAAACTCGTATGTTTTATTGGCGGTTGATGTGTCTGTGTGTTTGTTACCTCATAGATATGGTACAGGTTGGAGCCCTCATCTGGCCAGTAATGGTAACACTGTTTAACTCCACTTTCTGTCAGAGTAGTCAGCATGATGATTACAACACACCTGCTCTCCCACACCATCTACACACACACACACACACACACACACACAAATAAAACTGAACTCAGATTTTACAAATTATAAATTTAAGGCCCGGTGATGTCAGGTTTTTATTAATCCATTTTTATGACCGAACACTTTTATGTTATGTTGAGACATTCCAGCAACAACGTTCTTGTCCAGTGCGCCTGAGGGTCCACCAGACTGTCTAATGAGTGGGACTATGTTGCAAATCATGTTATGCCGCTTGATCCTACCAGGTCTTAATGCACTTAGAAAACTATGGGCAATTTTGGACTTCTGTTTTAGGTAGCACTCTCCTTCACCGTCATCAAAACACTGATTAAGAGAAAATACACTTCTAAGAATACTGTACATCCCTCCAAGTACAGCTTCAGAGACCGGTGTAAATATAAGAAAATAAACACTGAGGCTGTTCTGACGGTCTGTTTGTAGCGTTGCGGACATTTGCTCACAGCTTACAATCTTAATGAATAAACAGACATTTGCTCACATCTTTTTTCTTTGTTTTATTAAATGCATAATACAGAAAGATCACAATGTGTTATAAAAATTCTTTATTCTTATAAATACATTATGCTAAATCAACTCATTATACATTAGGGTTAGGTTTAGGGTTTAGGGTTAGGATTTAGGGATTGGATTAGGCTTAGGGTTAAAATTGAACAAAATTGTTTGTGTTGTGAGCGAATGTCTGTTTTTTTCATTAAGGTTGTGAACATTTGTTCTGTGAGCAAATGTCCTGGAACCGTTTGTAGGCCTCGATAGTTCTCTTGGTATTTATTGTGCATCACTTCAACGTTTAGTTTTTTTGAGCACACACGTAAACACAAACACGCATGCACACACCCACGCACACACACACACACACACACACACACACACACACATGCACGCACACACACGCACACACACACACAGACACAGATTTACCTGCCAAAAGTCAGAAACAGTCGAGGGTAGAGGGCCTTGAGTGGCAATATAAGTTGGATTCCTGGGGTCGTGATCCATCTGAGAAACAAGCACACATTACACAACATATTAACAATAATCCTGCTTATAGTACACCATGAATATAGTGTTGGATCCACAATATATATGTGCAATGTCCTAGTTTATTTATTTTTTCCCTGTTCATCAACACATTGAATTTAAAGTGAAGTCGTTAAGATTATTATTATTATTATTGTGGATGCTTATATAGCGCAATTTCATACACGCGTATGCTCAATGCACATGAGACCCCGGTGCTCCCTGCACTCCGGGTTCCTGTCGCCGCTGTACGGCACCAGTTGTTCTATCCTTTTGATGCTGAGCGCCAAGCAGGAAGCAACAACTCCCAAATTTTAACGTCTCATGGTATGACGCGGCCGGATTCGAACTCTGACCTTCCGAAGGATAAAGCAGACGCTCTACCAACTGAGCTAAATCCCCGGTAAGCAGTTAAGATGTGTCTGAATCGCGGACTTTCAATGATTTTTAAGGGGTTTACCTGAAAGTATCGCATTAACGTTTCAGAAGCGGAATTCGTTTTCAAACACAATCCTCCAATTTTCAGATGCTCAAAAGTAATTTTCATGACGAGTTGTGGCCTGTTTTAAGCGTTGACTTTAAGTATTATGACTTTGAGTATTATTGACTGTTTATGAGAACTCACAATATGCGTTCTAAAGACAATGTATGTAAGAGGGGAGGGTTGTATAAGTGTCTGTCTGTCTTCCTTTCGGCTTTTTCCCTTTTACTCGGGAGTCGCCACAGCGAATCATTTGATTCGCACGTTTGATTTGGCAGAGGTTTTTTTTTTACGTCGGAGGGAGGGTTGTATAAGTGTAAATGGCTGTAATTTGTAAAAATCTTTATGCAATACATGTTAAATCCTGAATTTACAAATAAAGGTCTACACTCACTTCAGGCACAGGTTTGTGTTGGCGTACCGGGACACATTTGCAAAAATTCTGGCAGTGTCCGGATACTTATGGACCTAACCGTGTCAAATAATGTATGATGATGCAGTTCTGGAAATGACTTCTGCCTTCCTTCACCTTCATGGCAGAAACGTTCTTGAGGAAAGCACCGAATCCCAACTGATCGCCAAGTGTGTGTCAGCCCACTGTGTCCAGTCTATATGTGTGTGTGTGTGTGTGTGTGTGTGTGTGTGTGTGTGTGCGCGCGCTAACTTTGGGGATGATTTGACTGCGGAAGCTAAATTTCCCTTCTGAGATAAATATAGTTCATCCAAAAATAAATAAATAAATATTAAAGAAATAAGAAATGGTTAAAAATACTCAACAACCTGGTTACTAAACTCTTATCCATCCAAATTACAACAAACAGACCAGATTTTTTTTTTTTTTTTTTTTTTTTTTTAATCACACTGTACATGGACCATCATGAAAACCAGTGGAAAGTTCACCATAACCTTTCAAACTGTAAGAAATTCCTGTGACCTATTTTGAGCTTGACAGACTCCGCCCCTCACAAAAAAACAACAACCACAGAGGGCGGGAAAATTCCTTGAACAGCAGAATGTTCGGGTGCGAAGGTTCACATGATGACCCCGTTGTTCTAATTCCGGTTGTGAGTTAACTTATTGACTGAAGTTAATCATTAACTCTGCACCCACTGACCTGTTCCCTCCTCCACTGGGTCTCCAGCAGCCCAGCTCACTGGACTTCCAGGCCGGGGCTCAAGTCACTGAATTTGCACTTACCTGCACATTGCTTAGTGAAGTGATCATCTCGATTTACTCCCAGGACTTTCAATTGGCTTTTCTGTCCACTTGTTCTCTCCTTCAGTCAGTTTGACAATTTCGTTTGAATCTGTTGACTGTCATGTACACTTGGGTTTCTTTCTCACCTATTGGTCGTCCCTAAGGATAGTTCGAGTGATGCATACTGTCTCGTCTGGGTTGAATCATCCACACTGGTATCCAGGAGACAAGCTTTATTTTCAGATCTGCAGATCAACCTGAGGCATTTAGTCTGTGTTTCATCCCGTTCAACCGTTGATCTGTTTTCCTTTGTTTGTGCTTTTTGTTCGTAACCCTGAACACAGACATCACCTTTCTCCTCTGTTTCTGTTGTGCCTTTAAAATAAAGATACTCCGAACACCTCTGCATTTATATCTAACTTCCTCATTTTCCGCGAAAATGCTAAACATGTGCAATGAATAAACTCAAACAAAGTGGAGTTTTTTCTTCTGTTGTGATGTAGTATATAGTAAAATCATTATGTAACAGAAGTTTGGTGTGTTTTGTGATTTACAGTATGATATGAATAAATTAATTTTGGTAGTATGTACTTACAATGGGACTTGCATTGATGTAGTCAGAGTTGCTTTGGTTGTTGTCTACTTTCAGGCAAATCCGAGAATGATCATCTGATACATACAGTAAAATATTATGGAAAACAGGTTAATGAATGACCATATGTATTAAAACATAAAAATTATACACACACATATGTATATATATATATATATATATATATATATATATACACACATATATATATGTATATATACATACACACATATACACTGTATATATATATATATATATATATATATATATATATATATGCATACACACACACACACACACACATATATATATATATATATATATATATATATATATATATATATACATACATACATAGTATATACACAATGGTACATTGTCTAACAAGTGTCCCTTATAATGATTTTTCCATGATATGACCTTCAAATTCACCAAAACTCTGCTCCATCCAACAAGCAAAAATTCACTTTACGAGTTCTCCTCAAAATGGCTTTTCCGGGCCGATTAGCCTTGTATTCTTCAGTGTGTATTCCTCTGCGCCAAGACTGCCAGTGCTTCTCAATTATTTTCTGTGACACCCCCTCTTGGAAAAAAAAACAAAAAACATTTCACCCCCCCCCCCCCCCCCCCAGAGCCCGGCGTACAACTATAAATAGTGTTTACTGCACTTCATATCGTTTGCTCGGTGCTTTTTCCCTACACCATAGCACGACAATGAGAGCACTACTGCCAACTACTGTAGTGGATGTGCAATTACACTTAAATCTTGTACAGTATGGCAAAAAAGCATGTTCCCCAGCGTCATATATATATATATATATGTGTGTGTGTGTGTGTGTGTGTGGCACATGCTCACAAGGTATGATAGTGGTGGTGCGATTTTTCTTAGCATTGGTGTCTCTCTGGCCAACACTACAGGTGTTTGGTTCTGCCTGATAAGCACACAGAGCTTCCCACTCCTTCTCCAAACGATTCTTATTCTTCAGGTGATCTTCCATATATGACTATAAAGAAATAAAAAGGGAGAAAATGAGAGGCTTAGGTAACAGTACATGCTTTTTATTTCTTCATCACTCCATCTTTAGCTATTTACCACTCAATTTGATTATTTTCCATATGTTGCATGACTGTCATTGTAACCGAAGTCAAGTTTGGGATACTGAAGCCTTTACCTTTAAACCAGGTACTTTCCGTCCATCATTTATTCCTCACTCTGAAGCTTTTGCTTGCACCAAACAATGTATTATACACACACAGATACACCAGTCTCCATTAAAAAACAAGCTCTGCCTAGTAGTTTATTAATGTAAGGCATTGGGCAGGCATTGCATTTATACACCGCAATGACTTTTCTGGATTTTACACAAAACTTGGTCAATCCAATTGGATACCAAAATCACTGGGCTGCTCCAATCGCTGTGCATCTCCTTGATTGCACCCATTTTGAGCAAAGCACTTTGAAAACAGGCACGGACTGATGTTGCAGGAGGGATCTGCTGATGTTACATGTGATCGTTTTAAATAGCTAATAACACTAACTTACCCCAGGCACCCTTTAAATATGCTGCACAAATAGCATTTCATTGAATTTGAATGAATTGGTCATAGAACTCTGATATGTGTGGGTTGGAAACAGGTTACTTTATGCTTCTCATTTCTGAACCAATTTTTCCTTTATTAGGTTCATGGAGCCGGTGGTGTAGTGGTTAGCATGCTGCGCTCATGATCGGGAGATTGTGGGTTCATATCCCAGTTAGACCCCCACTGTGCTAAGACCCCTGGGCAAGGTCTCAACCACAACTGTGCCGCTGTTCACCCAGCAGTATAAATGGGTACCAGTAGAAATATACTGGGAAGGTAACCTGCGATGGACTAGCGTCCCATCCAGGAGGAGTTGAACTCCTGGTTGTTTCACGCTATGGAACCCGGGGATAAGCACCGGCCTGATGAGCCACGAGGCTCGGGTGTAAAAAAGCCCAAAGGACTTTACCTTACCTTACCTATGTTCACAAGGAAGCTTCGGCTAACACACACAGAACCATTCACACTCGTACCTCGGTACAATCAAGAATATGGAATCAGCCTAATGTGCATGTCTTTGGACTGTGAGAGGAAACCAGACAACCCTGAGCAAACCCACAGAAGCAAAAGGAAAACATGCAAACCCTCCACAGAGATGCCTTCACCAAGTCCGGAACTCAAACCTTTTTGGGCCTTTTTGCTGTTTTTTTGTTGTTGTTTTTTTGTCATATAGTTGCTTTTAATCTCATTCCCAAATATCTTGAGTGTATAGCAAAAAACAAATAATTAGCCTTGGTACTCTAAGTCCCTCAGATTGAACGATATATCTATATGGTTATGGTTACCAGTATCATATGTCCAGTGGAGATGTCCATGTTTGTGTGGGCAGGCTCTTCAGTCCAGGAGGAAGTGCTCGAGCGTACAGAGGGGCTAAGTACTGGCCCATCACTCAGTTGAGAAGATACACTGTTTATGCGAGAGGACTGTCGAAGCTCCGCCCTTTCCACTGGGGGCTTCACAGCCATCCACTGCCGACACAACTCCTGTGCATATTGAAAAGAATAAAACAGGTGGAAAATGAAAGATGAAAATAATTAAAGGTTAAGTTTTTCTGAATTTGTTTTACTTACACACACACACACACACACACACACACACACACACACACACACACACACACACACACACACACACACACACGCACAAACAAAATAGTAGTCAATAATACAGCTCTGGGAAATCTTGTCTCCTGCTTGGGTATTTTTCCAATGAGATTTTTTGCTGCTGTACAATAAACTATTTATTAACAGCAAAAGTTTCATGCAAAAAAGAAAAATAAAAGTCTTTTAGTTTTAGCTCTGGCTGCAATTTTATATCAGCGCTATTTCAATGCACATGCATGTTCCTGAAATTTCGTAGTCTTTTTTCATTGATTTGTACCTGGTAGGCTGCTGTGGCTTCAGTAGCAGGGTCTGTGCTGATGTTAGTGAGTTTCTCTTTAATTTTGTGATGTGACCGATGGCGCAGACAGTAAATAATGCTGGAGATCAGTAGGACAACGATGATGCACACGATAGATAGAACTGTAAGGATGAGGAACTTCATAGATTCCGAGTGGCTGTACTTCAGAGGAATTTCACTCAACTTCGTCTTCTACAAACACAACAAGAGAACAAAATAGGAGATTTTTAAATGAGTATGAGAATATATTGATTGTGATCAGCAAGCTTCTCTCATCAGCCTCAGATATACTGTACGGTGTACGGCAAAAGATATGTGGGAACCTGACCATTTATACCCGTAATTTTTACTGAACATCCCATCCCGAAGTTAGACCTCGTTGTTGCTATAGCAGGCGGTAATGTTAGGACATGGTTAGGCCATGGGTTGCACAGTCTGCAATCAAGGTGTTCAGAGGGGGTAAATATCAGGGCACTGTGAAGACCACTGAGTGGTTTTTGTGGACCAATCTTGGCTAAGCATAACTGATGATTATGTATAGTTTATGTTTACGGTCATGCTAGAAAATGCTAAATTTGAGAAATTCTGTTGTAATTCTATCGAAAGTCTGTCTTCCTTTCGGCTTTTTTCCCTTTTACTCGGGAGTCGCCACAGCGAATCATCTGATTCGCACGTTTGATTTGGCAGAGGTTTTTACGTCGGATGCCCTTCCTGTCACAACCCTTTTTAGCAAGGGACAGAAACACGCTGACGACTTTGCAGCTACTCTTTACGAAAGTCAGCAATGGTTCTTTTACGTGCCTCTCACCATAGACAGTGAGATACATGGCCCGCCTTTGATAACCCAGTTAGCTGTGCTGGGGGGGACAGTGACAACCTTGTGGAGAGTGGGACTTGAACCCCCAACCTTTGGATCAGCGATCCAGCGCCCTATACCACTAGACCACCACTGCCCCGTTGTAATTCTATTGAAAGGCTGATTTTTAAAATTTTTTGGGGATGCCCAGGTGTCTACCAAGCTTTAGCCCTATTGTGTGTTGGGCTGCACAATGAAAGCATTTATACTAGTATATAGCAATCAGTGGTGGGCTGTCAGAGCCAGGAAGGCTTTCCCTGCTGGCCTAAACATTATCAGAGCACTGACCTGCAGTCATTCGTTCATTTTCTGAACTTTAATCCTCATTAAAATTACATTTTTCTTAACCTAATTCGGGTCGAGGGGAGGCTGGGGCCCATCTCAGCTGACTCTGGGCGAGGGCAGTGTACACCTTGGACAGCTCGCCAGGTCATCGCTGGGCAGAAACACGTTGACGGCTATGCAGCTACTATACAAAAGTGAGCAATGGTTCTTTTACATGAACTTCACACCACAGACAGTGAGAGACATGGCTGGTCTTTGATAACCCAGTTAGCTGCACTGGGAGGTGACAACTGGGAGGATGTTGACCTTGGGATCAGTGATCCAGCACCTTACCACCAGGCTACCACTGCCCGCACTGACCTACATTTACAACTTAATTTTTATTCACTTATTCCCAACAGTCGATTCTCTTCCTTTCATTGCATGTCTCTTGGCTGCACTGCTTCCAGTGTGTATGTGGATGTTAGATTTTTTTTGACCAATCAGATTTCAGCTTCTATGTGCTGAAATGTCAATCCAATCTGCCAAAGGGTCTTCAGAATCAGCAGTGCTGAGCGATGACACGAGCTGTTTCTTTAACCAACCATATTTCAGATTTGCTTCACAGGGCCAGCTAGCGAGCTTCCAATAACGTCGCCATTTTTCCGAGTTCGTTAAGTTCCACTGAACGCTCAGGTTCCAAATGAAGGGCATGCCACTGATAGTGATACAATGTAAAACCATAATTTCTAACTATATAGCATTTCAAAATGTGTCATTTTTTTAACAGAAAAGTGCAAAAGTAACAAAGTAAAACTGATTTTCTTACATCGGAAACTCCCGCCTCCAAAATGGTGACTCCAGCTTCCTTCTCCAGTGCAGCCTTTTGATTAACTGATTCCACCCACAACAGACATGTCAGTCATGTACATTACACATTTATCTTTCTGAAAAGTTTGAGTATGCATTTATAAAAGCCTTACCAGCCATATTGACGATAGTAGCTGTAGTAACGTTTTGATCATTAGCGCGAACTTGAAATGTCACTGCTGGGCCAACAACCCTGCAAACATCCACATACAAAAATGTAAGACTTTCTAATGGGGTTACTGGTGTCTTGCATGGGAAAGTAATCAGGAGCACTTGGGAGGACATTCGATACATGATGTGTTGTTTTACAGGCTTACTGTACTGTACATATAGAAAAGAATTCATCCCCCTTTTTAAAAATTCACATTCTGTTACTTTGCAGTCTGAAATAAGAACACACAAAAAAAATCTGACAATATTTTGGACGCAGTCTCTGTAGCATAAGTGTTGCCCTGGATCTTGATGCGACATTGAAGAGGTGTGTCAACCAAGACAGCTCCACAACATTCAGAGCCTTCAGCATCTCGGGGAGAATCTCATTCGCTCCTGGTGTCCTGCTGCCAGTTTGCTTTTTAATCACCTTGGTGACCTCTGCCAGGATAATGGTCTCATCTTCCCCCAAGTCTTCTGACTTTGTCTCCTCAGTGGAGGATATTGTGGCCGAATTGAGAAGATCTTCAAAGTGTTCCTTGCAACACTCAACTACGTCCCTAATACAGTATTCCCATGATTCTGGGGCGATGATGTCAGGGGCATTAGCCCTGCCCAGTGTGGTCTCCCAAGGCCAATTACTCTCAGAGTAAAGGTCAGACAAAGAGCATTTCAAAGACCTTGATGAAGTGGAACCAAGAAACAAGGACAACCTCATCTGGAAAAGGAAAATCAGGGCATCCCTTGGAGCCAGGCCTTGGGGGGTGGGGGGATTTGTAGGTAGAAGGAAGCTGGCTACAGGACGCCACCATCACATACACCTTCCATGTGCAAAGATTAAGAATGAAGTCGGATGCAGTGTGAGCTGTACAGCTCATGAGGGAGGCGGCATAAGGTGTCCCAATGCCAAGCGTCACAAACTGGCTTTAGAAACGTGCTAATCTTACGGTCAGAATAAATACCAAAACAAACAAACAACTTCTTTTTTCTGCTCCTTTTAGGAATTATCCTTTTCCATCTTGGTAACGGTAACGTGTAATTCTGTGCTGAAAAGGTAAAGGTTGAAAATCTAAAATGTTTTTAGATGACTTATTAATGTGCAAGTCATTCGCTCTTCATCGAATTGCCAGACTGCCTAATCCTACCAAGGTTGCATTAGGCTGCTGCCTATCTCAGCTGACACAGGGCAAAGACATTGTACACCCTGAACAGCTTGCATGACCATTGCAGGGCAACACACTACCACTATGGGCAATTTGGAACAAACACAGCAATGCTCTCGCCAAGCCCGAGAATTGAACCCAAAACCTTCTTGATATGAGGTGGATGGGACGGCTGGGGGGTTAATAGTGATTCTGTGGTTTTTCCAAAACTCTTACCATTGTAGCTTTTACATGACTGTTCTGCATTAAATTCATACAGATGGGAAAACATATTTTGTGTGTGCCTTCAATTTAGGCTGCAAAGCAATAAAATGTGAATATTGTGAGATTAGTTTCTATGTCCACTCTACACACACTGCGAAAACTGTGTGTTGAACACACGCAGTGTTTGTGTACACAAAAACAAAAAGGAACAAAACCGAGTGAAATCACATGGAAGTGTAAATATATCAGAAGAATTTTGTAGTTTTTTTGTATGTTTTTAGTTCTTTACACACACACACACACACACACACACACACACACACACACACACACACACACACACGTTAAGGAAAATGCCACAAAAACATGGCTAATTATGCAAAAAAAACAAACAAACAAACAAACAACCCCCCCCCTCGAACCAACACAAAACAAAAAACAACTCAAAACCTCCCAGCAAAACTACTTACATTTCTGTGAGGTGCGCATCTGATTGCGTGCACGTGTCTGTATGTGTGTGTATTTATATTTAATTTACATCTTATGCATTACTTTTGAATGTTTAATTGTTATTATAAGCATTTATAGCATTGAATATGTATTTATTGATGCGCTCCACCAAATGTGGGCGGTGTCACAACTGACACCGAAGCTTTTGAGACAAAACACGCCTTATCCGGACTTCCGATCTGTCAAGTAAGTAAGTGCGCTTTGAATACTTGTTTAATACTCAACATTCACTTGCTTACTTAAAAGAGCGGAAGTCCGGATGAGCCGCGTTTTGTCTTAAACGCTCCGGTGTCGGTTGCGACACGGCCTACATTCGGTGGAGCGCGTCACATATACACATATACATGTATGTATACGTCAGTCGGGGTTATCCTACTTCGTGGAATTCGGTGGTCAGCGAGGAGTCTCGGTCCCAATTAACCGCGGAAAGTGAGGGATCCCTGGAATTAATGTTTTAACAGCGTTGCTGCAGTTTTGCACAAAAGTTGTGATGACATTGTTTTTTTACTACAAATAGTATTACAGGTAACATTTTACATAAATGTGATGCGCTCCACCGAAAGTGGGCGCTTGTCGCAAGTGACGCATGACGCTTGTGAGACAAAGCGTGGCTTATGCGGACTTCCGGTCTTTCAAGTGAGCAAGCGCACGCTGAATACTTGTTTAGTATTCAACCATCACTTGCTCACTTGAAAGATCGGAAGGCCGGATAAGCCGCGCTTTGTCTCACAAGGGCCGTGCGTCACTTGCGACAAGCGCCCACTTTCGGTGGAGCGCATCACTAATGGATCAAAAAAGTTATCAGAAGAGATTAGAGTCACATTAATTTATAAGGACTGTGTGCACGTGTACTGTGGTTCCCTTTTCGGTACCTGCTTGATTCACCGAAAAGGAAACTCCAGTACAGATGTACACTGTGCTTGTTCCACACCAGACCGAGCTGTACTGGTAGCCTGAATGTGTGCAACATTTTGGCAACGTCAGAATAATGTTGTGCATAAAAGTCAGGTACATGCTATTGTAACACCAGCTTGATATAGCTGTGCTAGATTTTATACTAGGTTCTAGAGGAGTAAAATGAATTGTGGAGATTTGAATTTGAACAGCCGGCAGATTTATTACAATTAACAATACTACAAGAAACAGTGCAAACAATGTTGTAGAACTTTCTTCACAAATTAAAAATAAAATAAAATAAGCTTAAATCTCTAAGGTTTGATTCGTGTGAACCCGGGAGTCTTTTCCAGGATTGTGATCCTTTTGGGATAAAGGTGTTTTTATCTATTCTTATCTGGGATCCTGTGATTTGAAGTAGTTGGGTCTGTAGATCTACTCTCGCATCCAGAGAACAGTTGGCCACACTGCTTCTGGATCCACCAAGAGTTCTCACTGGATTTGGCTCGCCATCCGTGTCCGAAACCAGCTTCAAGATCAAATCCAGATCCACTAAAAAACCAGTCAGAGTTTCCAAGAAAACAAACTCTCTCCACCCGGTTCGATTGAGAGAGAACAAAACACATACAAGGCTTTGTGTAAGCACCTTTTGAGGAGCTCTGTATGCGTCCTGCTCCTTACGCTCTCCTACACGCTCTGCTGGTCGCATGCAGCACGTGCCTATGATGCTTTCAAGGGGACTAGGAAACTAGTGCTTTCAGGGAGTGTTGGAAACTAGGGTTTTTTCCAATAAAATTAGTAACCATGTGTTTACATGTGTTACACCCTCCCCCCTTGAATAAGCATGAGTCCCGTCATGTACTTAAATGTTTGTTTAAACATCATAGATCTGATGGTTTTCATAGCTACTAAATGACTCTAGGGCTTGGTTAAAGTTATCCAAGAACCGTTGTGCAAAAGATATCAGCGGTTGACCCAATTGAGGGTAATGAAACCGTCCTGGGGCTCGCTTTAATCTTTCAGATTTTCTCACATTGGGAGTTTCATTTGTTGTTTCAATTGTCTGTTCTGTTTGTTGGTCAATCACATCACCATTTTGCTCTGTGTCCACAATATTAACGTCTGGTCCTCCTTGTATTTGGTTTTCATCATCTCCTCCTTCCATGACATCTGAATGTGATTCCTCTTTGAGTAGTTCGGCCTCATTCTGATTTTCCTGTTCATTGTCCATCTCGTCTGTGTCTGTCTCAACTGAAACTGTTGGGTGCAAGGAGGTATCCTTATTGAGTGAGAGTGGTTCATTTGAAATATCCGAGTTTGTTGTCTGGTTTCGTACATTTGATTGGTCTTGATTATTGTCATAAATCTTAATGAATGTCTCTGTTTCGATTGAAGGTTGTCCTGGCATGGGTTCATACTCCTCCTCTGATTCTGACAGATCTGTGTCCTGTGGTTCGGAAAGACTTTGTCGAGTTTTGCGTCTACGTGGAGGTTTTGGTCTTGTCTCAACTTCATCCTCAATGTCTGAGAGGTCACCACACGCAAGTAAAAGATCTCGGTGAAGAATTCTACTTGGACCATCACCTCTCTCTGGTCGAACCACATACACAGGAACATTTTCCATTTTCTTGACAACACGGTACACCATGCGTTCCCATTTGTCGGCAAGTTTATGTTTATTGCGCAAACGGACATTTTTGACTAAAACTCTATCTCCTGCTTCAAGAGTGGATTCTCTGACTTTCTTATCAAATCTGCTCTTATTGCGCTCTGCAACTTTTTTGGAGTTTTCAAGGGCAATTTGGTAACTTTCTTCGAGTTTAGCCTTTAGACTGCGCACATACTGAGAATGGGATGCAGGTGAGTCCCCTGTAACGGGCAACCCAAAGGCAAGGTCAACTGGTAGCTTAGGCTTACAGCCAAACATCAACTCATAAGGACTAAACCCAGTAACCTCACTCTGAACAGTTGTAGGCGTGTGTGAGAGGCTTGACAAAATCACGCCAATGAACTTTTTGGCCATCCTTCAGAGTACCTAACATACTAAGGAGGGTGCGATTGAATCGCTCTACGGGGTTACCCCTCGGGTGATAAGGACTGGTTCTCACTTTTTGATGCCTGTAATAGCACACAGTTCCTTAATCACATGTGACTCAAAATCCCTCCCTGGTCACTATGGAGGCGTTAGGAACCCATAGTGAACCAAAAAGTTTTCCCAGAGATTTTTAGCCACAGTGGTTGCCTTTGATCACGAGTGGGCAAGGCTACCGCATATTTTGTAAAATGATCTGTGATGACTAAAATGTCCTTGGTACTCTTACTATCGGGCTCAATCGAAAGAAAGTCCATGCAGACCAATTCCATTGGTCGCGTGGTTTTAATATTAACTAAAGGCGCGGCCTTTTCAGGCAAGGACTTTCTTGAACACAACGACCACAGTTCTTTATTTTGGTCTCAATGTCATGACCCATCTTAGGCCAATAAAATCTTGCTCTCACTAGTTCATGAGTCCTCTCCCACCCCATATGACCCATGTCATCGTGGAGTAACTTTAGAACAGTGGGTCTAAGTGAGACAGGGAGTACAAGCTGGTAAGTTGTATCTGGGTCACATTGTCGTCTCCTGAACAAAAGGTCATCCCTCATTTCAAGACGTTTCCATTCTCGGAGCATCAGTTTTATTTCAAATATTTCTCTGTTGTTATGTGGAACATCTGCTCCAGCTTCAAGTAACTGAATGACACGATTGATGCTCGGGTCAGATCTTTGTTGTTCTTTAAGCTCATGAGCAGAAAACAAGGGAACAGTTACTTGACCAGATGTTTCAACATCACTGTATACATCAGGAATTGCGTCAGCATTCATAGCCAAGGACTCAACAAGAATGACATGAGGTGAATCTTTGGTTTTCTCATTGAGAAAATGCTTGTGACATACTGCTGCAATAGTATCAGGACATAAATCACTACATCGAGGAGGGATCCGAGAAGACGTGAGGTGAGTTGTTGTATTCGGTTCTCCTCTTCTAATGTCACATAATCCGCAGCTAGTGTTTGGTGGGGCCTTCGTGATAGGCCATCTGCGTCCTGGTTAGCCTTTCCAGCTCTGTATTTGATTTGGAAATTGAAGGTGGATAGCGCTGCTAACCAGCGATAGCTAGCTGCATCAAGCTTTGCAGTGGTCAGAATGTATGTAAGCGGATTATTATCCGTTACAACTGTGAATTCATTACCATAAAGGTAATCATGAAACTTTTCTACAATGGACCATTTCAGAGCTAGAAATTCTAGCTTATGAGCTGGATATCTGGTTTCGCTTGGTGTCAGCCCCCTACTGGCATAGGCTATGACGCGCATTTTACCACCTTGCTCTTGATAAAGAGCGGCACCTAGGCCTGTAGAGCTGGCGTCGGTATGCAGAACATATTGGAGCTTTGGATCTGCAAAGCCCAATACAGGAGAGGATGTTAATTTCTCCTTAATGCATTCAAAGGCTGACTGACAGACAGATGTCCACCTCTCGGCAAAAGGTTCTCGAGGGTTGAAATACTTAGAAGTGTCGGTTCGTTTCTGGACTTTTCTATAAGGTGGGTAGCCACATGTAAGGTCGTTTAAGGGCCGAACTATCTTTGAATAATCTTTAACAAATCGGCGATAGTAGCCGGTGAACCCTAAAAACGACTTGAGTTGCTTCAAGTTTTGTGGCACTGGCCAGGTCTTAATGGCTGCTACTTTTTCAGGATCTGTTTCTACGCCATTTCTTGAAACAATATGGCCTAAATATTTAACCGATGTCTGAAAAAGCGACATTTCTGGGGACAACTTTAAGCCATATTCACGAAGACGGTCCAAAACATGCTTTAGCCTCTGTTCGTGTTGCTCTAGGAGTCTGAGAAAACAATCAAATCGTCTAGGAAGACGAGCACCTCCTTAAGATTAATGTCTCCCATGCACCTCTCCATTAACCTCTGAAAGGTGCTGGGAGCATTTGTGATTCCCTGAGGCATTCGATTGAACTCATAAAACCCTAGGGGGCATACAAACGCTGTTTTGGCCTTATCTTCCTCATCCATCTCTATCTGGTAGTAGCCCGACTTTAAGTCCATGACAGAGAACCAGTTTGACCCAGATAGAGCGGAGAAGGTCTCTTCAAGATTTGGTAACGCGTAGCGTCTTTAACCGCTTGTACGTTAACCTTACGGTAGTCCACACAGAGACGTACCTCACCCGTCTTTTTCTTAACTACAACGATGGGGGACGAGAAGGGGATTCTGATGGTCTTATTACCCCGGCATCGAGAAGCATTTTGAGGTGTTTCCTAACAGCTTCGTAGTCATTTGGGTGAATAGGCCTCGATCTCTGTTTTATGGGTGTTTCGTCTTTAAGCTTGATTTTATGCTTAACTCTAGTGGCATGGCCAAAGTCAAGATCGTGGCATGCGAAGACATCACTGTAAGCACTCAGACTCTGTGTGATGCGACTTTTCCACTCCTCAGGCAGAGGTGAATTTTCAAAATCAAAAGTCAACTGGTCCTTCGGTGATGAGGAGTCTGCAGACAAGCGACAACAACCTGCTGAGTTGGTATTGGACAGGTTTTGAGTTTCCAAAACTTGGTCTGCAACATGCAGTTCAGCAAGGACACAGTTGCCAGGAAGCATAATGTCATGATCGGTTTCATTTCTTATCCAAACAGGGTGCTTGTAAGGACTTTGACTTGGCACTGTGATAAGACAGCAGTCAACAAAGATTCCACCTGGAAGGGCTGAGGACATTGGCTGCTCTACTACTGCCCATTTGTCTGTGAGTGGCGAACTTAAGTGGGCACAGCTTTCAAGACAGACCTTCTTGTGAGCTGGAATAACATAAGGTGTGTTGCCCCTCAGTGTCATTAGCCCAAGCTTCCCTGTGCTCTTTGTTTCGTATCTGTGCTCGAGGATTTTTAAAATCTGACTATAGCCATAGACAGCTGGTAGAATGGGAGTGTCTCGACAATGTTCCTCATATAAAACATCGAGGGCATTTGTACCAATTAACACTGGCAAGTCTGTGCTGGAGCGCAAATCAGGTACTATTAGAGCTAATGTAGAAATTTGAGGCTCAGACTCAACAAACTCTTTTGGAAAACCAACTGGAACTTCTACATAGCCTAGATAAGGTACCGCCTGACCGTTTGCACCCTCAACATCTAGGTCACTGATCGGCTGGATTGGAAAGTCAACCAGGTGTCTCTGGTAAAAGGAGTGTGAAATAGTCGTAACTTGCGACCCTGAATCTAATAGAGAATTGCAGCTAACACCAGCTATGTTTATATTAGCAGTGCACTTCTTACCTATTAAGCCCTTGGGAAAGCTAGAATGGTGTTTACTCGTTAGCGTACAACTCTGTTTTGGCTGGGGTTTCTGAGTGGGACTTGTGTCGCTACTAGTTCCAGTTTGTCCCTCAACTGAAACAGGAACTAGTTTAAAATCAGTGTTACATTGGTTCTCCCAAGCCTTTTGTTTTGACCTAAGCTCTTTGCGCTTAGCTTCAACAGCTTTGGGGTTTGGGTCACTGTCACAAGAGGGGACTATATGGCCATCCTTGCCACAGTTAAAGCAGAACCATGGGCGAGGCTTTTTGTTACCTTTTCCAAAGCTTTCACTTTTCGGCGGTGAGTTCTGTGTTTGTGTCCCTTTCCGCTGTTGTTTCTTTGCAACTTTGGGGGACTTTGTCTGAGGTTTCTTTTCAACTGTCTTTTCCATGGACGCTTTTAAGTAAGTTAACTGTTCTTGCAGTTGAACAATTTGTTTCTGCAGTTTCTTGGTAGACGTTTTACTAGAATTGTCTGCAGCAGCAGCTTGAAACTCAGTGTCTGCATAAACATTTAAATGGTTGGACTGTACCTTTACTTTTGAAAGTCCTAAGTGCTGCTTCATGCGAGTGGACTTAGCTGCTTGTTTATCCTCCTCTGTTCGCAGCAACAAAAGAAGTTCAGAAAAGGTAGGTGGGCTGGATTTCTTTTGTTCTAGATGGAGGCTGGCAATTAGGTTATCATCCCAGCACCCCTACAGAACTGTTTTAAAAGCTGTCGATCAAAATCACTGACTGTAACGCCTCCCCCTTTAGCAACTTTGCTTAATGTAGTCTGGAGCCGGTGCAAGTATGTTGAAGGTTTTTCTCCGGCATTTTGGTTTGTGCTCAAAAATTTCACAAACAGCTCATCAGTATCATCTACATCCCCGTATGCAGAATCGAGCAAGCTCAAAAAGTCTTTTGGGCTGGACAAGGGGCCCAAATGTTTGACAATATTGGCGGCTGGTGGTAAGAGACTTTCAATAATTTTTCTTACTACCTGTCTTTCAGAAACAGAAGAGTCGGCAAGATAAAACTCAACATGACTGCGCCAAGTGTCATAATCTACTTCCGTATTAGGGCACGGAAATTTTCCAGAGAACGACCTGAACTTGGAAGAGTTCAGATAAGTTTGGGACGTGTCAGCACTTCTGACAATGTGCTCGATAATCACCCTCTGGACTCCAGAGGTGCTCAAGTGTTCGGGATTTAAATTAGGAGTTGGTCTGCTGTTGATTGGAGAACTGGGAATATCAGAGTTTGAGGTAGTTGTGAGAGTTTCCCTATTTGTTTGTGTCACAACAGAATCACCTGTTAAACTTTCAGTTACTGGAGTAGCGTCAGTGGAAGCTATACCTTCACTTTCAGCAGCAGAGGCCTGAAGTTTGCTAAGTTCACCAAGCAACAATTTCTCATAATCTATTCCGCTTGCTTTGGCAATTCCCTTTAAATCAAAGAGAAAAGACTTGGTCAGATCAGCTGTTAACTTATCACTATAAAGTGGGGATAAGAGCTGAATTTTGTGAACAACCTTTGGGTCAGATGTTGCTCTTTGACATGGTAGTTCAGCCTGAATTGACTCAATAGCAGTGCCATACTCAAACTCAACTACGGCTGTATTTTCAAAGTCAGGGTCAGAAGCAGTAAGTTTCACTGTTCGTGTAATAGAACCATACTTTTCTAAAAACTTAATAACTTCATCAGTCTCAGTACCAGAAAAACCACTAATTAATACAGCATTTGGTACTTTGATACCTTCACGTTCAATGATATCCATATTTCTTTTGTGGGAAAAGTTGTACAAAAACTGTCATAAAACTGCCAAACTGTATGCCAAATTATTAATTTAGAGGCAAAATGTAGCCAAAACTCCTCCTGGCTGGCTCGCCACTTTGATGTAACACCAGCTTGATATAGCTGTGCTAGGTTTTATACTAGGTTCTAGAGGAGTAAAATGAATTGTGGAGATTTGAATTTGAACAGCCGGCAGATTTATTACAATTAACAATACTACAAGAAACAGTGCAAACAATGTTGTAGAACTTTCTTTACAAATTAAAAATAAAATAAAATAAGCTTAAATCTCTAAGGTTTGATTCGTGTGAACCCGGGAGTCTTTTCCAGGATTGTGATCCTTTTGGGATAAAGGTGTTTTTATCTATTCTTATCTGGGATCCTGTGATTTGAAGTAGTTGGGTCTGTAGATCTACTCTCGCATCCAGAGAACAGTTGGCCACACTGCTTCTGGATCCACCAAGAGTTCTCACTGGATTTGGCTCGCCATCCGTGTCCGAAACCAGCTTCAAGATCAAATCCAGATCCACTAAAAAACCAGTCAGAGTTTCCAAGAAAACAAACTCTCTCCACCCGGTTCGATTGAGAGAGAACAAAACACATACAAGGCTTTGTGTCGCTTTTCGAGGGCTCTGTATGCGTCCTGCTCCTTACGCTCTCCTACACGCTCTGCTGGTCGCATGCAGCACGTGCCTATGATGCTTTCAAGGGGACTAGGAAACTAGTGCTTTCAGGGAGTGTTGGAAACTAGGGTTTTTTCCAATAAAATTAGTAACCATGTGTTTACATGTGTTACACTATCAATAAATATAATAAATAAATATCTGGACTAACATTGTCACAATATTCAGATAACGTTTTGTGCAACCAGATCTTTATGCAATGTCCCAATCATGTTGAAAAACACTGTGTTCGCGGGATCATTTTAAAATTGATTTTATCACACATGCATGCACGTGCACACACACACACACACACACACACACACACACACACACACACACACACACACACACACACACACACACACACACACACACACACACAGAGAAGGGACTCACGAAATGTCAAGAAAATCAGTCATCTGGATATTTGCTTTGCGACACAGCAGCTCCATCAGGTGCAAACCCTTATCAGTGGGAAGAGAACTAATGGAGGAAAATACAGTGAGGGAAAAGAATAAATTAAAAAGTGAACGACGTGTGAAATTTTCAACATTTTTAGGTCATTATAAGTGTTTACCTTTCGTTCATTCAATTTCAAATTCTGATACAAAATTCAAAAGAGGAAAAAAATAGACCTTCATTTTCTGAACCGCGTAATCCTAATTAGGGTCACAGTGAGGCTGGTGCCCATGTCAGCCGACTCAGCGAGGGCAGAGTACACCCTGGACAGCTCGCCAGGCCATCGCAGGGCAGAAACACGCTGACGGCTATGTAGCTACTCTTGTCGAAGGTCAGCAATGGTTCTTTTACATGGACCTTACACCATAGACAGTGAGAGACATAGCCGGCCTTTGATAACCCAGTTGGCTGCACTGGGGGGACAGCAGAGACAACCATTGATAATGGGGCTTGAACCCCCAACCTTGTAATCAGAAATATTCCTAAATAAAATAAGAGGATAATCTGCAAAGTGCACTGAGCGCCCACCTTTTTCTTCATTTTATTGCGTGCATGTGTGGGCCTGTGAGCACGAAAGCAACAAATACATCAAGTTGATGGTTAACAACATTTGCATAAGTATAGAGCTCTGCTTAAATTGAGACTTCTTAAAATAATCTGTCAGAAGTGTGATGCTTGGAAATACATCTGCCACGCTCCATGAATTACAAATTACAAACTTAGGAGGATCTGCTTCCATCTAGTTTCTTTTGCTGCGGGTCAGAAAAATAACAAACAACCCTGTCCGACAGTGAATTCACAATTTTGGTACAGTGGTACCTCACTTTACAAAGTCTCACCAAACGAAAAATTCAGGTTACAAAACACATTTTCCTAAAAAAAATTTGTCTCTGGATACGAAACAAGTTCACGTTACGAAAGCGTCATCTTAAAAATTCAAACGCTCCATTCAAACATTCAAACGATGCACGAGCTGCTCTCCCATCAATGACGTTCAAACATCCCGCCCTGCTGGCCTCCCATTGGCTAGGAGGGATGACGCAGCTACCTCCCATTGCCTATCTCCCAACATCCCACACCGCTGGCCTCCCATTGGCTAGGAGGGATGACGCAGCTGCCTTTTACTGGCTATCTCCCAAGATCCCGCCCCACTGGCCTCCCATTGGCCAGGAGGGATGACGCAGCTCCTTCCCAACAGTACAGAGAAATGTTTTTTCCATACGAAAATGTAAATGTGTTTGTTCTACAGCTAAAAAAATGGTAGTCATCATTAAAAAGAGATGGATGTGTGTTGACCAAGCTATTCAGAGCTATGAAATTGAGCTTGGCACCTTTAATGATGAAGTATGACCAAGCCAGGGCCATTTAATTCTGAAGATCTATTTATTTTAAATGGGGGTCTGTCTAAAACAGGGATCACCAATGTGGTGCCCATGGGCACCAGGCAGCCCACAAGGACATTGTAAGTTGCCCGCGGACCCGTTCACTGCTATTTTTAGGACAGGCCCAGGGCTCCATAGCGCCGTGGACCTGTTCAGTGCTGTTTTTTGGACAGGCCCACGGCTCCATAGCGCCACTTTCCATTGAGCTGCACCTAATTTTTTTTAATATATCTTTCAAACAAATCAATATCTTCACATAAATAAATATCATTAATTATTACTAATAACATATAATTAAAGGTAAGTTGAGCAAATTTGTAATTTCAGAGGTCTGTATCGACCTGGTATCCCTTCACATTAATTGGTACCCAAGAAGTAGCTCTCAGTTTCAAAAAGGTTGGTGACCCCTGGTCTAAAAATTATAAGTCTAGTAGGTTAGGCTTTCTTCCTCCTCTGTACTTTTGATTGTCACTCACTTAATCACTTAATTGTAAAACCACTTGATCGTAGGATATATTATATATATATATATATATATATATATATATATATATATATATATATATATATATATACACACCAATAAAAATAAAAGGACAGGACAAAGACTTTCTATTGAAACTCCATTTATCACTACAGATCTGTTTCGAGGGGTGGTGAAACCATCCTCTCTCTTCAGGTGATTACAGAACAACTTCTTCTATAATCACCTGAAGAGAGAGAATGGTTTCACCACCACACGAAACAGATCTGTAGTGATAAATGAAGTTTCAATAGAAAGTCTTTGTCCTATCCTTTTATTTTTATTGTTATTTGCACTACCAAAAAGTATTGAGCACTCTCCTACAGAAGGATCTCCTCAGAAAATCTTATATATATATATATATATATATATATATATATATATATATATATAAATTGTGGTGAGGCTGGAGCCTATCTCAGCCGAAGTGAAGGTGGGATACACCCAGAATAGCTTACCAGGCCATTGCCGGGCAAGCAACCATTTATACTCACACTCACAACTGGGGGCAATTTGGAACAGCCAGTTAGCTATTGGACTGTGGGAGGAAACCAAAGTACTGTACTCCGAGGGAACCCACGCATGCACAGGGAGAACATGAAAAGCGAACCCACAAACTTCTTGCTGTCAGACATGTTAACCCCTATACCACAAGTCAAAGGTACCATATACTTTTTTAATGGGTGGTACAGTGGCTTAGTGGTTAGCGTGACACAATAAAAAAGTTCCGCCCAAATTTACAAACCCAGCTGTGGCCCTGGGTGTGTGTTCATGTCCCGTATGTGTTAGAAACTTACTCAGTGTCTGTAATGAGGTAGCCGTAGACATCATTATTACTGTCGGGCTGTACGTCGAGTTGCAGATCCTGCACTTTCACATTTTGCTTGTACGGCATGATATTGTTTTCTATTACAGGAGAAGGTGCTAGGGCAGCGGCCTCCACCCAGCCCTCCACCTCTTCTACCTGTTCCATAGCTTTCTTCTGTACATTTACGTCAAACTGGGTGGTCCTGCTGTGGACTCTCTCCATGAATATGCCCTGCCCTTTTCCAGATGGCTGTGGCTCTGGGGAGGACGTCTTATCCAGGTACTTTAGCAACTTTCCCAACAATTCAACATCCTGTAAAAAACAAAACGTAAATAATTGTAAATTACATTTAAATACTATATTACCTTATAACTGGTAAAAACAATGCGTTGAATACAGGTTTTCATGTTTTCCTTTCAACTTGAAAATCGCACATCTCAGAGTTAAATGCTAGCCGTTGTTACTGTTTATATTTCACTTTATCATAAGATTTGACGATGGCAAAGAAATGCTCCCATAACTCAGTTATAGTTTCATTGTAGATTGGAATTCAGGTTATGCAAACCATAAAAACTCACATAAAAAAAATCTTAAATTTTAACTGTGGATTCTTAAATGAATAAGCGAGATTTTTTTCTTTATTGCTGTCCCATGAGTTCCTTGGTTTCATCTTCATGCTATGTGTGCTATGTCACATTGGTACATACATACATCATTCCATGTTGCATGTTTATTGACTAAAATGTTGAGGTTCTGTTTGGGAGTAACGGGGATGGATAGGATCAGGAATGAGTACATCAGAGGGACAGCACATGTAAGATGTTTTGGAGACAAAGTCAGAGAGGATAGATTGAGATGGTTCGGACATGTACAGAGGAGGGATAGTGAGTATATTGGTAGTAGGATGCTGAGGTTGGAACGACCAGGCAGAAGGTCTAGAGGAAGACCAAAGAGAAGATTTATGGATGTGGTGAAGGAGGACATGAAGGTAGTGGGTGTAAGAGAAGAAGCTGCAGAGGATAGGGTGAGATGGAGGCAGATGATTCGCTGTGGCGATCCATGAAGGGAACAGTCGAAAGGAAAAAAAGAATTCTTTAGAAATACAACACTGAGATGATCATCCTAATTTTTTGACACCATGGGAAATTTATTGCACGCTATCTTTGATCCCAAGGCCGAAACAGCAGCCATCTGTTACCCTCTCTCGGTAGGATGTAGGACCACCATTTAGGAACCAAAGAAATGAGCACAACAAACTTTGTTCTTTCACAATTGCTATGGGTTTGTTTGTCACCTCCAGAATCAAGGTGCTTCTCGCCTGATTATTGAATTTGGGTAAAGGAGGGCTGGTTGGTCCAACTTTTGCTCCTCGGAACAGTTAAAGCGTTACAAATGGTTTAGTACCCATGTCCAGATCTACTTTGATCACTGAAGTCTCTGCTGAGTTCTTTGGCTTCCATGTCTTGAATTGTGAATTGATCTACCCAGATAATTGTGGGACAAATGTGGGTGCTTCTCTAAATTATGTCCATTCAACTAAACATGCCACAGATTGATTCCAGTAAAGTCCTAAAAATTTTACCTTTACTGTAGTTTATAGTTTATAGAGTGCTTCTACTTACAGATATCATTTTTATAATTGATACACCTCTCAAATAAGAAAACATCACAAGCATCAAAATTCACAGAATTTTCCAATCTTCTTAAAATCCAAACAACCCTGTCTGACAGTGAATTCACAATTTTGGTACAGTGGTACCTCACGTTACAAAAGTCTCACTAAACGAAAAATTCAGGTTACGAAATACATTTTCCTAAAATTTTTGTCTCTGGATACGAAACAAGTTCAAGTTACGAAAGCGCCATTTTAAAAATTCAAACGCTCCATTCAAACATTAAAACGCGCCATTCAAACATTCAAACGATGCACGAGCTGCTCTCCCATCAATGACGTTCAAACATCCCGCCCTGCTGGCCTCCCATTGGCTAGGAGGGATGACGCAGCTACCTCCCATTGCCTATCTCCGACATCCTGCACCGTTGGCCTCCCATTCGCTAGGAGGGATGACGCAGCTCCTTCTTATTGGCTATCTCCCAACATCCCGCCCCACTGGCCTCCCATTGGCCAGGAGGGATGATGCAGCTCCTTCCCATTGGCTATTATGGAGATGCATCTCCCATAATGCTTTTCATGTGAAGGACAGAGTTACTATTGTTTCATGCTTTATTTCTTGACTCAGGCTTTTAACCTTCCATAAACATTTGTAAGATTATAACTCTGCTAAGAAGACATAGTCAACACGCGCGCGCACACACACACACACACACACACACACACACACACACACGTGATTTCCGGTGAGAGTGAGAAGAAGAAACAGACTCGAGTGATATCACAAAGGAATATGGCCAAACCCGTCTACTATGGGTACGATATTGAAGCAGAAGGAGGGCTTAAAAGATCTGCTTTTTAAATTTTTACAGGGTTTAAGGGGTAGTATTGGGGCCTTGGAACAAAACACACGTTTTACATGTAAAATGCGATTCAACTTGTGAAAAATCCCAGTTAAGAAGAAGGCTCTGGAACGGATTAATTTCGTAAGGTGAGATACCACTGTATTAGTTAAATATATGAAAATAAAACCATCACTAACTATAGTAACAGGATCAATTTTTATTCACCAATTGGACTTCTCTGCTCGATGAACATTTTATTTAAAATACACATACAAATTTTCAAAAGCACAGGAAAAAGAGCATCAGTGCTGGAATTGAACAGGGGGAAGAGTTTTATTTGCTCTGAAATAACAGTGCTGCTGCAGGAAGTAAATTTCAGATGAGACATTACATTCAGTGGAGTGAAGAGAAAAATCTAAAGCAGTTCACCACTGGCTGTAATTTTTATATACTGTATTAAATCAATATATTGTTTCAGTTGATATACCATATCCAGACAGATCCAGTGTGTATCTGATCTCATAATGCAGCATGTCATTGTAAGAACAATTGATTGCAGACCACATTAACAGATGGCTCTATTTATCTATCTAATGCCTGAGCCGTACGACGACCTTTGGTGACCCGCCATGAAGGATAACGCCCTGGTTATCATCTTCATGGAGGTTTTCTTGACAGCGGAGAGGTATTTGTGATATTATATCCACCTGGTCTATGATCTCCCTCTTAATTATCCCTGTGGCCAAAAAAGCACACGGTAGTTAGTACCTGAACACCATGTGATATCTGGCTGCAGTGTTGGGTATGGGCTCACAGTGATAGATCAAAATGTTCCACAGCTGCACGAGAAAATTTATTGGCAGCCGAACCATCTTACAAGTACAAGTCAGTCTTTTTACGTAAAACCGGATTAGCTTCAAAGATGTGTTATCTCCCAAGTGAACAAGCTGTAATTTATTCTACTAAAAAACAAATATTTCATTGTACCGGCAGCCTTGAAAGAACTGATCTACAATCGCACTGTAAATTACATATTCAGTTATTTACTAAGCCATAGTTCGAATAAACACATTTGTCACATCATGACGTGAAATTTATTTACATGATGCTTTGTAACTTAATTAAAAAAGTATTTAAAATGTTTAATAGGGTAAAAAAGGGAAGGAGGAAGAGAGAAATGGCATACGCTTACTTCCCTGTCACTCACAGCGATTGCCAGCCAATCATGGGCATCTGTGAGCTCACTTGTACAAGGGGGCGAATGGTGCTTTCCCTCGGAGTCTGTGAGACCACAACCAAATACGTATGCACAGCAGTTCGAAAAGAGGTGGGTGGCATTGCATGTCACGGAGGGGGCGGTGCATGATTTTGCCCCTCCCTGGTTAGTGGCAATTGTGTCATGGAGAAGATATTACTGATGGGTGGTAATTGGATATGAATAATTCTGAAGAAAATGAGGGAAAATAAATAAATAAATAAAAATATTGGTGAATTACAAGAATGTGTAAGATTGAGATTTAAGAATGAATTTCTTAATTAGAGCAGGTGGTGAATGAGGCCCAATCTTTTACAATTTTAACCCCTTAATGCCCAAATTATTTTTTGCAGTTAAAAAAAATTTATCACTACTTTTTCCCTAATCCAAAAGGCCGAGGGAAACACCTCGAAGACATCTTTCAACAAAATGATAATAACAATAACATAATAACATAACTATAACAAGTAATAATAACTAATAAAAAAACTAATAAAAACTAATAATTAAATATAACAAATAATAACACTCTCATAAGATCTTGAACAACACAATCCTGTGCACTCAATCCTCTCACAGCTGACTGAGGCATGTAATCAGGCAACACCACAACAAGTATAGAATGCGTCTAATACAGGGATCCCACGCTACTTCGTGCTTCAATTTATGCGGCTTCAGTGCATCGCGTTTTTTTTTTTTTTTAAATATTCAGCGAATTAAAAAATAAGGAAATTAAGCAACAATATGGGGAAAAGTTAAGGAAAATGCCACAAAAACAAGGCCAATTATGCAAAAGAAAAACAAACGAACAAAAAAAAACCCTAAACCAACACAAAATAAAAAACGACCCAAAATCTCCCATCAAAACTAGTTACATTATTGTGAGATGTGCATCTGAGTGTGTGCATATGCATCCGCATGCGTGTGCGCGTGTGCGTCTGTGTGTGTGTAGCATCGACTATGTATTTATTGATATTATATACACATATACATGTACGTATATGTTATTCGGGGGGGGAGCTGATCCTGCTTCGCAGATTTCAATGGTCATGTGGGGATCTCGGTCCCAATTAATCGCGGAAAGTGAGGGATCCCTGTAGTTATTCGCATTTTTTGAAAGAGGACCATATGGTCCTGTTGGGTGTTAAAGGGTTAAGTTCGAACTTTGAAGCAACAGTTTGGGGAAGGACCTCATATGGATGTGATATCCAGGTTTTCACATACGTTTAATTAAATAGTGTAGCTTAATAGCTCTGACTTTCTGTTTGTACAATAAGTATATAAAAAGTAATTAAAAAAATTGGAAAACATAAATACCTTTTGGTTTACATTTGATCTCTCCTCCCTCCTGTTTTGTGTTTCTGTATAGAATACACAGCACAGCATGATTTATATTCAGAGATAAATGCATTAAAAGCATTGAATACTACAAATAAATTTCTTTAACAACTGCAGAAATGTACCTGACACAGATGGCATGGTATCAGATATTTGACTGATAGCAGAGCTTCCTTCACTTTTTTGCATTACTGTCTCATGGCTATTTTCATCCAGTGATGAATTGTCTAGTTCTCCCGTTTTCCACTCTTCTGTTTGGAGATCTCGAGGTCTATATCCCTCTTTTACTTGCTCCCTCACTACCTGCAGAGCGTCGGCTATGAGAGAGGCCAGCCGACTCAGATCCGCTGCACTCAAACTCTTCACATCTACATTGTGCCTTCCTATATTATGGAGAACATTGTGGATAAACATTTCTGTGAAGAGAAAAACCAACAGACACAAGGTTTCAAAAACAAAGGAGTAACATTTAAGTTAAATTTAAACTGGACTGACATAGCTTACATAGTGGAACGGTGATATAGGGGTTAGCCTGTTCACCTCACAGCAAGAAGGTCCCAGATTTAATTTCTGGGCTTGGGCCACTTCTATGTGGAGTCTCCATGTTCTCACTGTGTGTGGGTTTCCTCTGGATACTCAGGTTGCATTCCACAGTCCAAAAAGCATGAACATTAGGCTGAATAATTGGTTCCAAAATGCCCCTAGGTGGGGCCGGTGGTGTAGTGGTTAGGGTGCTGCGCTCATGATCGGAAGGCTGTGTTCAAATCCCAGTGAGACCCCCACTGTACTAAGACCCCTGGGCGAGGTCTTAACCACAAGTGTGCCTCTATCCACCCAGCAGTATAAATGGGTACCAGTAAAAATACTGGGAAGGTAACCTGCGATGGACTAGCGTCCCATCCAGGAGGAGTTGTACTCCTAGTCGCTTCACGCTACAGAATCCGGTGATCAGCACCGGTCCGATGAGCCAGTAGGCTCGAGTGTTTAAAAAAAAAAAGAGAAAAAAAAGCCCCTAGGTGGGAATGTGAATGGTTGTGTGTATGTTGTTCCTGCGATGACCTTGAACTGCAAAGCAATATACACTCAACTATTCACACCCACATTCATACCTAGTGGCAATTCGGAACAACTAATTAGCCTAATGTACATGTCTTTGGACTGTGGGAAGCAACCCGATTAGCCGCAGGAAGAAAACTCACACAGAAACGCCACCACCGCGCCCCAGATTTGAACATCGGGCTTTCTTGGTGTGAGTTGGCCATGCTTACCACTACACCGATGTGTGGAGTTCTTTGTTGCAGATGAAATTACAGCCACTTAGTTAATCAATTTTTTGAAACTTTATACACACTATATAATAAAATTGTGTTTATAAAACTTGATACTATAACTGATTGCTAGAAAATGTATAAAAGAAACAGCTCTTACCATCTACCGGGGTTAGGGGTTCTCTGTCAAGCAAAGGTGATGATCCGCCCTTTGAGATGATGGGCTCTAGTTGGGATCGATCTCTCTGCACTGAGGACAATTTTTGAGACACATACTGCGTGAGGGCAGTTATTGGAAAGTCGGAACCATCCTGCTGCTCTTGTGTGTTGTACGCTGTGTCAGTCTGATAATGAGTAAGGTCGGGGAAAGGAGCTGACTTATAGGGTGAATCTGGGGTGAATTCAGGTGGAATCGAGCTGAGTTTATTGTTTGGTTTTCCAGAAAGATAATACGCTGAAGGCAGAGAAGACTTCATTTTGGTGATCTGTACAGAATGAGGAAACACAAATAGTTAATTAGTGTGCTGGTTAAAACCTGCAAATATTAACACATTTTCAAAGAATCTTTTACTTTACACACATCAGAGAATAAAATGGATGCACTCACAATTGTGAGAATTTATAATTGTTTACCAAAATAGAATAATTTTGCTTGTCAGTTTAGCGACAGCAAGGTAAACTGATTCAATGGAAGGATATTAATAATCAACCAAAAAGATTTGTGAAAGCCAAACTCTTGTGCCGTGACCAAAAGGTGGGGAGCATGACATCAGTAGCGCTAAAGTTTCCATCCACCCATCCATGTCAACCAAAATGCTGGGTGAATGTTAGCTAAATGCTGACTGGCGCCCAAATAAACATAAACGTTTGTCACATTTTCCATCCGTTGGTAGTGCAAAGGAACATACCAAATTCCTTCAGATGACACAAGGAGATGAGCTGAATGTAAACATCCAGTCTTTATGTAGGGTAGACATATTTTTACTTTAACCATTGAACACTTGCGTTTTAAATATTTTTATTTTGGAAATAAACTGCAGAAGTGCATGCTGGGAGTGTGGACGTTTGAGAACTGATGGTTTTTGGATTAGTTCCCTGTGTGATGATGCAATCAATTCTTTGTGCTCATCAACTCCATCCCCAACACACACACACACACACACACACACACACACAAAATCTTAGCTGTAACACAGAACATGAACCTGTTAAACAGACAACTAAACGAATAATACACGTGATACAAATGAAGGTCCCTTGAGAGAATTTTTCAAAAACAATGACAAATTGACCAACTTTTTATTCAGACACTAGCTGAGCTATTATCTCTGTTCATTAAATCTATGATATGGCAGTTGCACATGTCTCCAGCTTCAAATTTCTGGGGACTCACATCTGTCCTGGTCAACCAACCAACATCTCCCGCCTGATCAGGAAGGCCCATCAGTCCTTGTTCTTCTTGCGTACACTGAATAAGAACCACCTGTCTGATGACATCCTGGGTAACTACCACTGCACTACAGCGGTACATCCTGTCCAACTGCGTATGGTATGGGAATTGCTCTGTTGCTGACCACAAAGGCACTGCAGCAGGTGGTGAAAATCACCAAGCACACCACAGAGACTCCACTTCCTGCTATTGAGGGTGTCTGCTGGGTGCGCAGCATTCTCAGGCCAACAGACACTTTCAGCTCCTCCCCTCCAGAAAACGCTTCAGGAGCCTTCGGACAAAAACCAGCAGGTTTAGGAACAGCTTCTTCCACACAGCAGTCACCTGACTGAACTCAGTCTCCTGCTGAACCTTCCCGTCATGTCCACACTACACCATATCAGTACCAGTCGAACCATTTATACCATTCATGCACATGTATATGCTTCCATTGTTTCGTTCATTTATATATTTATATATTGCTTTTCTTCCACTACTGTATATCTGCATATTTATATATAAATACATAATCCTAATTAGGGTCACAGGGAAGCTGGCACCCATCTCAGCCAACTCTGGGTGAGGGCACAGTACACCCTGGACAGCTTGCCAGTCCATTGCATGTATATATATATATATATATATATATATATATATATATATATATATATATATATATATATATATATATACACACACAGTTGGCCCTCTACTTACGAAACCCTCGGTACGAAAACTCTAGGTTACGAAAAACCTTTTCCTAAATTTTCGTCCTCTTTTTATGAAAACACCCTCTTTTTACGAAAAGCGCCAAATACGCCATTCAAAAATTCAAACGCGCCATTCAAAATTCAAACGACGCGCGAGTTGCTCTCTCATTGGCTGTCTCCCAACATCCCGCCCCGCTGGCCTCCCATTGGACAGGAGGCAGCTGAACTGTACCCATACTTCAGGACTGTTGGATTGTTTTGAGATCATTGTAGTGTTATATTTCGTTATCACCGAAACCCTTCCACAATCGGGACGATATTGAAGCAGAAGGAGACCTTAAAATGGAAATACAGTGACGGAGGCGATTATTTTGGCACAATATTGAAGCAGAAGGAGCATGAGCATGCTCACTTTCATAAGTAGTAGGCTGCATAACTGTCAGCATGGTTCTGCACTTCGAAGGCCTGGCACTCTCAATTGTGTACTCTGCCCTCACTCAGAGTCAGCTGAGATGGGCGCCATCCTCCCCGCGACCATAATTAGGATTAATTGGTTAAGAAAATTAATAAATGAATTAATGCAGAACGGTCATACAAAAGTATAAAAGTTCCTTACCTGATCAACCAAATTAGGCAGCTGACTTAGTTTCAACAGATACTTCCGCAGAGTTTTGCTGAGTTTCTCTTCCAGGGTCTGCAGTCTTTTGTCTTCCACAGCAGCTGTTTGTCTGCATAGTAAATTATTACTCATCATAATTGGTAATCAGGAGAAACTGATAGCTTACAGCTGGATCAAAAAACTGAAAACCTCAGCAAACTACACAATGAAAAAATAAATTATACCAGCAGGGAAAGCTGTGTAATATGGTGAGAACCTCTATACTGTATTCACTCATCTTTGTATTTTACGCTAACCAGAGATTACTTCTATACCAGACAGTCCTTATAGGAAAATACTCAGATTGACATAGATGCTATGGTCAAAAGCTTGTGGTTTATAGGGAGCCAGCCATGAAACTTCCATGTGGGCTTTTCCCAAACTGTTGTCACGAAGTTGTACACAGTTGTTTCTTTGTTTACAGTTGCATTACAATTAATCTTCACTGGTACTACAGGCCCCATCCCTGATCCAGAATGCCCATACTCAAAGAAGTCCCATGAAGACATGGCTTGTCAAGGTTAGAGTGGAAAAACCTAAATGATGTGCACAGAGTTTTGACCGCAATCCCACCCTTAGTAGGGTGATTTGGAGAGGCTCAGTCTATGCTTCTAACACAGTACTTCTCAAATAGTACGATGCTGGGGGGGGGGGTATACAGGGGAGAGCACGTATGACCCTGGGGAACATGCTTTTCTGGACTTGTGTACTAGAATGAAGTGTAATTGCATCTCCACTCCACTAGTTGGCAGTAGTGCTCTCATTGCCGGGCTATGGTGTAGCGGGTTTTCACACGAGCAAACGATATGAAGTGCAGTGAACAACCCCTCAAGAAACAACACGGAAAAATTTCTAAAAGGAACAAAGAGAAAGATGGAGAGAGACGGAGATATTAAAACATATATAAGTTAAATGAGTTTAAATAAGGATGTAATTTTTTATTTCAGGCACATTGGTACACTTTAAATCTTTTCTATTACAGATTAGAAAACAATGTTAATGAAGTTTTTATTTATTGTAAGATAAACTATATTTCTTTCTTCTTTGTTTTTAATGTTAATAAAGATACAATGTTATGAAGAGGTGTACTAATAATTTTGTAGACAAATAATACTATTTATTTATAGTCGATCGTGGGGCGGGGGGCATGAAATATTTTTTTCTTCCGGTGGGGGGCACCACAGAAAATGTTGAGAAGCACTATTTTAACCACAATAATCAGAACCTTGTTGAAGACACTCAGATCCCTAGGGTTGTCCCCCCCCCATAACGGATGCCACTGTAATAAGATATTCACTATACAGTAATTTACTTTTTCTCTCAGTGATTTTAAAGTATAGCTGATTGGTGTATTTTTGCTTGTTTGTGGGGGTACAGTACCTTGAATCATGTGACAAGGGGATCTTGCGAAGTTTAGCTAGCTCTTTCGACAGGACCTGCTGAGTAATGTCATCTTCCCAAGACAGGCCTGGGGAGTATAATTAGACCACACAGTCAATGGAGGGTTTATTTTCTCATATTAAACTTTGCAGTGTGAAAGACTCCATCCATTATCTGTACTGCTTGTCTATCAGCATCAAAGGGGCAACTGTAGCCAGTCCCAGCTGTCTGTAGGATAGACGCTGGGTACACCCTAAACAGATCACCAATCACTTGATGGACTAATACAAACTTGACCTAACCTGCATGTCTTTATCCATGAGAAAAATCCAGGACACACAGTTGATAGTTTTAAACCCAGAACCTTTTTGCTGTGAAGTAATAGCGCTAACCACTGAGCAACCATGTTGTCCCGTGATTGGGACACAGTGATATAATGGTTGGGGTACTGGGCTCATGAAAAAGAGGTTGTGAATTTTAATTCCTGTCAGATCCTCACTATGATAAGACCCCTCGCTAAGCCCTCTACCAAAAGTATACCTTTGTCCATCCAGCAGTATCAATGGATGCCAGTTAAAATACTAGCATTTCATCCATGAAGTTTTGAACTCCTGGTCACTTCATGCAACAGAAACCGGGATAAGCTCTGGTCTGACAAGCCAATAAGCTCAAGTGTAAAGCAACAAACTCTGCCCAGTGTATACACCATATTTTATAAATAAAATAGAAATCATAATTAAAGTAGAGTATCACGCAACACCTTCACTGCTGAGCCTATATACTCACATACATTTGGCACTCACACTCATGTAATATTGGACTGTTTTTCTCACAAAAAAATATTAAATTGTAATAGTTTTCTCTATTTTGTTTAATCAGGTTCCCTGTATCAGTTTTGTGGAATTGTGTGAAAGTCTGATGTTTATGTGGAAATATACAACATTAAAAAGACTTGACAAACTTTCAGACACCACTGTATATGTTACTGGTGACTGAAACTGAACAGAATTTGGAACTGGTTTGAAAATAATTTTGAACCCAAATCTTTGTCACTCCCAAAATTCTGAAACTTTGCCTGATGAAACGGCTGCAGTTCAAGCATTCGCAAACTACACCTGCACCGTCTGCTCACCACAGCTACCAGCTGTGAAAAGGTGAAGGCTAGTGCAAGCTTCCTTGTTTGAGGAGCATAAAGCCAGCATCGGTTAAAGTGTACCTGTAGTGAAAGCGCTCATATACCTAATTTGATGTATTGTGTATAGCTAGTGACAATACACCTATAAGGTGTTTATTATATTCTCTCACAAACCAGCTTTAAGCGATTTAAGGGCTTCACTAACGTCAAGCTTCAGAGCACAGGAGTTTTGCAACGTCACATTTACTGTGACGTCATATTGTTGACAAAGCTTCCACCGGAACTGCGAGATTGCAATGTAAACCTGTGGCTATATACCTGACACAACAACACAAGCTCATGGAAAATTGGAAAAAATAGACATTATAGTCGTTTTTTTAAACCATGGACGAAGACAATTTCGTAGAAGGATTTGAAGGTTATCTATATGAACCACTGAAGAAAGACTATCCACATTTAGTGAAATCGGACCTGGAAAGTGACGACTCGGAGGACGATATTGGAGAGTCGGCAGAAGCTCTTACACGGGAAAATTGTAGCAAACAACCAGCAAATATTTGGTGATCTGTGGAAAATGTGTGCGTTAAAAAAACGATCAGGAGTGCTATTGTTGTAAAGAACATGAATTGCTCGGGGAAAATATACTGACATTCTGCAATTGGCGATACGACTGTCAACGATGTTACGTCACAATGACCTTTGATCCTGGTGAAAAAAAGCCAACATGTCCACGCGCTGAACCTTCGGGAGCAATGAATATACAGAAGAAAAGGAAATGTGGACTTATACATAACCTACCGACATCACGCGATGTTTAAAAATTAATAATAAGGTATAGTGGATATTTTTTTAACGCTGTCAATTTTGGGTACAGGTACCCTTTAACTAGCTCACACTATTGGCAAGTATTACTCTCTCAAAGCAACCTGCGATGGACTAGCATCCCATCCAGGAGTTGAACTCCTATTTGCTTCACGCTATGGAAACCGGAGATAAGCACCGACCTGATGAGCCACTATGGCTCGGGTGTAAAAAGCCCAAAGGACTTTACCTTACTCTGTCAAAGGAGGGAATAAATTCAAGTGAGAAGGCTTTCCAGATTTTGGCAGCCTCAAATTATTATGGCATCACTGGGATTATAATTCCAAGCAAAGGCGCTAATGCTTTTCTCTTTCACTGACTCGCACTCCCCATAGGAAAATGTAATACAACGGCATAATGTGCAGGGTTTTGGACTGTGGGACAAAGCCAGATTACCTGGAGAAAACCCTCACAAGCACAAGGAAACAAGCCCCCGTGCTTCTGTGGGCTTTCTCCAGGTCATCTGGTTTTCTCTCAATCCAAAGATAGGCACATTAGGCTGCTTCCAGATTGTCCCCTGGGTGTATGGTTGGATTTATGATAGCTGTTCAGGGTATACCCCACCTTCACCCAGGAGTCATCTGAGATAGGCTCCAGTCCAGCCTGACCCAAGTTGGGTAAAAGCAATTTGACAAATTAATGGATTTCAAAGGAACTATGCATATAAATTCCTATTTAGTTTAATATTGCTTCCCAAAACTACAAATCCGAATTGTGTCTTGCCTTTATGATACTTTTACCGTGTCCAATTTCTCATTCTTCATGAAAAAATTAGGAATAATGAGTGTCAGCGATTTTCTGAGCATGTGAAAGGAACTCTGACATCCTACTATATTACCACATAGCATTGTTTCATCAGATAATTTTATTTATATATGAAGCATGACAGTAATTATAAACTGGAACATATATACCTCGAAGTGAAAGTTTCATGAGTAGTGTACGAAATCGATGCAGAGTCTCTGGCACAACATCGTATGCATACAAATCTGCTTCCATCATCTTCTGACAGTGACCAAACATGCCATCTGCAAAACAATGAGAGCATCATGTAGGAACCACCTTCCAAGAACTGCTTTTATACATACAGGTTAGTTATATACGACCCAAAGCAAGTGACCATATCAAGCAGATTGTGGTTAAGGTGAAGTAAATTTCTTTTCTTTTTTTTTTTTTGTCGTTGAAAATAAAGCAAAAAGGCACTTGAGCTAAAAAAATCCAGTATTCAATAAATAATTTCATTCATATTTATTATTAGATATTCAGGATATTATTTATTATTTTATAGTTTCCATGGTCGATTTCGACCGAAGGAGGCCTACACTACTACTATTTATAATTTTGTGACAGAATGGTAAGATTTTTAAACTAACAATGCCATTACTAACCCATCACTGTCCTCAAAACCGAACAATGTACTCATCCATGAAATGATACAAAAAAAAAAAAAGATCTAATTTTGGGCTGGTAGTAATATTGCTGCACGCTATGTGGTCTGAGAGGAGCGATGTCAGGAAGCATAGCTATCAACCTGGAAATCGCAAATTCGAATTCCGGTTGATGATGTAGCTGCACCTGTGCATGAGCAGCAGTTCATAAAGAGGCGGGTGGCAGCATTATAGGTTACAGAGGAGCGTGTGTATGCCCACACTTCTCCCTGGTTGGTAGTGATTGTATGTTACAGTGAGGCAATGCTTGATGGGTAGGAGTTGGGTATAACTAAAATTAGGGAAGAAAAAAAAGGGGGAAATAAAAAAAAAATAAATTACTAAAATAAATAACTAAAAATAACGATGTTGTCTTGTATTTTATTCCTGATGTAATATTTGTGAACTGCACAGTAATTTAACAGTAACATTGAATTAAAAGGAATTTCTAGGGACAGATCAGTGGTTATTCGGAATAACTTTTTCTATTTTCTTCACTTACCATACAGTTTACTGCTTATGTAGATCTGCTTTATGACAATGACGATTGTAAAAAGTACTATACAGACAAAACTCAAATTGAAATTAATAGCCAATTAGCAAAGGAGGTGCAAGATTTATTACGAATAAAATGATATATATGTTCAAGTACAGCTCATGCAATGCAGTGCAATGTAATCGACAGCGGACAGACGGGTGGGAGGATACTGTCTGATTACACGGGATCGTTTCCGATATTGTGTATGTGAACAGTATGTTTCTTACCATTGACACAAATCTCGTAGTTCATACACAAACTCTTCTCAAACAGGCAGCCTGATGAAAGAAGAGAATAAACTTTCAAATTTAAGGCAGACATTTTGTTGTTTATAATTGTTGGAGTATCTTCGAGTCCCATAAAAATGGCTAATCACTGCAACTAGCATATCATTAATTAAAACTAAAAAAATAATAATTATTAAGCCATTGTGGCACAGTGACGGAGGGGTCAGTACATTCACCTTGTGGCAAGAAAGACCTGGGTTCAAGCTCTGTGCCTGGGTGCCTGGAAAGGGCCTTTCTGTGTGGGGTTTACATGTTATCCCCATGTGTTCATGGGTTTCCTATGGTTGTTCTAGTTTTCTTCAGACAGTCCAAAGATGTAGATATTAGGCTAAATCTCAGTTGTCCCGAGGTGTGACTGTGTAAATAGATGTGTGTTTATTAGCCCTGCAATGGATTGGCAAACTGTTCAGCTTGTATCCTGCCTTTTCCCAGGGTTGGCTGAGATAGGCCCTGGCTTCCTTGCGATCCTAAAAAGGCTGCAGCTTACTTCAGTAATGTTGTACACTCTGAACAGCTCACCAGGCCATCACAGGGCAACACACACAGAGAGAGAGAGAGAGAGAGAGAGAGAGAGAGAGAGAGAGAGAGAGAGCTATTCACCTTCACATTAACCCTAGGGGCAATTTGAAGGTTAGCAAAATGTGCATGCCTTTAGATTGTGGGAAGAAACTGGAATACTTGGAGGAAACCCACACAAACAGAAAAACATGCAAACTCCACACAAAACACCAGAACCTGATTCAGAACCTGATTCAGAACCTGCTTGCTGTAAGGTGAACGTGCTAAACACTATACCATAGTTCACAGGGGGGGTCACCAACAGGGTGCCCGCGGGCATCAGGTCACCCATAACTACGACATAAGTCGCCCGTGGGACTGTTCACTTCTATTTTTAGAACAGGTCTGCGGCTCCATAGCGCCACCCTCCACTGAACCGCATCTAATTTTTTTGCTATTTTTCTTAAATCAAATCTATATCTTCACACAGATGAACATTATTCATTCCTTTATTTTCTGTAACCGCTTAACCCTAATAAGTAGGTTCGCAGATAGGCTGGTGCCCATCCCAGCATACTCCAGCCGAGGGCAGAGTACACCCTGGACAGCTCACCAGGTCATCACAGGGCAGAAACACACCGATGGCTTTGCAGCTACTCTTGTCGAAAGTCAGCAATGGTTCTGTTACATGAACCTCACACCATAGACAGTGAGAGACATGGCGGGCCTTTGATGACCCAGTTACCTACACTGGGGGGATAAACATTATTAATTATTAATAATAACATATAATTAAAGGTAAATTGAACAAATTTGTTATTTCAGTAGTGTGTACGGACCTGGTCGCCCTTCACATTAATTGGTATCCAAGAAATAGCTCTCGGTTTCAAAAAGGTTGGTGACCCCTGATAGGTCAGCACTAATAATGCCCCCAAAACATTATTTACAAAGCAAATGCGAAAGCTGTCTGCAACCTTAACGAAGTCTAGACGGTAGAGATATTACAGCTTATTCACATTTGAACTGAATGCACCATTCAATCTACAATATTGTTTGGAAAACCTCAAAATCGTGCATATTGGCTACATCTCAATTTAGCATATATTCATATTCAAGTTCATTTGTAATACAATCATATAATTATAAAACACTAATTAGTCTGAAATGAATACATACACATATAAAAGCCCCAGTGTGTTTACTAGGGCAATTATAACAGCCATGTGAACGATATACTTCATTCGTTCCTTCATTTTCTGAACCGCTTAATCATAATTCGGATCTTAGGGTGGCTGGCACATTTCAGGGCAACACACACACACACACAAAACCATTCACACTCATGAGTAGGGGCAATGTGGAACAGCCAGGGACTACTGATGCTACTGCTATTTTTATCTGAATAAGTAGGTCTGCGAGCATAGCTTTCGACAAACGCCCCTAACTGCTCAATCCAACTACAGCTGTGAGGAGGCTGGAGCCTATCTCAGCCAACTGTGGGTGAAGGTGGGGCACACCTTGAACAGCTCAGCAATCCACTGCAGAGCCAACACACAAACAACCATTCATAGTCACACAGGGGCGGTATGGAACAGCCAGCTATCCTAATAGGCCAACTAGCTGTTCCATCATGTTTGGACTGTGAAAGGAAGCTGGAGTACCTGGAGAGAACCCATGGAACCCTAGAGAGAACACATAAAATTCACAAAAAATCTTTTCCTGAGCCTGGGACTTGAACTTACGACATTATTATCGTGGACAGATGACTTAAAATTACCAAGATCAATTTTGCTTCTGAGAAATTGTGATCATATTTTGAATTTTTTTGCAATAATCTGTTGTCCTATCCACTACATATTTTGATTCTTATGCTAATAAAGCACCAAATGAAGCTTTCCTTTGAATTTCAAGATGCATGGACCATGGCACCAGATTTTGAAAGTGATAACAATTAATGAACTTGTAATTTAGACTTGATGAATTTTTATTCATTTACAGATAAGTCAAATTCTTCACTGTCGCCTAAGGTTGGGATGGAGTGATCGCAATGCAGATAAACTTGATAGACATATATCCGACAGATCAGACTGTCTTTGTGGCCATGACACCGAAGATGCACTGCATTATTTATTTGTTTGTCCCAGATTTAATTTAATAAGAGCAACCAAAATTTCACTGTTTATGGTTTCTCTTTAAAGTTCGAGGTTTTGGAGACAAAGTCAGAGAGGCTAGATTGAGATGGTTTGGACATGTACAGAGGAGGGATAGTGAGTATATTGGTAGTAGGATGTTGAGGTTGGAACTACCAGGCAGAAGGCCGAGAGGAAGACCGAGAAGATTTATGGATGTGAAGGAGGACATGAAGGTAGTTGGAGTAAGAGTAGAAGATACAGAGGATCGGGTGAGATGGAGGCGGATGGTTTGCTGTGGCGACCCCTGAAGGGAAAAGCCGAAAGGAAAAGGTTTCTCTTTAAACACAGTATTAGTTCATTTCAGGTCATTTTCTGTACCCGCTTAATCCTAATTTGGGTCACGGGGAGGCTGGTGCCCATCCCAGCCAACTTCGGGCGAGGGCAGAGTACACCCTGGACAGCTCGCCAGGCCATCGCAGGGCGGAAACACGCTGACGGCTTTGCAGCTACTCTTGTCGAAAGTCAGCAATGGTTCTTTTACATGCCTCACACCATAGACAGTGGGAGACATGGCCGGCCTTTGATAACCCAGTTAGCTCCACTGGGGGGGACAGTGACAACCTTGTGCAGAGTGGGACTCGAACCCCCAACCTTTGGATCAGCGATCCAGCGCCCTATACCACTAGACCAACACTGCCCCTATAAACACAGTATTATATGGATCATAGTCTTTGAATCTTGAAATTCAAACCCAAATGTTAAAATCTGTTCACCAATTTATAATCGAAAGTAAAAGATTTGATTAAATTAATCATTTCTGTTCATATCACTATTAGCAGAATCCGACTGCAAGTATACCATACCATCACACCATTCGTTCTAAATGATCATTTAGCCAAATTTGTAAACAAATACATGAATATCATACAAGTCCTTTGTTATCATGTTAATTTCCTTGAAAATTAGTTTTGCCTGTTAAACGTCACCATCATGTAAAGTCAATGTCACATTTGTATCAAGAGAGGCGTTCATATAACTGCATATGCACTTGTTTGCCGATTTTTGTCATGTATATATATATATATATATATATATATATATATATATATATATATATCATCAATAAATATGTTTAAAACAGATAAGTCATTCATTCATTTTCTGTATCCACTTAATCCTAAGTAGGGTCGCGGGAAGGCTGGCCCCGATCCCAGCCGACTCCGGGCGAGGGCAGAGTACACCCTAGACAGCTTGGCATGCCATCGCGGAGCGGAAACACGCTGACGGCTACGCAGCTACTCTTGTTGAAAGTCAGCCATGGTTCTGTTCCATGAACCTCACACCATAGACAGTGAGAGACATGGCTGGCCTTTGATAACCCAGTTAGCTGCACTGGGGGGTACAGTGGTAACCTGCTGAGAGCGGGGCTTGAACCCCCAACCTTAGGATCACTGATCCAGCACCTTTACCACCAGGCCAGCACTGCCCGCAACAGATACGTCTATAAATGAAATGTGTATAGTTTAAAGAGAACTACACTACCCTCCCTCAGTGACATTTACACTGACAGACTTCAGAGAACCACCAGTGGAATTATCAAAGACCCCACATACCCTGGACACGCCCTTTTCTCAACTCTCCCCTCCGGAAAAACGTACAGAACACAAAAACATAAACAGACTCTAGAACAGCTTTCACCGATAAGCTGTTGTGATGGACTGGTGGGTGGATACAGTGGTATCTCACGTTACGAAATTAATCCGTTCCAGAGTCAGTTTTGTAACCTGGATTTTTACATGGAAAACGCATGATTCGTTCCAAGGCCCCCAATACTACCCCCTAAACCCTTTAAAAATTATAAAAGCGGTATGCTTTTAAGGTACTTACTTCATGTTGACCATGTCTTCGTAGCAGAGTTATAATCTTACAAATGTTTATGCAAGGTTAAAAGCCTGAGCCAAAAAATAAAGTTGCAATGAGCACACTCGAAAAACTCAAACACCAACAGTAACTCTGTCCTTTACATGAAAAGCATCATGGGTATCATGGAGATACAGCTCCAGAATATCCAATGGGAGGCAGCTGCATCATCCCTCCTAGCCAAAGGGAGGCCAGTGGGGCGGGAGCCAATAGGAGGCCAGCAGGGCGGGGATGTTGGGAGATAGCCAATGGGAGGCTAGCGAGGCAGGATGTTGGAAGATAGTCAATTGGGGAGCAACTCATGCATTGTTTGAATTTTTGAGATGGTGCTTTCATAACGTGAACTTGTTTCGTATCGAGAGACAAAAATTTTAGGAAAATGTTTTTTGTAACCTGGATCTTTCGTTTGCTGGGACTATCGTAAGGTGAGGTACCACTGTAGTTGGAGTAATGCAAAGGAGGCAAACTTTGTCAGTGTCGCAGTTTATTCAGGCAGATACACAGAGGTTAGGAACGGCTCGTAATGTCTTGGTTGTCTTGGGTTCGATGGGATCCGTCGCATAAAAAGCTCAGGGGGCTCAGAGCTCCCCTCTCTTACGTAGACTCCGGGCATCACCGTGGACGGGTACTTCATAGTAGGCAGCCGTCTCAGTAGCCGTGGGTGTCACGACGACGTGACATCACAACCACTGCAGCGTCTGTCCACTGCGTCACCCCTTCCTCCGTAGAAGAAAAAGTTGTAAGTTTTGACAACTATTAGGAAGATACTGTGCAACAAAGGATAGTTACGCATTCTGTGAATATATATATATATATGAATAAATGAAACAATAAACGATCTTTCCTTGATGAAGGTCTTGGCGGCGCTTCTAACGGGAGCGCACATCTGCACATGCGTGGTTGTCCCCGTTTACGTGCATTATCTCCAGATCGCACTCCTGCAAGGCTAGACTCCATGCTAGCAGCCTCATGTTCTTGCCCCTAATCTTGCGTAGAGTCACCACTGGGTTGTGGTCCGTGTACACTAGTATGGGTTCGTTGGGCAAGGATAGGTATATCTCGGAGTGCTTTAAGGCTAGTATCAGGGCGCGCGCCTCCTTTTCGATGGTGGAGTTTTTCTGGTGGGTGCTGAATTTCTTTGAGAAAAGGCAGACAGGATGCTCAATGCCTTTTTTATCTAGCTGCAGCAAGACGGCGCCTGCACCCACGTTGCTGGTATCTATTGCCACGCGGAAAGGTTTAGCAAAATCCGGAGCCTGGAGAATGGGTTGTGCACATGGTGGGGACTTGGCATCATCGGAGTCTCTCTGACTAGATTCAAACCAGACAGGCTTCCTCTCTTTCTTTAGGAAATTCGTTAGTGGGGCGGTGATGTCAGCGAAGATTTTACAGAACTTTTTGTGGTAGCCTGCCATGCCCAGAAATCAAATTAGTTTATGTTTGTTCTCGGGTGCTGGGAAGTCCACAATCCTGGATGAGCCACCAGTTTGTGCCAGACTGGTGAGTGGATAGTTGGAGTAAAGCAAAGGTGCAAGTTTCGCTTGTCTAGGGTTCGTCGCATAAAAAGCTTAGCGGAGCACAGAGCTTCCCTCTCTTACATACACTCCAGCATCACAGTGGGCATGTACTTCATAGTAGGCCGCCTTCTCAGTAACCGTGGGTGTCACGACGACCTGATATCACAACCACTGCAGTGTCTGTCCACTGTGTCACACTGTTAAACGTGTAACTCCACTACCACCATCACAACCACCATCACAACCACCATCACATACACTGACTGAATGTAAACATCGTTCGGACCATCTTCCTGGACAGTGTGATACTCGTGTTTAAGTGTAATATTCATGTTTAAGTTTCAAGTGCAACGCTCATGTTTAGCGCACATCTCGAACGTCATAACATTTTAGCACCATGCACCTTATAATTAAAAGCTTGACCTCATACCTGGTGTACAGTATATCATTCACCCTTCTGTGTATGTGTGAATATATGAATATATGTATATGTGCCTACATATGTACATATAGGTGTGTGTGTGTGTGTGTGTGTGTGTGTGTGTGTGTAGGTAGGTATATGTTGCTATTTATGCAACAGGTGAAGTAAAGATCTCTATCTTAACTTATCTTAGAGTGTATTTAGTCATCTTTAGCAGAAGCGTCATTCAAAGAGCGCAGGGTACCGTCACCAGGCACAGATGAATTAGTGACAAGTGTAATAATTAACCTGGACAATCTGGATAAGACTGTATTTTCCATTATAACTTGCCATGGTTTTAATTAAATGTCTCCCCCTAGTGGGTGTCTGACGGACAGTTTGACCCTGTGTTGAAAATAGGGATTTTTAAAGGTTTCTTTCCAACATGAAAAAGCACATCTGTCATCACAGTGTTACACTCCAAGGCTATTCAGTCATTCGTTTGCCAAACCGATTGATCCTTCTCGGGTTTAAAGGAGACCAAAGCCCGTCTCAGCCAACTCTGGCTGAGGGCAGGATACATCCCAGTTTGCCAACCAATCAAAGGCTAACACGCTACCATTTACAATCACCCCTATTATAATAACCCAATTTGGTGCATGTCTAATGTACATGTCTTTGGACTGTCAGAGGAAACTGGAGTACACAGAGGAAACCCCCAGAAGCATGTGGAGAGTATACAAACATATCCACAATAGAAAAGTCCAAGCTCAGGACTCAAATCCATGACCTGGCTGTGAGGTGGTTGTTTTAACCACAACGTCACCCTGCCATCCACTGAAACAAAAATTTCACAGAATCTGCAGAACTTATTTGTTGTTATTGACAATGATCTTTGCTTTGCTTTTTTTTTAGGTTTAAGTTCAGGCAACAATAATACCTTCACTTTGAACACCTGATGTAGGTAACAGCCACATAATGTATGAAAATAGGCCTACAGTTAAAAAAAAAAAAAAACGTGTCCCTTAGGCCTGTTGATTCAATACAGGACACGTCTGTATTATAAGACACAGATGGGACCCTAGATTCGATATTTAGTCTGGGTTTCACCGTGCTGCTTAACCGGGAGACCTTTTAAATAGATGCCACCTATCACAGGCATTCTCCAAGGATTAAGGATGCTCAAGGTCGTTGCTATGGTGATGGCTTGCCCAATTGGTCGGGTAACCTTTCAAGCCGCTTGGATCTGAATCAATTTCTCGCACACCTCCAACCACTTATCTTTCAAGAACAGATTCCGGTATAGTACTGTCTATCTGAAAGGTGGTGGCAGGGATAGATGGTTGGAAAGTTGGGTGTTTGAGTCTCAGTACCAACAGGAAGGGTACGCAACCCTCAACTGCTGATGCAAAACGTACACCACTTTGGATAAAGGTGTCTGTCAAATGGAATAAAATATAAGAAGGGATTATATCTTAACAAAAGGTACATCACATTAAGACATCACCAGATATCAGTATAATATAATATACAGATGTTATATGAATATAATATACAGATGTTATATGAATATAATACACGGATGTTATATATATATATATATATATATATATATATATATATATATATATATATATATATTATTGCAAAAAGGATGGAAATGGCTGTGGTAAATACTTTCTTTGAGAAGAAACAGGAGCATAGGGTGACATAAAAGCGGAGGTAGGTGCACACAGGTAGACTACATCTTGTGTAGGCGATGTAATTTGAAGGAAGTCAGTGACTGCAAAGTCATCGTGGGTGAGAGTGTTGCCAAACAGCATAGGATGGTGGTGTGCAGGATGACTCTGATGGTGAGAAAGGTGAAAAAGGCAAAGGCAGAGCAGAAGACAAAGTGGTGGAAGCTGAAAAAGGAAGAGTGTCGTGTTGTCTTCAAGGAGGAGTTGAAACAGGCTTTGGGTGGCCAGGAAGTGCTTCCAAATGACTGGACAACCACAGCAAATGTGATCAGGGACACAGGTAGGAGAGTACTTGGTGTGTCCTCTGGAAGGAAAGTAGATAAGGAGACTTGGTGGTGGAATGAGGAAGTGCAGGAGTGTGTACAAAGGAAAAGGTTAGCCAAGAAGAAGTGGGACATTGAGACGACCGAAGAGAGTAAACAGGAGTACAGGGAGACACAGCGTAAGGCGAAAGTAGCAGTGGCTAAGGCCAAACAGAGGGCGTATGATGACTTGTATGATAGGTTGGATAGTAAAGAGGGAGAAAATGATCTATACAGGTTGGCACAGCAAAGAAATAGAGATGGGAAGGACGTGCAGCAAGTTAAAGTGATAAAGGACAGAGAGGGAACTGTATTGACTAATGACAGAAGTGTGCTGGGAAGATGGAAAGAGTACTTTGAAGAGCTGATGAATGAGGAAAATGAGGACCATTGAGGAGCAGGATGTAGCAAAGATCAGTAAGGGTGAAGTGAGAAGGGCATTGAAGAGGATGAAGAATGGAAAGGCAGTTGGTCCTGATGATATACCTGTGGAGGTATGGCAGTGTCTAGGAGAGGTAGCAGTAGATTTTCTGACAAGAACATTCAACAAGGTACTAGAGAGTGAGCAGATGCCGGAGGAGTGGAGGAGAAGTGTGCTGGTGCCCATTTTTAAGAACAAGGGAGACGTGCAGAGTTGCAGCAACTACAGAGGGATAAAGTTGATGAGCCATACGATGAAGTTATGGGAAAGAATAGTGGAAGCTAGACTAAGGGCAGAGGTCAGCATTTGTGAACAACAGTTTGGTTTCATGCCAAGAAAGAGCACCACAGATGCAATGTTTGCCTTGAGGATGTTAATAGAGAAGTACAGAGAAGGTCAGAGGGAGCTACATTGTGCCTTTGTGGATCTGGAAAAAGCATATGACAGGGTGCCAAGAGAAGAACTGTGGTATTGCATGAGGAAGTCTGGAGTGGCAGAGAAGTATGTTAGAGTGGTGCAGGACATGTATGAGAGATGTAAGACAGTGGTGAGGTGTGCTGTCGGTGTGACCGATGAATTCAAGGTGGAGGTGGGACTGCATCAAGGGTCAGCTCTGAGCCCCTTCTTGTTTGCTATGGTGATGGACAGGCTGACAGACGAGGTGAGACAAGAATCTCCATGGACTATGATGTTTGCAGATGACATCGTGATCTGTAGTGAGAGCAGAGAACAAGTGCAGGAAAATCTAGAGAGGTGGAGGTATGCCCTGGAAAGGAGAGGAATGAAGGTTAGCCTCAGAAAATCAGAATACATGTGTGTGAATGAGAAGGACCCAGGAGGAACGGTGATGTTACAGGGAGCAGAGATAACAAGGGTGGAGGATTTTAAGTACTTAGGCTCAACAATCCAGAGCAATGGAGAGTGTGGAAAAGAGGTGAAGAAGCGTGTGCAGGCAGGCTGGAATGGTTGGAGAAAAGTGTCCGGTGTGATGTGCGATAGGAGAGTGTCAGCAAGAATGAAGGGAAAAGTGTACAAGATGGTGGTGAGGCCAGCGATGTTGTATGGCTTAGAAACAGTGGCGCTGAGGAAAAGGCAGGAGGCAGAGCTGGAGGTAGCGGAGATGAAAATGTTGAGGTTCTCTCTGGGAGTAACGAGGATGGATAGGATCAGAAATGAGTACATCAGAGGGACAGCCCACGTAAGATGTTTTGGAGACAAAGTCAGAGAGGCTAGATTGAGATGGTTTGGACATGTACAGAGGAGGGATAGTGAGTATATTGGCAGTAGGATGCTGAGGTTGGAACTACCAGGCAGAAGGCCTCGAGGAAGACCAAAGAAGAGATTTATGGATGTGGTGAAGGAAGACATGAAGGTCGTTGGAGTCAGAAAAGAAGATGCGGAGGACAGGGTGAGGTGGAGGCGGATGATTTGCTGTGGCGATCCCTGAAGGGAGCAGCCGAAAGTAAAAGAAGAAGAAGAAGAAGAATACACAGATGTTATATGAATATAATACACAGATGTAAACAACAGCAGGAGATGAAACACTGGAGGCCGAAAGGATTAGATGGAAGATGTGGATCAGACATGACTGACAGTATGATAGGTAATGTGCAGGTTTCTCCACACACACACACACACACACACACACACACACACACGCACTGATTCCTGAGCAAGCTACACTTTCCATTTAAATCATTTTTCATACCGTTTTAAAATGATTTGATTTATTTCATTCAGATGAATCTGTATCACATCCTGCTCCTCCCTACATCACTTCCTGCTCCCCTCTGTTACACTTCCTGCTCTTCTCTCTATATCACATCCTTCTCCCTGCTATATATCACATCCCGCCCCCCGCTCTATATCACATCCTTCTCCCTGCTATATATCACATCCTTCTCACCTCTCTATATCACATCCTTCTCACCTCTCTATATCACATCCCGCCCCTGCTCTATATCACATCCTTCTCCCTGCTATATATCACATCCCTCCCCCGCTCATATCACATCCTTCTCTCTGCTATATATCACATCCTTCTTCCCTCTCTATATCACATCCCGCCCCCGCTCTATATCACATTCTTCTCCCCTCTCTATATCACATCCTTCTCCCTGCTATATATCACATCCCGCCCCCGCTCATATCACATCCTTCTCCCTGCTATATATCACATCCCGCCCCGCTCATATCACATCCTTCTCCCCTCTCTATATCACATCCCTCCCCCGCTCATATCACATCCTTCTCCCTGCTATATATCACATCCCGCCCCCGCTCATATCACATCCTTCTCCCCTCTCTATATCACATCCCGCCCCCGCTCATATCACATCCTTCTCCCTGCTATATATCACATCCCGCCCCGCTCATATCACATCTTTCTCCCTGCTATATATCACATCCCGCCCCGCTCATATCACATCCTTCTCCCCTCTCTATATCACATCCCTCCCCCGCTCATATCACATCCTTCTCCCCTCTCTATATCACATCCCTCCCCCGCTCATATCACATCCTTCTCCCTGCTATATATCACATCCCGCCCCGCTCTATATCACATCCCGCCCCCTCTCTATATCACATCCCACCCCGCTCGATATCACATCCTTCTCCTCTCTCTATATCACATCCCGCCCCCTCTCTATATCACATCCTTCTCCCTGCTATATATCACATCCCGCCCCCTCTCTATATCACATCCTTCTCCCCTCTCTGTAATGATGGAGAAAAACACTCCAGGGTAACAGGATGAAACTGTAATATTTCATCATTATATTAGATTCCAGTCCAGTGATAAATTTAGCATGTTGAATACTGAACCTGGAGATGATGGAGGTGTTTATGAATCAGGGAGCACGGAGGGAGAAGATCCCCCTGAACCACACAGCTGCTCCAAACTATCACTTAATCCAGAATTAAAAAAAAAAAAAAAAAAAAAAAAAAAAAAAAAAATCACATCCGTCATCCAGTAAATCATGAAAATTAGAAATGCCTTCGTCCTTTCTCTTTACTTTTCTTTTAAAAAACACACCCACCGAATGTAGTCTGGGCCGCGGGGATGAGATGGAGGTGCAGATGGAGAGAGAGAAGCGACAGGAGCAGGAACCGGGAATCCATTCCGTCTTTCAGACAATCATCACACGCGCGTGCGTTTAGAATCAATCTTCAGCTTTCAGTCTGTCGCTTCATTATTTATTTACTTATTTATTAATTATTTTTGTAAAAAAAAAAAAAAGATAAACAGTGAAAGAAGAGATGATGCGGAGACTGACGTTTACGGAGGAGGGAAACAGAGACGCACAACCTGTCAGTGCTTTTCCTGCAGGCCCACCCTGATCCCAGTGACGTCAAACTCTCTCTCTCTCTGTCTGTCTCGAGCTCTCTCGCCCTCTTTTCCTCTCCCCCCCTCCCCATCCCCATCTCTTTTCCTCCCCCCCTTTTCCTCTCTCTCTTCCTTTCACCCCATCTTTCCTTCAAACATATGGTACCCCATTTCTGTCATTAGAGAAAAACAAATTTGGTGTTAAGTCACAATTATGAAATTCTAATTTGGCAACATCCTGATCCTAATCCTCAACAGCTCACCAGACTATTGCAAAGCCAACATAGACAACCATTCACGCTCCCACCTGGAGCCAACACTGAACAGCTACCGGGCCTTGTATGTGCGTGGACTGTGTGTGGACTGTGGGAGGAAACCGGAGCACCCGGAGGAAACCCACTCAAGCACAGTAGGAACGTTCAAGCTGGACACAGACATTTATTTTGAATGATAGAACTTAAGGTCTTTTACTGAGACTGTTGGGAGGTTTAGCAGTACACCTGTAACCATGGTTACCGACTCTCATGGGTATCTGTGCACTTGAAGAACAGAACAGGAGACTGCATTCTACTCTTTATTACTCAATTTCATATCGCAGGCCAATACATTTATGGACTATTCTCACCTTCCTTCGGTTTAACGATCCGGTGAAATAGACATATGAGAGAGTAGGAGTGTGTGACAAGTGTTTAGTAAAAATCTGGTTGAATGGATAACCCACATTCATTCATTTTCTGTAACTGCTTTAATCCTAATTAGAGTCGCGGGGAGGCTGGCGCCCACCCCAGCCGACTCCGGGCGAGGGCAGAGTACATCCTGGACAGCTCACCAGGCCATCACAGGGCAGAAACGCACTGACGGTTATGCAGCTACTCTTGTCGAAAGTCAGCAATGGTTCTTTTACATGAACCTCACACGAGGGTCAGTGATCTTTGTTCTATCTGGAATTTAAAGGGTTAATCACTTATCAACCTGGTCTGGTACCTTCCCGGTCGTAGGCCGACTCTTGGCGACCTGCCATGAAGGATAACGCTTTGATTATCATCTTCACGGAGGTTTTCTTGGCAAGGATAGTGCGGTGGTTTGCCATTGCCTTCTGCACGATGCGAACCTACGGGCAATTTAGAACCGCCAATTAATCTACTGTGCATGTTTTTGGACCGTGGGAGGAAACTGGAGTACCCAGAGGAAACTCACGCGAGCACAGGGAGAAAATGCAAACTCCGCGCAGAAACGCCCAGGCCGGGAATCGAGCCCAGGCCGGGAATCGAACCCAGGCCTTCTTGCTGTGAGGCGGACGTGGTAACCACTACGCAACCGTGCCGCCCAATAATTATCAACCAGCCCTCTGATAAATGATACCCAGTAAATAACAACTAATTAAATACAAGACAAAGTTTACAATGGTTTGAAGTTTATTGAGTCGCAGTCCCACAGTGCTGCGGTTCGAGCCATCTGTCTGTATCTTGAATCTGGAAGCATTCTAACTCTTAGTGATAATTTCTGTCAAAATGAGACGGTAACAAGTGATAGATTTGGTGGTTAAATATAAATATCATGAAATATTTGAGTGTGATTAAGTGTTGTGTCATCTACATAATGTGGATTTCGATCTTATAGAGCTTCAACAGTATTAACTTTATGAATATGAGCTGTGATGTCAAACATTTGCAGGGGCGTACAGTTGGCCCTTAATACACCCAAGCAGATCCAAGGCACATTGAGAAATACATACAAACACAAACATACAAATCTTAAAAGAAAGCTCATCACAAAGAAGCATTATCAGCACTCTACATATTACTTCTTAATAAAGAACCCCAGTATTAAAAAAAAAAAAAAAAACAAGAACAAAACAGGTTTTGTCCCCATTCGTAACAGTTCAGAGAACTTAAAGGGACAACAGTAACCAGCAGGAGAGAGTATTGATTCTCATCTATCCAGCCTTACTGTATCTTCTGAAGGCAGTTGCAGGTGAACTGTTTGGCAGAAACATCACGGCAAACATTAAAAATCAAACCCAACCCAAAACAAAAACGACAACAACACTGTGTAACATAAATGCTCATTCATCTCTCGCCAAACCCAGTGCACGTACACGTACACACACCTGCAAGTGCAAAACATAATACATGGCTTACTAGTACACAGTTATAGGTAAACAGTCAGCTTAAGACTAACCAGACTCTGAATGAATATACACTCTGAATATGCACACCTGGTTGTGACGGATGACCAATCAAATATATGAATAAAAAAATATGATGGATAAAAATGTGACGTTCTGTATGTTTATTTTTTGCATATTTAATATTAGTGAATATTTCCTAAACACACTCTCTTTTACACACACACACACACACACACACACATTAAAGAATGAAATTGTAAAGCAACTTATTTTTTGGCAGGTAATCAAATTAAAAACATCTTAATTAAAATTATAATAAACATATGTATATTTATACATTTGTAGTCTATGTGCAGGTATTCCATGCTGGGAGTCCCGATTTCCGGCCACCACAGGGAAACTGAATGTTCCAATTAAACAGATGGTTTTCTCAGTCCATCCTCACTCAGTTCATACCTAATAAAAACAAATGTTTATTAGAGCCAAGTGACTGACATCTCCAGGAAAAAAATTTTGCTTTTAGGATTTGGCCAAAAAGTTTGTTACCATTGGGTCGAGCTCTTCGCTACGTCTTCTGATGTCAAAACCACCATCACCTGATAGAATAATAATAATTAAACTCTGGTAAACTGAGCAGAAATATGGATACTATATCTATAAGCAGATAGACAGGTCCTTCTCAAAAAATTAGCATATTGTGATAAAGTTCATTATTTTCTGTAAAGTACTGATAAACATTAGACTTTTGGATAATTTTAGATTCATTACACACAACTGAAGTAGTTCAAGCCTTTTATTGTTTTAATATTGATAATTTTGTCAAAAAAGTAAAGAAAAACCAAAAATCCCCCTCTCAAAAAATTAGCATATTTCATCCAACCAATAAAAAAAGTGTTTTTAAGACAAAAAAGTCAACCTTCAAATAATTATGTTCAGTTATGCACTCAATACTTGGTCGGGAATCCTTTTGCAGAAATGACTGCTTCAATGCGGCGTGGCATGGAGCCAATCAGCCTGTGGCACTGCTGAGGTGTTATGGAGGCCCAGGATGCTTCGATAGCAGCCTTAAGCTCATCCACAGTGTTGGGTCTGGTGTCTCTCAACTTTCTCTTCACAATATCCCACAGATTCTCTATGGGCTTCAGGTCAGGAGAGTTGGCAGGCCAATTGAGCCCAGTAATACCATGGTCAGTAAACCATTTAGCAGTGGTTTTGGCACTGTGAGCAGGTGCCAGGTCGTGCTGAAATATGAAGTCTTCATCTCCATAAAGCTTTTCAGCAGATGGAAGCATGAAGTGCTCCAAAATCTCCTGATAGCGAGCTGCACTGACCCTGCCCTTGATAAAACACAGTGGACCAACACCAGCAGCTGACATGGCACCCCAGACCATCACTGACTGTGGGTACTTGACACTGGACTTCAGGCATTTTGGCATTTCCTTCTCCCCAGTCTTCCTCCAGACTCTGGCATCTTGATTTACAAATGACATGCAAAATTTGCTTTCATCCCAAAAAAGTACTTTGGACCACTGAGCAACAGTCCAGTGCTGCTTCTCTGGTTCAAAAGCGGCTTGACGTGGGGAATGCGGCACCTGTAGCCCATTTCCTGCACATGCCTGTGCACGGTGGCTCTGGATGTTTCTACTCCAGACTCAGTCCACTGCTTCCACAGGTCCCCCAAGGTCTGGAATCGGCCCTTCTCCACAATCTTCCTCAGGGTCCGGTCACCTCTTCTGGTTGTGCAACGTTTTCTGCCACACTTTTACCTTCCCACAGACGTCCCACTGAGGTGGCTTGATACAGCACTCTGGGAACAGCCTATTTGCTCAGAGATTTCTTTCTGTGTCTGACCCTCTTGCTTGAGGGTGTCAATGATGGCCTTCTGGACAGCAGTCAGGTCGGCAGTCTTACCCATGATTGCGGTTTTGAGTAATGAACCAGGCTGGGAGTTTTTAAAAGCCTCAGGAATCTTTTGCAGGTGTTTAGAGTTAATTGGTTGATTCAGATGATTAGCTTAATAGCTCGTTTAGACTACCTGAACATGATATGCTAATTTTTTGAGATAGGAATTTTGGGTTTTCATGAGCTGTATGCAAAAATCATCAGAATTAAAACAATAAAAGACCTGAAATATTTCAGTTGGTGTACAATGAATCTAAAATATATGAAAGTTTAATTTTTATCAGTATATTACAGAAAATAATGAACTTTATCACAATATGCTAATTTTTTTAGAAGGACCAGTATATATATATATATATATATATATATATATATATATATATATATATATATATAAGATAGATAGTAATTATTTATAATACATTTTAAAATCATTAAAGAATACAATGTCCATTTCTTTGCAATTTTGCCGAATGTTCACTCTGGTGTCCTCCTTGTCACTTATTTTTCATTTAATTAGGCAGTGGGATATTAAAAATATAATTAAATAAGATAGAACAAATAAATATAAATGCTAAATCTATATAACACTGATTATTTAAGTGATTGAGGTTTCTTCGCTCTCTAGCCCCTCTTTCATTTTCCACTCTATTTTGTCCTCGAATTTTAGTCGTATCCAATTACCCCCTTAATGGGTTGCCTCCCTGTTACATAAGACCACCACCAACCAAGGAACTATATCAGCATGCACATAATCCCTCTAACATACAATACTGCAGCCCACATTTTTACAAACTGCTGCACATGCACATTCCAGCAGCAGAACTTTCAAATGAGCTAAGAGACAGCCATAGATTGGATCACGATTGCTGTGAATGACAGGGGAGCACAAACCATCCCACCTCCTTTGAGAGCTTGGCCAATTAGCTCCCATGGACTCCTGGCCACAAATGGCTGTGGCATAAACCTGGATTCAAACTTCCGAGCTCCAGTTTGATAGTCATACACCTTGCTGATGTCCTTCTCAGAGCGCACTGTGCCCCTCTCCCTCGGTCTCTCTGCATCTTGCTCTCCCATCCTACTAGTTTCATGGGAAGGCTCACGCACTCATTTGCCAAAGCTTTTTGTCTAATGTGCAGGTTTTTGAACTGTGAGAGGAAACCAGTAAACTCAGAAGAAACCACACAGAAGCGCACTCACTGAGCCCGGGAGCTTCTTGCTGAGGCAGACGTGCTAACCATTACTCCACCGTGCCCTTGATGTTAAATTTTCCTGAAATTTCCCAAGAAGAAAACAACAAACAGATGAACATGGAATAATTATCACTTACCTTTCCAAGAAGACCCTTGTGTTTAGACAAAAGTCCACCACCGTTTTTCACTGCTACATCCAAAGTTCTCCTGTGCAACTCCACCAGCGATGCACCAAACTCAAATCTAAATGCACAACACACACACACAATATCTATATCTATATCTATATATATATATATATGTGTGTGTGTGTGTGTGTGTGTGTGTGTGTGTGTGTGTGTGAGAAAAGAAAATTTGAAGAAGGAAAATAAAGAGGGTGAAGGGAAAGGGAGAAAACTAACGTTTGGTCATAGATTGGGTTGAGGTTTTTCTTCATCGTGTGCGTTTTTCGTCGTCCAGATCGTCGCTTATCCGGGAGCAGATACAACCGCACATATGGGTCAGAACCACTGTCTGTAAATGATATTAGATTCCTAGACAGACAAACAAGCAGGTCATACACGGTGCATAACACTGTCTAAACCTAAAGGGATTTATCGTCCAACTAAAGAAAGTTATATCTTTATTTAAAATACACATCTGTAGTATTATTTCCATTGTCCTAATCAGCTGAGTAAGATGAGATAACAATATATTCATCGAGAATAACCTCACACTTGCCTGAATATATGTTGGTGAAAGACTTAGGCTTCTGTGAGAGTATGTACGCACGCACGCGTGTGTGTGTGTGTGTGTGTGCGCGCGCGAGTGCATTTATAGATTTATGTAAAGGTCATAAAACTTTAAACCCAACAAAGTATTTCAGTGCACTGTAGTGAGTACAGTACTTTACTCTATATATCAGAATAATATTGGGATTTAGGCACAGAGTAAAAACAGAGCTCCCGTGCGAGTTCCCTTACAAGTTTTAGCCGGGAACTCTCAAACCCCATACACATATCCTACATACATCAACATTGTTTATAGAAGGGAATAAAAAAATGAGGGAACCAAACATTTTGGTTTCAACATGAAATGTACACCATTTAGAAACCACAGGTTTGGAGAACATTTCAGCAACTCATGAATAAATTCTGTTGTTTATTTGTGAATCGCTTTCCCTCTAAAAAAATAAAAAATAAAAAATAGGATTTGCGGACAGAATCAATCACAATTAACTACAAAAAACCCAAGAGACCGTTCATCCGAATAAGAGTGAGAACAACTCTCCAGATGATATGAGCTCCACCATCACCGCAGGGTAGCAGAATGCTAGTGTACTGAATAGGCTTGTATTTTTGTTTTCTTTTAATGGCAAGTGTGGACCGTATTAGTACCTCAATACTCTGTTCTGGAGTCCTCTGCTTCAGCTTACAGACTAATTTATACTTATCACTGATAGATGTGACGCCGTGACTAACTGATCAAATGTTTCCGGAACGTCACAACCTGTGTTTTACCATTATCTTATTCCTGCATTATTCCTCACTCCTTACTTTTACAGGCTACGACTACAGGAATCTGTGCTCATTCAGCCATGAGTTTAATCGTGAGGTCAGGAACTCATACTGCATTATGAGGTAAGCCATGGCATGCTGATAGCGTTCCCAGAATTAAAAAAGTAAATACATCTAAAGTGTATCTGTGAAACTATGAATGTAATTTTTAAAATTATTATTTGATTTTTCTTCCCCAATATTTATTTATGTATTCTTTTTGGCCACTGTTTACTTGTATGTTCCTAAGATTTGGCGATTGGGGGTCTGCACGGAAATTTTCTAACATAAAAAGACCTTGTTCATAGTTAATCACCTGCTAAAATACACTGCCCGGTCAAGTAAAAAAGTTTGTGCACACACAATCATGTTGTTTCGCTTGTGTTCTTGCTTACAGCTGAAGTAAAAAGTTTTTCAGCAAAAACTGAAGTGATTTCACAGTAAGTAATGGCTGTTGCTTTAGCCATGTAACAAAACTATTAATTGGCCCTTTGGTGGACATGTACATACACAGATTGTCAAGTGTTTACCTGCAGCGGTGCACCACCACTATTAGTTTGTTCCGATGGGAACTGTGTCTTATTGTCAGCTCAATCTCTCCTAGTGGAAAATGACCAGAAGTGGAACCACTATGAAGACAAGCATATCATTAATATTTATTATTTACAGTAAAAATGCATTCTGTGTCAATGAGCCTTTAGTTCTAGTAATCATCAGATAAAATAATATTAATTCCTTTAACAATAATCCCTGCGAAACCTCACAGGTAGGTGTGTGTGTGTGTGTGTGTGTGTGTGTGTGTATGTGTGTGTGTGTGTGTGTGCATATATATATTATATTATGTAGATATACAATGAATTTCTTTACTTCTGTAGCTCTTTAAGTCTGCGCTGTAGCTCCTGGGAAGCACATGGATGGGAGATGTCAGAGGCAATGCTTGGCGTTGGCTCTTTATTGTTCAGGTTCATCTGAGAGCCTGAAATAGCCAAGCTAGACATACTCCTGCTATCTGTTAGATGAACTGGTGAGTCCTCCAATGGGGTGCTTGGCAGAGACTCTGTCAGCCCTGGGAGGTCATTGAGAGACTGATGATCAGAAACCAGTGGAACCTGTGAAGGCAATCTGGAGCTGACCCCCGAGCCTGAAGTCTTAGGGGTGTTCTTCAAACCTGAACCATTCTGGGCAAGACTTGAATTCGATGCATTAGGAACACCGCTGGAACTATCACCGACCTGCAGAGATGTAGGCTGGTCGGAAACAGCCTTCTCCATACTTAGAACCTGGAACACACACACCCACAGCAACTTTTCAATGCATGATTAACTCAAATTTAAATTTGTGTTTGGAATGTGAGGTGTTTATTTGTATGAGTGGGTGTTTGTGTAGATCTACCCGGAGTCCAAGCTTCATTTTCAGAAATGCACTGGGTCCTGCACCCTTCAGTGGAAATCTCTGACTGACGATCATCTGATCTGCTTGTAGCAGTTCAGTCAAAGGGACCATTACAGTCCCCAACGTACACTCATGCTTCTCATCTTGTACCTAAACACACAAGCATCATGTAATGCATCTTGGCAAATCTCTGTATGTTGAAGCTTGTGTGTGTGTGTGTGTGTGTGTATTATATTATATACAGTAAGCCCTTGACTATTCGCGGTTTTGCACTCACGGTTTGAGTTTTCGCGGACTGCCGAGCAGCTGACACGTCACTTAAACTCAGCCAATGGCTGTCCTTCCTGCTGATTGGTTGAGATGATATAACGCCCCTTTGTCCTCATTCGCGCACAAGTTTTCAATGAGCCTCTATTTTTTCGTGTGTTTTAATTACCAGTTAAGTTCTATGATGTCACTCAAATGCCTGCTAGGCAACAGAAAAGGGTAATGAGGTTGGATATCTCTTCTGAAGAAGTAAGACTTTCGCCTGAAGAAACGACAGTTTCCTCTGAAGTGCCTGAAGAGAAATAAACATCTGAAAGCACTCTAGTATTAAAGTCTTTTTCAATCATTACTCCAGTACAGTACCCAAGTTAATTTTTAGAATTTTTGTGTGTGTGATTTTTATGTAGTGTGGTGTAGCATGTTTATCATTCTGTTTTGTTTATCCAATTTATTACATTTCATGTTCTTTTTGGGGGACTTTGATTTTGATGGCTGTGTTCTCTAACTAACTGTCCGCTCAGGTTGAGGGGGCGTGGCTGAGCTGCTCTGTGGCTTCTAAACATTTAACAAACATTCACTTAGGCATTGTACTGGAATAATAATTGAAAAAGACTAATACTACAGCTTTACAACAGTTCAACTGATTATCTTCAGGCACTTCAGAGAAAACTGTCATTTCTTCAGGAGAAAGTCTTATTTCTTCAGAAGAGAGTGGCATCATGGAGCTTAACTGGATAATGTACTATACATACAAAATGAAAACATACATACTGTATGTGTATTTTATATAAATATATATATATATATATATATATATATATATATATATATATATATATATATATATATATATATATATATAGTTATAAAGTACGCTGTATAATGTTTATATATTTTATTAATAAATATCACAGTACAAAATTAAAAAGTTTTTCTTAATCATTACTATATTTTACTACATTAATACTGAATTAATGAGTAAGACTGTCTATAGAATGTGTTTAAGAAGCATATTTTAGCGCATGCAATAGATACATAGTATTTAACTTCCGGTTGCTCATTCGCATGTAATAGGATACACGGGGTTTTACTTCCGGGTACAGAACTCGCGGATTATCTTCATTTCGGACATCTTCATTACATCTTCATCGGACACATATCTTCATATCTCCACTTCGGGAGGGGCCGGAACCAAGCCCCCGCGAATATCGAGGGCCTACTGTGTATATATATATATATATATATATATATATATATATATATATATATATATATATATATATATATATATATGCAGACACACACACAGGTCTGAACATGAAACTGGTACATTTTCCAACTCAAAACTTGAATAAATACTTCCATGTCCAAATTTATTTGTGAACTACTACATTAAAATCTTTAGTACATGTATGGGAGAGAATTCATTCATTTTCTGAACCGCTTAATCGCAATTAGGATAATGGGGAGGCTAGTGCCCAACTCAGCCGACTCTGGGCGAGGGCAGAGTACACCCTGGACAGCTCACCGGGCCATCGCAGGGCAGAAACACACTGATATCTATGCAGCTATTCTTGACGAAAGTCAGCAATGGTTCTTTTCCAGGCCTCACAGCATAGAGGACAATATGTGTGTGTGTGTGTATATATATATATATATATATATATATATATATATATATATATATACACACACACACACACACACACACACACACACACACACACACACACACAAACAGAAAACGAATTTAAAAAAATAAATAAATAAATTTCCTTCCCTTACTTTTCCCTCTCGGTGCTTTTCCTTTAAACATTTCCTTTTAACATTTTCCCAAGTAAAATGAGCCAATCAGAATGTCAACTTTAGTACATGGCACTGAACCAATCAACACGAATGTCAACTTTAGCACATGGCAAGTAGAACCAATCAACATGAACATAAACAAAAGCACATGGCCAGGAATATCTTTAAATTTATGAAGTTAATGAACAGGAGAATCAGGTGAAAAATCCTCATCACTTTCTGATAGGTCCATATCTGGCTCATCGTCCATTCATTCAGAGCATCCCAAAGTCTTGCTGTAACAGTTTCTAATAGTTCATCGGTTGTTGGACATTTACCAAGAGAACACAGCAAAATATTTTCCTGTTTTTTAAAGCACGGTGGTTTGATCAAATGTGTTGTTACTGATGAACATTATAGACATTCCCCAGTGGCAGGGAGTCTTGAAATACCATGTAAACTCAATACCATTACAGAGAATAATTGAATAAAATTGGTAAGTTTGATGTATGATTTTGCTCCCAGTACACATGGGTGGTTATTAGACATAAGATTAAAAACTGTGGGGGGGCTTATGGAAGCAGGATGCTTATTACGTCAAATACGGTATATATGTCTTAAAAACTTCACTGCGGTGACCACCGGAATTAAAAGTATTTCTAATGACTTTCAAGTACTTCAAGACACTTCAATAAGATTTCTGCACTTTCAAGGGCCTGAAATTGTACTTTTCCAATTCAAGTACTTTCCTTGACCACAAGGCACCACATACGGACCCTGAGTGTATCGGTTTTATTTACATCTTTCTATTGATATTTGTGCGTGCTGTTACCTCCACTTCCAATTCCTGAGTCTTTGGGTTATGTATGAGGAATGTGAATGCCTCCTCCCAAACAGGTTCGCTGGTTTTATAACGAGTCTATAAACAAAACAACAAGGTTAATAAAAAATACATCTGAAATATGACACTTAGAGAGACATTACAAACAGTCCTGAATATGATTGCAGACTTAAAGGTTTTGTTGTTTTTTTTTGTTGTTTTTTTATTATTATAACGGATTTAAAAATTTGGTGCTGATATCTGGTTCTGGAGGCATGTGGCTAATAACTGAACAAATTCACACAGGAATATTTGTCTTGGTTGTAATATTTTTTTCCTTTGTTTAAGAACAGACTGTTTTAGATACAGAGCTTTTAGTGTGTTGAAAGTGTAGTACTTGGCCTGCCACATTGCGATAAAAAATTGTAAATATAAATTATTTTGTGTTTCCAGTAGTCTAGACTAAAAGACATTTATTGAGTGCAGTTTATAATAATTTCTATACTTTTGCTTCTCAATAGACACTATTACCAAAACAGCTATTAGCCTAGACA
>CM045743.1:33378939-33388939 GCA_024760905.1 Plotosus lineatus | reverse complement strand
CACAGCTAGCATTAAAAATATACACTTTTAGAAGATAGAACAGGGGTGGCGAACACGTGGCTCTCGAGCCGCATGCGGCTCTTGATCAATAAGAATGTGGCTCTTTGCCTCTTATCATATTTCTATTTACTGTGGCTCTTTGCCTCTTTTCATGCTTTTCTTTTAATCTTAAAAACACACTTAAATTCTTCAGTGTTTATTAAAGACAAATAAATAATATTTTAAAATAATTTTGACAGGTTAGGTATTTTTTTATGCTGCGTCTGACACATAAGTGACGGCCAATCATCTGAGTAGATGACGTCTAATGCTGGGAAATTAAGTAAACATTTTCTCTGCTGTTAAGCGGTGCCTGTACCGGTCCGTCGTGGTGAAAAAGGAGCTGAGCCGCAAGGCGAAGCTCTCAATTTACCAGTCGATCTACGTTCCAACCCTCACCTATGGTCACGAGCTTTGGGTAATGACCGAAAGAACAAGATCACGGATACAAGCGGCTGAAATGAGCTTCCTTCGCCGGGTGGCGGGGTTCTCTCTTAGAGATAGGGTAGGAAGCTCCGCCATCCGGGGAGAGCTCGGAGTAGATCCGCTGCTCCTCCGCATTGAGAGGGGCCAGTTGAGGTGGCTCGGGCATCTGGTCAGAATGCCCCCCGGACGCCTCCCTGGTGTGGTGTTTCGGGCATGTCCAACCAGGAAGAGACCCCGGGGTCGACCTAGAACACGCTGGAGGGACTGTCTCTCGGCTTGTCTGGGACCGCCTCGGTGTCCCCCCAGGAGAGTTGGAGGAAGTAGCTCGGGAGAGGGATGTCTGGACCGCTTTGCTAAGGTTGCTGCCCCCGCGACCCGACCCTGGACTAAGCAGAAGAAGATGATGATGATGATGATTTTCTTTGTATGCAGGCTTACCCTCTTTGTCAAAATGCAAAGCTAAACGAAAATATGAAGATGAACACAGGACATTTCTGGGAGAATGGGAAGATGCTTACTTTTTTATTGAATGGAATGGCAAATCGCTGTTTATTATGCAGTACCACGATATCACATTTCAAGGATTCAAATCTTCAGCGTCATTTTAGCAACTCCATGCTAATATTGACACGGAATTCCCCAAAGGTAAAAAAAACACCTGACTCAACATGATTGTGTGTATATTTCAATATTCATCAATTTATATTATACAGGCCATATCTATGTATCTGAAGTGTGTTAGAGCAAGGGTGTCTGTCTTGGCAGGTCAGCACATGGTGTGGCTCTTTAACTCTCACAGTTAAGTTTGGCTCTTTGTGTCTAACTTGTTCGCCACCCCTAAGATAGAAGGACAACAATATAATTGTTGTTGCTGTTTCTTTTCGTTTTATTCTTCCATAAATTAAATATATTCCTCCATGTGTGTGTGTGTGTGTGTGTGTGCGCACACGCACAATACCTGGTCCAACTTCTCTGGTGTGGCGACCGCATAAAACCACTCTAGCTTTAAGTGGAGTTTTCCACTTGAGACCTCGTCCAGCGTATACCACTATAAAAATCACACCAATATATAAATATAAAATCACACCAATATACAATATTATACTATCTACTGCATGGACACAGGAAAATTTGATTGGTCTATTATCATGGGATTGAAAAATATTATTCTGGATGGGTAAAACTTAAGTCCAAATGATGAACGCTCAAAATTTGCCATGTTCTCTTCGCATCAACATCACAACACAAACTGGGGTGGGAGTTCATTACTTTGTATGCGTGTCCATGAGTAAACACAAATACTTTGGCGGACATACAATTAACCATTTGTTCAAATATGTAAAACAAGCTCTACTTTTAGTTTAATTTGCATTCCTTTGTGATTAATCGAATCACGCGTTTTACATGTAAAATGTGGTTCAATTTAAGAAAAATGCAGGTTACGAAAAAGGCTCTGGAACGTATTAATCTCGTAAAGTGAGGTATCACTGTACAGACGCTCCCCGATTTACATTCATCAGTCCCCCCCCCCAAAAAAAAGGTAAAATTTTGAGTTTAGACATACCTACGTAATACGCTGACATAATGACGCAATGACACTGCATTCATTGTTTACAAACGAGTCACATGTCACTGTAACAACTTGCGTTCGGCTGTCCGGAACCAATTAAAAACGTAAGTCGGGGAGCATCTGTATATGATTTCAACAGTTCACATCCTAAAATCAACACCTTGATAACAAAAGTTCCCTGGACTGCAGGTACAAAAACTATTCTTGAATATATTTCATTATTTTTTTTCTGAATGTTACTAATTACTGAAATTTCCAAATTGCAATTATTTAAAATTTGGGGGTCGATGGACACGCAGGTGTCCAAATCACGTGACTGATTTTAGATGACATTAGCAGGAAAATGCAATGAGTCTCATTTCCAATTTGTGTCAGAAACACAGACTTCAAACTAAAGTTTTTATATGGTGTTGATACGCTAGGTGAAATCAGAGGCAGTTTACATGGTTTGATGGCAGCAAAAAAATCCCAAGGCAGGCTGGAGGTAAACGCCACCATCAAGTGGAGAGCTGGAGTAATAACACCCTTAAAATGTCAGGGCCAAATGTGTGCATAATTTTGTTAATTTGCAATTTATATTTGCAGTCCAAGTGATAAAAATGGTTTGATAAACACATTTGTGTTGTTTAGAGTAAAATGGTATGGCGAGCTGCCCAGGGTGTACTCTGCCCTCGCCCCGAGTGGGCTGAGACAGGCACCAGCCTCCCTGAGACCCTAATTAGGATTAAGCGGTTCAGAAAATGAACGCACAAACGAGGAAAAAATTTTTACCTCATCAACTTTCAGCGCCCTTTGCACCTCTTTCAGCTCAATCATAATCCTTGAAACAGAAAAAAACTACATTATAAATTCAGCATTAAAAAAATAGAATAAGCAGGTTAGACTAAGCTCACATTACAGGTCAGATATGATACCCATTTTACAACCCTTGTCATAATCCCCAACATTCTGAAGTTCTTTCGGAAGCTGCAGCAACACCTCCCAGGAAACCCAGATTTTGATTACACATGCTGGACGCCCTGTTTGGCTTCTTCCGCCCATTCAGATCCCTATACCAAGTCTGCCCTGAATGGTCAACTGTTAGTGTACTGGGTGGCAACTGGGAGATACCACTGTACATAGTAGTACAGTGATGCCCATGTACAATCCAGACAAACTTTGTTCAACCAGGTGTGTGTACAATTCTATCACTCAATCTAGTCATATAAAGCTGATAGGCCACTTGCTTGAGTAGATTTCATGGAGTAACTTAATTCACCTCATCTAATACCACCACTACTCACTTTGTTATCCTTTTCTTTTGTAAATGAATATATTATTACGTTTATTATTCTTTGGCTGTAGTAATAAATTAGAGTTTATTTCTAATATAGAAACGTTACCTGCCAAGGAAGTCATCTTCATCAGGATCTTCATCAAACATCTCAATTTCCAAATTTTGTTCTTGTTCATCATACACCAACACCTAGTTATAGATATTTTTTGGGTAGGGAGGGATGACAATATCATTACTTGGAAAAGTGCACAAAAAACAACCAAGTGCTACACTAAGCTATACATGTGCATATAACTTCATACACATGAATACATATCTTAAATACACCTAGACATTTATCCACATATTTACATTTACAGACTTATACATCTATTGACATATCCATAGCTCTGCAATGGCCTGGTGAGCTGTCCAGGGTGTATGCTGCCCTTGCCTACAGTCGGCTGAGAAGGGTGTCCGCCTTCCTGCAACCCTAATTAGGCTTGAGCAGTTCAGAAAATGAATGAATGAATATTCATACCTATAAACATACATAGACAGAAGTCCAGGGTGTGTGGGGTCCCTGATAAAACTGGCCCTCTCCAGCTGCTGTAAGACCCTCACTGTATAGCAGTAGGTCAGGAGGCTCTCAATGGTAGAAAGCAAAAAGTTTGTCAGAAGGGGTCACGGAAGGTGGGCTTGTCAGAACTTCCTGAGAAAGTACGCCCTTTATGCTTTCCTCAACTGGTGGGACATTTTTGTCGTCCAGGTGAGGTCGGCTGAGATGTAGATTACAAGAAACTTGAAACACTCCACCCTCTCTACCTCCTTTCCATCAATGTAAAGGGAAGAGTGCTCAGTTTGTTTAGATCTCCTGAAATCCATTATCATCTCCTTGGTTTTGGATGTGTTAAGTAAACGCACACAAAATAAAATAACATTTACTACTAAATGACCCTTAAGCACTCGTTTCATATTCAGAGCGGGCTGCAAACCCACTACTATGGCAACCTAGAGAGTAATAATTACAGTCCAATCCCCTAACACTGTAATTTAAAATAACTAGTTGTGTTGAGACCACTGTTAATTAAAGAGTGGATTTATGGTTAAAAATGTGACAACACAAACCTCGTAGACTTCATTCCATTTGGGATTCAGGGAGTCCTTGACGACCTTACTCTGGAAGAGCTGACTGCCAACCTTAATGACCCCGTATGGATCAGACTTCCCTCTAATCCCAAGAAATTTGTCTTTCGCCAAAAGATCCTGGCCTTCTAGAAAATGCACTCGTAAAACAGCCTGGAAATGTAAAGAACACAAGCACAAATGTGGACACAGAACAGACACACATGTGAGCAGAATCATGCAATGGTGCTTGAAAGGTTGTGGACCTTTTAGAAAATTCTGTATTTCTGCAGAAATATAATCAAAATTCAGTCTTAAAATTATAAAAACAAAATTTAAAAATTTCATAATTTATTTATTGAGGAAAATTATCTATTACATACCTGTGAGAGCAAACTTATGTGAACCTCTGATTTTGGTACAAGTTGTGACCCTCATTTGACCCTGTATTGAAAACTTAACGTTTTCGGTTACTGTTGATCAGTCTTGCACAAAAGCATGGATGAATTTTAGCGCATTCCTCCATACAAAACAGCTTCAACTCTGGGATGCAGCCGAGTTTCCTCAAATCTGCTGATCACTTTAAGTCCTTTACAACTTTGACTTCACTCCAAACCATTACTGTTTTTTTTGTTTTTGTTTTTTTTTTTTAACCCTTCCTTGGTAAAATGACATGCATGCTTCTTGCTGTTTGACCCCCCCTTCCTCTTACATTTTAGTTCATAAAGAAATGCATTTTTATTTTACAAATCATATGATGGCAAGCTGTCCTGGCCCAGGTGTAGCAAAGCAGGCCCAGATAGAAGAGGAGAAGGTGCCGAGACAGCGGAAGCTTATAGAGGGGAATAAAATGGATGAGATGACAGTGTTAGCCCAGAGTCAGAGGGAGAACTGGAAGTGCAGTTCAATGTACTTTATGGAGACATGGCTGCATCAGGATATTCCAGATGACAACATACTACTCATTGTGGGCTTTCCCACTGCTCCGATCGACAGAGACTGTACTGCGGATGATAGGCAGAAAGGAGAAGGGCTTGCCGTTCTCGTCAATAACTGGTGGTTTAACTCCACTAGAACATATCCACCAAAGAGTGGAGTTGTGGACTGGATGAACTGTGTGCTCTTGGACTCAGGCCATATTTTTTGCAGAGGGAATTCTCCCATGTCATCTTAGTGGCTGTTTATGTTCCTCCTCCTGCCAGCGCTACAGCTGCTTGTGACATTAATGCTACCATAACCTGGTTACAGACTCAGCACCTGAATACTTTCATTGTGATCTCGGGTGACTTCAACCACATCACAATGGACAATACATTGACGAAATTTATGTAGTATGTGGACTGTCCCACCAGAGACACACAATTTTAGAGCAACTGTATGCAAACACCAAGGATGCCTACTGTTCCCCCCTCCCCCTACTGGGAAGATCAGACCACAACTTAATTTACATCTCTTCATATTATGTGCCTGTTGTGAAGAGGCAGCCTGCGGCCAGAAGAACTATTAGGAGATGGTCGGGGAAGGCCATGGAAAAACATTTCAACTGGCAGATTGGCCCGCACTCTAAGCCACACAATCATGAATGACATTGATGGGCTTCCTGAGTGCATTTCACACTACATTTATTTCTGCACATACACCATCGTCCCAGCTCAGATGGTCTTTTGTTAGCATCTGTGTGTGTGCACGTCTGTATGTGTATGTATTTATATTTTATTTATATATTATGCATTATTTTTGAACGTTTAATTGTTATAAGCATTTATAGCATTGAATATGTATTTATTGATCCTCTCCTTTCAGCTTTTCCCTTTTCTCAGGGGTCGCCACAGCGAATCATCTGATGCGCACATTTGATTTGGCATAGGTTTTTCACGTCAGATGCCCTTCCTGTCACAACCCTTTTAGCAAGGGACAGAAACGCGCTGACGGCTCTAGAGCCTACTCTTTACGAAAGTCAGCAATGGTTCTTTTACATGCCTCTCACCATAGACAGTGAGGGACATGGCCCACCTTTGATAACCCAGTTAGCTGCACTGGGGGAATATGTATTTATTGATATTATATACATATATACATGTACATATACATCAGTCAGGGGGGGATTGGGGGTGATCCTATGATTTCGATGGTCACGTGAGGATCTCGGTCCCAATTAACCGCGGAAAATGAGGGCTCCCCATATATATATATATAAAAAAAGTCAAATTTTGAGTTTAGACGTACCTACGTAGTACGCTGACGTAATTATGCAATGATGTAATGACGCTGCGTCCACTGCTTACAAACGACAGACTGAACGTGCCCCTCCTTCTTCCCAGTTGTTTATATATATATATCTCTATCTTCATTTCGGCTTTTTCCCTTTTACTCGGGAGTTGCCACAGCGAATCATCTGATTCGCACGTTTGATTTGGCAGAGGTTTTTACGTCGGATGCCCTTCCTGTCACAACCCTTTTTAGCAAGGGACAGAAACGCGCTGACGACTTTGCAGCCTACTCTTTACGAAAGTCAGCAATGGTTCTTTTACATGCCTCTCACCAGACAGTGAGAGACATGGCCCACCTTTGATAACCCAGTTAGCTGCAATGGGGGGTACAGTGACAACCCTATGGAGAGTGGGACTTGAACCCCCAACCTTTGGATCAGCGATTCAGCGCCCTAGACCACCACTGCCCCACTTCTTATTAACAGTCAAAATTCAGTGTGTGTAACCATTTGACTCGTACTGTATACCGTCATATCATGTAGCCTTACTCAGATTTGTAATACGTGAGCATTTACTTCAGTGAATAAATGGCTATTTATATATATTTTTTCTTTTTGTTGAAATGGGTTCCCTTTCGCTACTTTTAGGACTGCGAAAGCTAATGTTTTAAATAAGTATGCAGAAATATAAACATTCCTAAAGGCCTCACAAAATGTTAACACAAGCACTACTGTAGCGCTCGCCATACACACACTCCCTGCCTCAAGTTTCAGCATGCTTTTCTGCACGTCAGGGATACTGTTTATGTGAAATTGTTGTCTTCCTGTCAGCTAAAACCACTCTGGCTTTTCTTCCGTAAATAGGGATTTCCACGGACTTAAACTGCAGCTCACTGGATGATCGTCACATACATGAAACAAATACTTCTATTAACATGTTTTATCTTAAAAAAATTTGCCTTCTCTAAAATATTCACACATAGGCTCCAGATTGTCACATTGACAAGGTGCTTAACTATTAAACCAGAGATCGCAATTTCGAATCCGGTTTAATGCTACAGCCCTCAGTGACCGGGAGTCCATGGAAGCTAATTGGCCAATCTCTCACGAGAGGCAGGGATGGCATACGCTTACTTCCCTGTTACTCACAACGATCAGCAGCCAATCATGGGCATCTTTGAGCTCATTCATATGAGGGGCGGATAGCACTTTCCCTCAGTGTGTTAGACCGCCCCAGATACACATGCGCAGCAGTTTGAAAAGTGGTGGGTGGCTAGCAATGCATTTCACAGAGTCGGTATGTGTATGCTCTTGCCTGTCCCTGGATGGTGGTGATTGTGTGATGGGGAAGGTAATGCTTGATGGGTGAGAAACGGATAAATTGGACTAAAATACTGAGAAAAGTATACCATAGTAAGTATATACCATAGTATACCATAGAAAAGTATACTAGACCACCACTGCCCTCAGTTCAGTTATTTTATATATATATAAAATCTCAGTTATATAGCATGTTACCCTTGTGTCAAGACGTCGTCTCTGTGATCTTTGTGTTTACACTGTTTTGCGGACTTTTGTAACCCTAAGCAAATATCGTTGGTCAGAAGTGTAAGCCTACTAGCATGGGTACAAGTCTCATACACAGAGATGAATTAACTATCTGCTCGAATCGGCGCGATCGACCATGCATATTCAGTTAAGCAAAGAGAGTTGTAAAATGAATAAAAACCTGAATCCAGAAAAGAGAACTCTCTGCTCCATGATTCACATCAGTGCAGGCTGTGTTCTAAACGACACCCTTGTGCACTTGAAAGACCGGCAGTCTGTATAACCCACAGCAAGTACACTACTTTTGGTATTGAGCACCTCACATATTGTAAGCGTTGATTGGCTGTTTTAAGCTTCATGTAAAGTGACTCGGTATAAAAAAGTGACTTATTTGAAATTAATGTTGATATTATTTGATATATTTTATATTATTTTACAATGTTATTTTTATAATAATTGATTTGGGGGTGTTTTATGAGACACGTTAATGGTATTTATGGATGTATAGTACAGTATGATCGTCACACGTTATACGTCACTGTAACAACTTACGTTCACTTTCGGCCATCCGGAACCAATTAAAAACGTAAGTCGGGGAACATCTGTATTGTGATTCTGAAAATAAGATGCCCATTCACACCCGACCGTCATCCAGTAGATCGAAATTACTTGACTCTATTTGCATCTTCAAAGTAACTGATAACCCGAGAGGTTCGAATACTTTCGCCACTCACAGATATGTAATATAAGAGCATATAATTGGGAACAAAGGGCTGAGTGTTTAAATTACTGAGATTAGATTACGGAGTCAATATGGGTAGAAATTTTCCTCAACTGATCATGGGACCAGTTTTTACATAATATGTTAAACCTACATTTGTCTTCTGGCCCCTACTTTACTACTAAAGTTCAAGAGACACCAAAACTGTGGTCAAGTTCAGATATAAATTACAAGTGCAGTTACGGAACCCCGAAAAGCAGGTCTGTACCAGGAATGTCGATGGTTAATTTCCTAAATCATTAGGAAAAATATATATGTGATGGCTTAGGGAGTGTACTGTCTTCCCATTTCTCGACATTCATGGCTGAAGTGCTGTTGAGCAAGCCACCCAACCACCAACTGTTTTTCGAGCACCATAATGCAGCTAACATTAGCCATAAGTTACATTATAAAAATAGCACCTGGAAAATATTTTCAATGCACAAACCATACATGTCACACTGAGTGAATACCTTTGGCATTGGAAAACGTAACTGGGCCAATTTTTCTTCTCCAACCAGCGGAATTTTGATTTTCTGGGGAAGCACCAAGTAACTGCAAATAATGTCCTCAATCAGGCCATCACACAGTCCACTGAGAAACAGGCAAACAGACAGAAATTATTTGCAATGTTAGTGAATTAGTCAATTCCAACTGATATTTATAGAGATTGCTTTCTGCATTAGATACTGACTTCCAAAGTCTTGGAAGCCAAGTCTCAATGTAATGTATATGGCTTGATACACATATTCTTCTCTGTCAAGTGCCATCAACTACTCTCAACTTCCTTCCTCATTTCGATGCATGCACCAAGGATATGCACCTGAGTGCCTCTTTTTAGTGCACAACAGCAATATACACTGTCCGGCCAAATGGAAAAAAAAAAGCCACACACTAATATTTTGTGAGGTGCCTTTAGCCTTCATTATAGTACAGACTGGTGGCACTCTTTCTACAGCTAGTCCACTCAAGGCTGAGCAACATTATAGTGGCACGAAAATAAAGTCAGTTCCCCACATGTGGAATGTGCAGATTAGTACATAATTGGACTTATTCCTTTATGATACA